>CM021108.1:39179517-39296856 GCA_007115665.2 Sequoiadendron giganteum
AAAGGACCTTTGGAAACTACATTTCAAAATGATAGTAGAGACATTGCCAATCAACACATAGCAAGATATACTTATGCAAATGGGTTGGTTTTCAATGTTGTTCACTCACCAAATTGGCAAGAGATGCTGAAAAAAATCAATGAGGTTCCAAAAGGGTACAAGGGCCCGAGTTATGATAAGGTGCATGGCACCTTATTTGGAAAAGAGGTCAAGATTGTTGAAGATTCATTCAAGCCCATAAGGAATTCATGGGTTGAGATGGGTGTGTCCATTGTTTCTGATGGGCGGATAGATGCAAAAAATCGACCCTTGGTCAATGCCACAACGGTGTCCCCTAAAGGAGCAATGTTTTTGAGAGTCATGGATTGTGAGGGGCAAGTGAAAACGGCCAATTTATTGCTGATATTCTCATTGCAGCCATTGAGGAAGTGGGATCCCGTAACATTGTTAAATTCATATTGGACAACACAAACAATTGTAGAGCTGTTGAGTTGTCGGTTGAGGAATGATATTCACATATCTTTTGGGCACCTTGTGCGGTCCACTCTCTCAATATTATGCTACAAAATATCGGGATTGAAATTGATTGGATCAAAGAGTTGCATGCAGAGGCCGACAACATCCAAATGTTCATCACCAACCACCACATGTTGCAAGGCATTTTTAGATCATTTTCAAAATTGGAGCTATTGAAGGTAAGTGAAGTAGTATAAAATTTTACATTTTCATAATTTAAGTGTGTATTCTAATTCTTCTTTAAAGTTTGTTTATAAGTTTTAATTGTTTTATTTTTGAACAAGTTGTAGAGACCCATTTTGCCACAATCATCTCGAGACGACTTGTGAAAGTTAGAGAGACACTTTCTAGCATGGCGATCAGCCAAAATTGGTCTACATGGAGGCAAAGCAACTCTGATAGGGCAACAAAAGTTAAGCGATGATCTTAGATGAATCATGGTGTGATCATGTGGAGTATCTCCTTAGTTTCATTGAGCCCATTTTGAGCATGATTCACTATATTGATATGGACAAGCCTTGCTTGGAGAGATATATGATGGCATTGACTCAATGAATGAGAACATGAAGAGCATCATAAATGCGAAAGAGAAAGACCCTGAAGAGACTTTCTTCAAACAAGTGAACAAAATTGTTGAAAAAATATGGAACACAATGACCACCCCGTTATATCTTCTTTCATTTGCATCGAGTCCAAAATACTACAGTGTTGAGATTCTTTCTGTGCCAACAACGGTTCCCCCATATAGAGATTTTGAAGTGGCTAAAGGGTACAAGACAACATTTTGTAGACTCTTCCCTAAAACTGAATTGCAAGATATAGTCACGAGTGAGTTCATTGATTTTGTGCACTCAAATGGTCAAAGTATTGAGGCTTTTCGTGATAAGTTGAAGGATGCTCATAGTTGGTGGTACTTCCATGGCCAACAATTCCAACACTTGCAACCCCCTGCAATCAAAGTGTTATTACAATTTTAATAAATTTTTATTTTTTTAGTCTTTAAAGTTTCAACTTTCACTTTTCATTTATAGTTTTTAAATTTTTAAATTTTTATAATGTATAACTTTAATTGTTTAGTTTGTCTTCAATGGTTGCTAGCTCATCTGAATCTGAGAGGATTTGGAGCACATTCTTTCGTCTACTTAGTAAAGCGCAATAGATTGCACTCAAAAAAAGTGGAGAACTTAGAATATGTGCATTCGAACTTGCGTCTCCTTTCGCACAAACAACATGACTACAAAGAAGGTTACACGAAGTTGTGGGATATAAAGCTAGAGCATATTGACTTGGATGCTTCCACTTCCCAACATATTGCATTTGAGAAGTTCGGAAGCCAACACACATTTAGTACAAGTGCCAGTGGCACTAGCATTGCTTGTGGTTCCCAATGTTCCCACGCCATCTAATGTCAATTATGATGATGGTATTGATGATTACAAGTTTAAAACTAATTGTTGAACTTGATATTATTATTTTAATATTGAACTTGAAGTTTGAATGATGAATATTTTATAATACTTATCATGTATGTTTTAAATGACATTCAAGTTTATGCTGGTTTTGTTGTTTTTGTGATTTTATGTGATATTCTAATCTTAATTCATGCTTTTAAGCTGCATATATATATACATATATATATGTGTATATATATATACATATACATACATATATACATATATATACCTATATATATGAAATGAACCAACCAATTTTTTCGAGTTTTTCAATGAACAACTCAATACAACAAGCACCCGTTAAGGTTAGCTCAAATCCAAATCAAATGTTGGAATGTTACCCTACACCAAGAATGTACACCAAGTTCCCAATTTTGGGCAAGGTGCGAGCATATGGCGCCGAGGATCGTTAGTCTTCAAATCAAGAAAATACAATGCTGGAAAGTAAATGTATGCAACTCGACCACATATTTTAGTGGGAGCAAGATGACGGCTAAGACGATCAGCAGTATGATGATTATAATGCAAGTACAATAAGTAAATGGGCGGCTTGCCGACCCCTTCTGCTTATTTAGCAGGCAATACAGAAAGGAAAATGCAGTAAAGAAGGACTGGAACAAGACCAGTCTCTTCCACAATCGTGGGAATTACAATGCAACTTAGCAAGAAATGAAGATAGTTGACAAAACTACTGTTCAGCCTTACAATGAGATAGAATTCCTGCCAATAACACTGAATTAGAGATGTCTCAATTCTACGAATATGTATTATATCTCTCTTATCACCAAATGACTCAATCAACACAAAACCCAACTCAAAAGACAAACTTCTACAATCTGATATGATAGACCAACAACTAGAAATTGCAGACCAGCAACACTGAAACCCACTAAAATGCTTGTAACTCCCTCCAAACTCACCCAAAAGACCTAAAACGAAATCTAAAAGCTTCCTAGGGGATAGGCGCCCAAGTCCCAACCAGCAAATTGCAACCAAAGTCCCTATTTTATTTTGCACAAATCCCAATACTACCTCCAAGAAGGTACGACCCTCTAGGAAGGGCGACTTAACAAGGAAAAATCAGAAACTACGTAGAAAAATCTGCAAACTCTCCAATAGGGTCGCCCAAAGCATAGGAAATGAATTAGCAAATACCCACAACTATACAAAATTCACTCAAAGACCTGCAAGCGAAAACGTCATTCAGCTACATTAGACCAGCAAACATCAAAATGCTCATAACCAGCAAGATACTCCATTACAATGTAATGTCCCCATATTAGATACATAAAATGCACAGATAAAAAATTTTGATTTTTAAGATTATTCGATAAAAGAGTAATGAAAGATTAGTGGAATAAGATAAATGAAATGCATTATTATCAACTAGTGCATAACTAACATAATTTGATATGACTTATTACTCTTGATCGGAATAGATCTTCGCCTTGTTTCCTCTTGTCTAGACTCATTGGAGGAGGGACGAACTTACAGTGCCGAGGGTGTGTGACCAGTCTCCAAGTGGATTTCCTCAAGGTTATCACCCGTCTTGGGACATCCATCATGGGACCAAATTTACCCACCTTTCCCTCCACAACCACCCTCTCCCTGGTGAGCATTAGCGAAAGATAATTTTGGTCCAAGGTCTATTCTTCAAGGTAAAGTCATAAAAGCTCAATGAGACACAATAATTGTTGTAAGCAATATTATTGTGGCTAGACAGATAACATCCAATAATTTGCATATTAACTTAATTTGCATAAAAGACTAAATTATTTGATATTCATGTTTTATTGATTGTAAATTTATCATTTATATATATATATCTAAATTATATACTTATCCATTACCAAATTATATTTATCAAATATGTGAATTATTTGTGAAGACAACCCGCCTATTATATTTAGTATATATATGTTAACCTCATAAATCTTGAATATATATATAACCTTTATTATTAGATCCTTGATTTTCCTTTAGTCATTCACTTATTCTCATTCGGGCATTATTTTCTAATCTAGACATAAGTATTCAGTTATTTATTTTATGCAAATCAAACGTACTCACCTCTTGTAGACCCAATCACTTCTTCACCTCCAACGATGACTTACTTCTCAACCCACGATGATCCTTTGTCCTTCACCACGGTGATATTCCTTACAACCCAAGGTATTCTTCACGGTAATTATTTATCAACGGACATCTATTCTTCACCAGCATTCATATCTCTCTTTCCCGATGTTCTTCCCCCCAACGATCATTGACATATACCCCCTTAAATATCGATGTACTTGATGCTCTTTCCAATTGACATGTCTCTTGGCAGATCGCTGCCAACTTAAGAGTCAATTGACGCTTGTGATAATCGCTTGGGTTTGTATACGTTGGAAATGGGATTCGATAATCCCCTTAATGTTTTATTTATTTAACAATAACCATAACTGTTGAGTGATTACTTTTGAATTTATTTATTTTGATTTTACTTTTATCTTTACTTGTATTTTTATTTTATAAAATAATAAACTTGTCAGCATTACTTTATTTATTACTTTGTTCTAATGTTACTCATTCGTAAATATTTGATATTCTAATATCAAGGCATATAATAAATAAAATAGTTTGCTCATATAATATTATTATTTTATTTCAATCCTTACAACCTTGGGAGGGATATGACAATATATTCGTATTTACAATATATTTATATTTAAATTCAGTTATAATTTATTAGATTAAAAAGAAGAAATCATAGAAGTTGGAATAAACAATTTAAAGTAAAGGAGAATTATTGCAAATTGTCAATCTATCTTCCATTAGTACAACGATTATAATAGCTAGTATTTATCATTTGGGAATTGTATAATTATATTTCATTTTGATAATACAATAGTAATTATAATTATGATGTTGTCTTTGACAATCATAATTATAATGACATCGAATGTTTAATATTTTAAATTACGATTTCGGGGACATGATAGTCCACCCCACCCAAGATTGCTTGTCCTCAAGCAATCAAAACTCCAACATCTTTTCATTTCAATAGTTACACCTCCTCGACTTAAGAAGCATTTTGACAAACATAGTTTCAACAATTTTCATAATTATTAAGCATAAGGTAGTCATAAACACACATGGAGTAATCTTGTTTGAAGACACCTCCAACATGAAGTAGGCACATGAATCATATAGTTCACAAAGTATACATTTGAAATCATAAATCACTAGGTAACTCAAAGCTAGTAGCTCAAGCAAACGACCAACCAACTTAAGCAACTTGACAGGCAACATTTTAACATTTTTAGAGTCTTTAAGCATTAAGCAATTATAAGAACGCATCTTGATGAAGATACATGAAGCAACACATAGATAGAAGTGATACATAAAGTATAAATGTGAGACATAGATACATGAAGTACATAGAGTGTACACAAGAAGCATGAAGCATATATGCAAATAATACATGAAGTATACACACGAGTACATGAAGTCACAAAGCATACATATGAATACATGTGAGTTGTAAAGTATACACTTAAAATACGTAAGTCATAAGAATACACGTATACACGAGTGCACACAAGTCACAAAGCATGTAGTTGCAAAGCATACACTTAAATACATATAAATCACATAAACCACAAAGTATGCACTTGAATATACCCAAGTCACAAGGTACACACATAAGCCACAAGGTATACACTTGAATACACTGGAATACTCATAAGCCACCAATTATGTACTTGAATACACCCGAGTCACAAGGTACACTCTTGAATACACATAAGTTGCAAGGTATACACTTGAATACACATAAGCCACAAAGTATACATTTGAATACACTTGAATACACATAGGTCACAAGGTATACACTTTAGTACAAGGTATACACGAAGTCACAAAGTATACAAATACAACGTCATAGAGTATACACTCGAATACAAATCCATCTCGAATTCAAATACGAGTTATAGAGTATGCACTCAAATATCAATACAAGGTCATAGAGTATACACTCAAATACAAATACGATCATAGAGTATACACTTGAATACAATTGCAAGTCATAGAGTATACACTCGAATCAAATGAAGTATACCATCAGACAATTGGGAAGGGGATTCGGTGCATCCCATACTACACCGTGGGCCTATCCCCCATCCCAAGGTCATCAAGTATACACATGAGTATGAAGCATACACGCGCATATACATAATACACAAAGTATTCACATGAACATATGTTACAAAGCATACAAAGTGAACCTTTGAATACACAAACATTATCTCAAAGTATACACTTGAATACATGTAAGGCACACGTAGCATACATAGGATGGTAGGAACATGCTCTGATACCACTTGTAATGTCCCCATATTAGAGACAAAATGCATAGATTAAAATTTTTGATTTTTAAGATTGTTCGATAAAAGAATAATGAAAGATTAGTGGAATAAGATAAATGAAATGCATTATTATCAACTAGTGCATAACTAACATAATCTGATATGACTTATTACTCTTGATCGGAATAGATATAACCTTGAGGGAATCCACTTGGAGACTGGTCACGCACCCTCGACATTGTAAGTTCGTCCCTCCTCCAATGAGTCTAGACAAGAGGAAACAAGGTGAAGATCTATTCCAATCAAGAGTAATAAGTCATGTCAAATTATGTTAGTTATGCACTAGTTGATAATAATGCATTTCATTTATCTTATTCCACTAATCTTTCATTACTCTTTTATCGAACAATCTTAAAAATCAAAATTTTTAATCTGTGCATTTTATGTCTCTAATATGGGGACACTACGTATAATGTCTCAATTTGTCTCTCTGAGCAAGAAACAATCATCTCTCTCAGTTAGTTGCTATCTTTCAAGCAAGAAACTAAGCCCAAGCTAGGAGGTATGCATTCTTCAAAGCAACTCACTCACCATTTCGACAACATAACAGTATAATTTTTTCATGGATGAGAAATGAAGAACAAGTGCCTCCTTTTATAGATTTTAGGAAGGTTCTCCAAAAACTTCTAGAAGGTGTGTCCAGTCCAAGAGAATCTAGGTTTTGACTTGACTTTTTCATTCAACCTTCAATATGGCGTCCATCTTCAAGAGATATAAAATTTTGATTAAATAAAATATTTTTTTCCTCAAGTTGGCGTCCCATCTTCACAAGAGCATTTTTGACATTAGAAATATTAAAATCACCTCTTGATGAGGCGTCCACCCTCAAAGTCCCCCTTTCAAAACAACTTGAAGTTATAACATTAGGCCAAGGGGTCATAAAATTAAAATATAACCTTTGCAACTTAAATAATTCAATATCCATCAACAATTTCGCAACAAAAGCAAAAATCAACATTACCAACCAAAATTGCTTGTAGAGGAAAACCCACTATGTTGATGCCAACAAGACCACTGCCACAAATAGAATTTACTAAAAATAGTAAATTCAGAAAGTTGCTCAGATCAATTTGCATGCAATACCATTGCGAAGCTTTTTGAAAACCTAGAAAGAATCCGCAATCCAAACTCCAAGATTCCAAGAGCAAGCCTCGGAAAAATGCAGAAACAACCTCCAAGAAAATAGGAAACCCTAATTCTTGCTTTCGAGTAGCCTATGGGTCTCAGGAATAGGCTAACGGCCAACTGCCATGATCACTGCTGAGAAGGGGACATTACAATCCACCCTCCCCAAGATTGCTTGCCCTCAAGCAATCGCAAGTCTGGATGCTGCAAAATCTCCTCATTCTCCCAAGTTGCATCCTCTAAAGGCAAATTCTTCCACTTCACCAAGTATTCTTTGATTGTCCTTCTCCTCAAAGAACGCTCTCTGGAATCAATGATCTCTTCTGGAACCAAAACCAACTGTCCTTCTTCATCCAAAGGAGGCAAATCTGATGAAGCAACAATGTTGTGTCCAAGCGCCGTTTTGAGACGAGACACATGGAGAACATTGTGAGCTTGGCTGCTTGCTAGTAACTCCAACTCATAAGCCACTGCTCCAACCTTTCTGATGACTTTGAATGGCCTATAGAAACAAGGTTTGAGTTTCTCCGCTCCACTCTTCTTGAGAGTAGATTGTTTGTAGGGTTGAAGTCTAAGGTAGACCATGTCACCAACCTCAAATGTACGCTCAACACACTGCTGATCAGCGTACATCTTTTGCTGATTTTGTGCTATCTGGATATTGTTCTTCAAGGACTTCAAAATATCTTGACTTTGCTGCAACATATCCTTGGCTTGAGGGGCTTTGCTATCACCAAACACCAAATCAACAAAGCTAGGTGCTTCATAACCGTAGAGAGCCATGAATGGGGACATCCTAATAGACATGTGGAAGGATGAATTGTAGCAATACTCTCCTAAGTGAAGCCATCTTATCCAAGCCTTCTGCTGCTCCAAAACATAATTTCTGAGATAGCCCTCCAACCACTTGTTCACAATCTTTGTTTGCCCCTCTGTTTGAGGGTGTTAACTAGTGCTTGGAGTGAGCACAGTACCACTCAACTTGAAAACTTCTTGCCAAAAGGTGCTTAGGAACTTGCTGTCTCTAGCACTCACAATGTTTTTCGGCAACCCATGCAATCTAAACACCTCATGAAAGAACAAATCTGCAGCTTGAGTTACTGAAAATCAACTAATAATTGCAAAGAAGTGAGCAAACTTGGTTAATCTATCCACCACAACATAGATACAGTCTTTGCCTTGAGTCTTAGGCAACCCCGTGATGAAATCCATTGATATGCTTTCCCATTTTTGATTGGGAATTGGTAATGGTTGCAACAACCCAGTTGGAAATGTATGCTCATTCTTGTTCATTTGGCAAGTGTGGCACTCTTTGATGTAGCGCAAGACCTCTTCTTTCAACCCCTTCCACGAAAACCTTTCACGGATCTGCCTATAGGTTTTGAAATAACCTTGATGACCAGGAAATGGGATGTCATGGAAAGTCTGCAAAATCTTCTTTTTGAGCTTAGAATCGGCCACCAAGAAGATCCTCCCTTTATAGTGTATCAATCCGTCAACCACCTTGTACCTTTCATCATGAAAAGTACCCTCAATAATGCTGGTTGCAAACTGATTTTTAGCATAATCAACAAGCAACAACTCTTCCCAATCAGTAGTAAGCTCACATATTGAATTCAAATGAGGCCTTCTAGATAGTGCATCTGCTACAACATTGTTTTTGCCTTTGACATACTCAATGTCAAAATCATAAGCTTGAAGCTTACTCACCCACTTCTGCTGCCTTTCATTCAAATCCTTCTGATGCATGAAGTGCTAGAGGCTATTATGATCAGTTTTGACAACGAACTTGCTTCCCACCAAATACTGTCTGAACTTGGCTAATGCATGCATGATTGCAAGCATTTCCTTGTCATAGATGGAGTATGTCCTTTCAACACCTCTTAATTTTCTGCTTTCAAACACAATGGGATGCTTATCCTGCATCAAAACAACACCGACACCTTCTCCTGATGCATCACATTGCAGCTTGAAAGGCTTGGAAAAATCCGATATAGCCAAAACCGGACAAGAGCTCATAATCTTCTTGAACTTATCAAAAACACCTTGTGCCTTTTTGGACCAAAAGAAGGCTCCCTTTTTAGTGAGGTCAGTAAGAGGAGCAGCGATTTGAGAGTAGCCTTTCACAAATCTTCTGTAAAAGCCACAAAGACCCAAGAACCCCTTCAAATGAGTCAAGTTTTTTGGAGGTGGCTAATCTACTATCGCCTTGATCTTTTCTAGATCAACCTTCACCCCTTCAACACTGATTATGTGACCAAGGTAGAGTAACTCCATTCCAAATTCACATTTGAACTCTTTGGCAAACAAGCTTTCTGATTCAAGGATGCTAAGCACTTCCTCTAAGTGCTTGAGATGTTCTTCCCACGTCTTGTTGAAGATGAGGATATCATCAAAGAAAATCAGCACAAACTTCCTCAATTGCTTCTGAAAGACTCGGTTCATACAAGACTGGAAAGTGGCAGGAGCATTAGTCAACCCAAATGGCATGACTAAAAACTGAAAGTGACCATAATGGCATCGGAATGTTGTCTTCTCAACATCTGATCCCCTCATTCGAATCTGATAGTAGCCCGATCTCAAATCAATCTTTGAAAAGAACTTGGTACCATGTAGCTCATCAATGAGCTCATCTATCCTGGGAATGGGGTATCGGTTCTTGATTGTGCTTTGATTCAAGGCACGATAATCCACACATATGCGGATGGTGCAATCCTTCTTCTTGACAAGAACAACAGTTGACGCAAAAGGACTTGCTTAGACGAATGAAGCCCATCTCCAAGAGTTCTCTTATGTTCTTCTCAATCTCATCTTTCTGCTTCTTAGGATATTGATAGGTTGTTGTGATAACTGGCTTGGCCCCATCTTTGAGTTCAATGACGTGCTCAGCTCCCCTTTCAGGAGGTGGCCCATGAGGTAGATTAGAAAACACCTTACTCTTTTTGGTGAGCAAGGACTGAATATCTGGTGGATAGTCCCTCTTTGTTTCAACTGGACTAGTTGGAAGAACCACACATTCCGCAGCCCATTCAACTTGATCATGCGAAATCAACCTCTCCATTCTTTTGAAAGATACAATCCGAGGACCACCATTAGACATTCCTCTTAGCACCACCTTCTTCCCATCTGATTGAAACTTGAGGTCCATTGTTTGCAGATTTAGAGAGATTTCTCCAAGTGAATGCAAGCATTGAATGCCAAGAACAACATCCGTATCCCCAATACTTACAACATAGAAGTCATCTTTGACTTCATGGTTATCCAATTGCAAGGACATGTTGGAAACCCTTTGATTGCACGAAATATGAAACCCATCAGCTACCATGACTTTGAATCCTTCGAACTCTTCAGTCTTGAGTCCCCTCTTTGCAACCACTCCTTCATCAATGAAGTTGTCCGTTGCTCCAATATCAATCAAGGCAACGATATGATGCTTCCCAATCAAGCCACGAACCTTGAAAGATTCATTCTTTTGAAAACTAGAGAGTTGGGCAAATGTGCCCCCACCTCCTTGCTCATCCTCAGCCTCTTCTGGATTCCTTTCTTCCTCACTTTCAGCAAAATCAGACCGCTGCTCCGAGTGATCAGATTCTGATCCAAAATCAGATTAGGCCTCCATGTGGTTAGAATGACCTCGTCCATAGCATCTATGTTCCTTTGACCAAGGTTCTTTGCAAGTGTAACATTTTCCTTCCTTCCTAAGCTTCTCACGAAGCTCATCATCCATTTTAGAAGGAAACTTCTTGTGCTGATTTGAAGAATGCCTTTTATCCCGCTTATGGGGAAAAGGCTTGGATGAAAACTTTGGCCTAGGTGCAGACAACTCCATGCTTCTAGCTTTCTTAATGGCTTCATCAAGGCTTGGTGGGTCAAAAGCCTTTACTCATCCCCTTCAATGGTTCTTTCAATCCTTCTGAGAATAGCACGACTAGCCTTTTTTCAGTGATGTTGGACACCATCACGGAAAGTCTTTGGAAGTTTCCAATGTATGGTTCCAACGAACCATGTTGTTTCAGCTGTGCAAGCTCCCTAAACTTCACCTCAGGATCTTTAGTGTCAAATCTTTCAATTAGCTTGTTGGTGAACTCTTCATACGTACGAATGAGGTTGTGGCCAAGAGTGACCAAACCGTGGTACCACCACTCATGGGTAGCTCCTTCCAAATGCAAGGTTGCAAACTTTATGGCGTCCTCTTTTGGCATAGGTCTCAAGGAGAGGTAGTTATCAAGCTTCTACACCCATGACTTGGCTGTACACACATCACTTCCATCAAAGTGAGCCAAGGTCACCTTCCCAAGAGCTTGTTGATAGTCAGTTCTAGGACCCAAGGGAGTATGGTATTCGGTCCTTCCACTGTTTCTTCTGTTCCTTTGATTTATGAATTGATCGAAGGTCCATTGTTCTCTAAGGTCGGGAGGAAAAGAGGCGAACTCCAAGTAGGCCTGTCTGGCATCATCTGCAAAAGGTGTTGCAACCTCAACTTGTGGTTCTTCCCTCTATGTGAATGTGGGAAAAAGTGGCCTAGAGGCTGATCCTCTAGAGGTGGCCTCGTGTTGGCCAATAGTTTTGTCTCTCCCATTGCCATTGTTCCCATTGACTCCACTATTTTCACCATTAGTATTTGTTTGGTTTTGGGGCTGATTATGAATAGCCTATTGGTCCATTCTTGAGGCAAACGTGTCATTAAATCAATCATTCCATCAAACTTCTTCTCCATCCTAGCATCTCTTTCATCCATGCTCTGCCTGAGATTGTCTGACATGTTTCCAACTGCTTCACTAGTGTCAACTGCTTTCCTTGTCTCTCTGAGAGCCCTCGAAATTGTATCTGCCTTTGGTGTAGGTGGAAACTGAAATTGCTGGTCTCTGGCCTGACTTCTAGTGTAGTATTTGTAGGCTCTGTCACTCATCTGCTAACTAAACATTGTTGGGCACAGGATGGTAGGATCATGGCTTTGATACCATTGAACTGAACCAACCAATTTTTTCGAGTTTTTCAATGAACAACTCAATACAACAAGCACTTGTTAAGGTTAGCTCAAATCCAAATCAACTGCTAGAATGTAGCCTACACCAACAATGTACACCAGGATCCCAATGCTGGGCAAGGCGTGAGCATATGGCGTCGATGATCGTTAGTCTTCAAATCAAGAAAGTACAATGCTAGAAAGTAAATGTATGCAACTCGACTGCGTATTTCAGCAGGAGCAAGATGACAGCTAAGCCGATGAGCAGTATGATGATTATAAAACAAGTACAATAAGTAAATGGGCGACTTGCCGACCCCTTCCGCTTATTCAACAGGCAATATAGAAAGGAAAATGTAGTAAAGAAAGACTGGAACGAGATCATTCTCTTCCACAATCGTGGGAATTACAATGCAACTTAGCAAGAAATGAAGATAACTGATAGTACTATTGTTCAGTCTTACAATGAGATAAAATTCCCGCCAATAACATTGAATCAGAGATGTCTCAATGCTGCAAATATGTATTATATCTCTCTTATCACCAAATGACTCAATCCACACAAAACCCAACTCAAAAGACAAACTTCTACAATCTAATATGACAGACCAACAACTAGAAATTGCAGACCAGCAACACAGAAACCCACTAAAATGCTTGTAACTCCCTCCAAACTCACCCAAAAGACCTGAAATGAAATCCAAAAGCTTCCTAGGGGATAGGCACCCAATTCCCAACAAACAAACTGCAACCAAAGTCCCTATTTTATTTTGCACAAATCCCAAGACTACCTCTAGGAAGGTACGACCCTCTAGGAAGGGCGACTTTACAAGGAAAAATCAGAAACCACTTAGAAAAATATGACAACTCTCTAGTAGGGTCGCCCAAGGCATAGGGAATGAATTAGCATATACCCACAACTAGACAAAATTCACTCAAAGACGTGCAAGCAAAAACGTCATTCAACTACACTAGACCAACAAACATCAAAATGCTGATAACCAGCAAGATACTCCATTACAATGTCTCAATCTATCTCTCTGAGCAAGAAACAGTCATCTCTCTTAGTTAGTTGTTATCTTTCAAGCAAGAAACTAAGCCCAAGCTAGGAGGTATGCATTCCTTGAAGCAACTCACTCACCATTCCAACAGCATAACAGTATAATTTCTTCAGGGATGAGAAATGAAGAACAAGTGCCTCCTTTTATAGATTTTAGGAAGGTTCTTCAGAAACTTCTAGAAGGTGTGCGTAGTCCAAGAGAATCTAGGTTTTGACCTGACTTTTCCATTCAAACTTCAATATGGCGTCCATCTTCAAGAGGTATAAAATTTTGATTAAATAAAATATTTCTTTCCTCAAGTTGGCGTCCCATCTCCTCAAGAGCATTTTTGACCTTAGAAATATTAAAATCACCTCCTGATGAGGCATCCACCCTCAAAGTCCCCCTTTCAAAACAACTTGAAGTTATAACATTAGGCCAAGGGGTCATAAAATTAAAATATAACCTTTGCAACTTAAATAATTCAATATCCATCAACAATTTCGCCACAAAAGCCAAAATCAGCATTACCAACCAAAACTGCCTGTAGAGGAAATCCCACTATGTTGATGCCAACAGGACCACTGCCACAAATAGAATTTACTAAAAATAGTAAATTCAGCAAGTTGCTCAGATCAATTTGCATGTGATATCATTGCGAAGCTATCTGAAAACCTAGAAAGAATCCACAATCCAAACTCCAAGGTTCTAAGAGCAAGCCTCAGAAAAATGCAGAAACAACCTCCAAGAAAATAGGAAACCCTAATTCCTGCTTCCGAGTAGCCTATGGGTCTCCGGAATAGGCTAACGGCCAACTGCTATGATCACTGCTCAGAAGGGGACATTACAATATACATATATATACATATACATACATACATACATACATATAAACCAATCTTTTACTTTTTCAATTAACAAACACAATGATATCAATTGCACCACATCAACAATAAATAACACAAGAAGAACACAAGATTTATGTGGAAACCCTTTCGGGAGAAAACCACGGAAAAATATTGCTTATATAAATTTCTTCTTTCAAACTTAATAGGCATCAACCTACTAGAGACACCAATCCCTGCTTTATCTTTGTAGGCACCAACCCACTGGAGCCACTAATCTCCACAACTAAGTGCCAACTTAGTAAGAAACACCAATCTCTTGAACAACAAAATCTTTGTCTTCTTGAAAATAAAACTCCTTTAAAATCGCCTTAGATCTGCTATTAATCACCTTCAGGATTTGATATAAATCTACCTTAAAGATTTGCTCCAAATCAGCTTATATGTCTGCTCATAGACTTCCTTTGGATCTGCTCATAACCTTCCTATGGATCTGCTATAAACTCTTCACAAAATCTGCTATGTGTTTTGTAGAATATTGTTTAAACTTACTATTGTGACCTCTTCACACATCACCCCAGTCAAATGGGGACCCTCTAAATTTTGCTCCATTTTGGTCTTTTGGCTTTGGTTTTGGGTTGTTTTGCGTCTCTCTCTTTGATCTTTCTGGTCTTTCCAGGGATGGCCCTACCTTTTGACCTAATTGGAAATTTTGACTAAGTCTGTGAAATTAAGGTTTTCATTCTTCAGGGTTGTTTGAAGTCAAATCAAGTTGGCAAATTGAAATATGAGAATTGCAGTGAATTCTGGAGGCTTTGGGCAGGATCCCATCAAATTTTCACCAAATTCTAACTTCTATTTTTAGTAAGTACCAATGTGGGGCCTATTTTCTAGTGTTTTCCAAATTTTGACTGTTGCACTGCACTTAGAATACTTAGAACTCCTCACTCGCAAAATTTGAGCAAATTCAGACAACTTGTTATTTTTAGCAGTTCTGGCTTCAGATGCAGTTTTCAGGGTTTGCATGTAAGTTTTCTCAACGCATGTCAGGATATTCTTTATGGGTTTCTCGAGAGCTTCGCATCGATGTGACATGCAAGCCAAGTTGATCATTTTTTAGGGACTTGCTATTTTTAGCCAGTACTTGCATGCAAACCAGTTTTTTGGGTTTTTTTGGGTTTTTTGAGATCTCTCGGGTAGTGTGACATGCTAATGCATTTGGTAGTCAGTTGATCACTTTTCAAGCACTTACTATTTTTAGCAGGTTCACTCCAGTAGTCCCAAATCTTCAGTTTCAAGAACAGAGCAGTGCAAAACAGGAACAGAGTCGAACGAAGGTCAATTGAGGCACATGCAAGCGAAGTTAGGGTTTCCAACTTTGGTGCCTAAAAAGAGGGGCAAAACTTGGGAAAAATGAAAAACCAAGGTATCCCACTGCGATCAACATCTTTCAAGCAGTCTACTGGTAAAATTTGAGCGCAATTCGGGCACTTACTATTTATAGTAAGCCACTTCCAGAACAAGGCTAAAAATAGCAAGTCAACACAAGGGGCAAGTGTAAACAGGTCAAACAAGTCATGAGGGTCACGCCTGGCATGTTTCAAGTCAAGAGAAGTTGCAAAAGTCAAGAAATCAAGGATTTACTAAAAATAGCAGGTGGACACGAATGACAAGCGAGCACGAACAACAGGTATGAACGGGTTAATGAGGCCACAAAGATCATATCCACCAGCTTCCGGTTTGAAATAGCTGAAAATCCATGAAAAATCATAAGTCCCCAAAACTGACTAAAAATAGAGGGCAAGGGTCAGCTACAGACAGTTGAAAAGTTTCCAAGGCAAGTAAAATCAAAGCACACCACCTCAGATGCACCCATCATGCAAGGGCAACTCAAAATATTCTAAGGCGTGCAAGATGAAATCACCAGGGGTGATATGCGCCCAAGAGTTGAGCAAGGGGTGTGTAAAATTTTCTAAGTGAAGAAAAATAAAAGTAGCACCCCTTGAATGCGCCCTCAAGGACATAGAAGCTTTAAAAAGTTTCTAAGTAAAGGAAAATGAAAGCTCATGGGCTGAAATGCGCCCTTGAGAGAAGTGGAGATGAAAAGTTTCTAAGTGATGGAAATTGGGAGCACCACCTATGGAATGCGCCCAAGCTCCATGAAGATGAGTTGAAAATCTTCCAAGGTGTTGAAAATGGAAGCCACCCCCTTCATATGTGCCCTAGGCAAGTGAGGTAAGTTGAAAATTTGTTAAGGCATGGAAACCCAAAGCAAGGACCTCTAAGTGCGCCCTTGAGGTGAAGGCCACTCAAACAAGTTTCTAAGGCATCAAAGATGAAAGCTCAGGGGTGGAAATGCGCCCAAGGTGGCAAGGTAGCCAAAGATTGAAAATTTTGCTAAGGCATATGAAACATGAACCTCAAGCCCTTTAAATGTGCCCAAGTTGAGGGGAGGTATCATGAAAATTGGCTAAGTATAAGAAAATGGAAGCTCAGGGGGTGATATGCGCCCTTGGCAGGTATGAGATGAAGTCAATAAGAATTTTTATCCACGGCGTAGGAAATGGCATGAGGACCCCTCAAATGCGCCCTTAGCAAGTTGAGTAAGTTTGAAATTTTTCTAAGTGGTGAAAATAAAAATAGACACCCCCATATACGCCCAAGGCAAGATAAGGTGGCTAGAAGTTGGATGAAGTTTGCCTAAGTCATGAACTCCAATCCCTTGAAATGCGCCCAAGGCAAGATAGAAGGAGGTGTTAGGAATATTTCTCTAAGGCATTAAACTAGAAGCATACCCCCTTAAATGCGCCCACCACCTTGAATGATAAGAGTGACAAATGCCTAAGGCATGAACATAGAAGGAGATCCTCCTAAATGCGCCCAAGTGGGGAAGTGGTTTGGAAAAATTTGGTAAGGCATGAGAGATGGCATGACTCCACCTCAAATACACCCAAGTTGATCAAAAAAGTTCCCGAAGCATTGAAAATACAAGTGCAAGGGGTCATGTGCGCCCAAGGTGGGAGGAGGATAATAGGTTGGCTAAGGGATTTGTCCAAGGTAAAAATGAAAGCGTAAGCCCTCAAATGCACCCTAGAGGGAATGAAGGTCATTGAAATTTTCTCAGGAAAGGGAAAATAAAACATCAAGCATTCAAATGTGCCCTCAAGGTGGAGAAAATTTCTAAGGCACAAACTCCAAACACAAGGTGGATATGCGCCCTACGAAGGACAAGTAAGCTGGAAATTTGGCTAAGTTATGAAGATTTTGAGCTTAACCTCTCAAGTGCGCCCAACTCAAGGACACAATGGATATTTTCTAAAAAAAAGTTAGGATGTTAAATGCGCCCATGGTGAAAAGTTATGGAGAAAGCAAGATTTGCTAGAGAAAAGTGATGAATGTCATCAGCTCTAGAGATCAAGCAGACATTGGAAATCAGAACATGGAAATTAGGTATGTGAAGTGAATTTATATTATAAGTGTTTTGATGCTCTTCTTTTTGTTTGTTTTGCAAGATGAACGCTGGGGCTAAAACATGATGACTCAAGGTGATGAAGCGGGACAACGTTATAACCTTGAAGGGGGATAAAGTTACAGGCAAGCAGGTGGCAAGGAAGAAATGGCCGAGTCCAAGACAAGAAAATCCTTCAAGATCAGGATGGAGGAAATGATGAAGGCCCAAGCATTAAAGATCATCCTCAAGCATTAAAACATCCTCAAGGCTAAGGGGGAGGAATGAGCAGAAACTTCAATGTTAAGGAATGACAACATGATGAATTGAAGAACAAAGTGGAGGAATTCTTCTTAAGTATGAAGTCCCTCTCTGGCAATATCAGAAGCTGTGTTGGTCAGATTGATCGAGTTTGCAGTCAAAGAGGAAGAACAATGAGAACACGTTTGTGGACGAGAATCTTCTGGATGATAATGGGTATTAATTGTTCATTGTGGTTTCTGCAGAGTAGTGGAGAATCTATTGTTCATTTATTGCCCCACTCCTCTCTGTGGCGGTTTTTAGGGCAAAAGCCTTGATTAGGGCATATGTGGCTCAATCTGAGCCCTTGAAATATTCCAAACCAATTTTTTTGATTTTTCAATTAACAGATTTCAAACAATGCACCCGTTAAGGTTAGAAGATAAACCAAAACGTGCAGAAAGCAACTCTAACCAGAATGTACACCAGGATCCCGATGTGGGCAAGGTGTGAGCATTGGTCAGAGGATCTGAATTAAACTGCTTATGCAAAAAGCAACTCTAACCAAGGATGGCGCCGATGATGGCGAGCATATGGTCAGAGGATCTTCTTCTCTAAATACAGAAAGGAACTCAACGTCAAGAATGTGCTTTCCAAACCAAGATGGAATGGGAGCTACCATATGACGGAGATGCTAACTATGCTGAAAGTAAACTCAACACCAAGTATGTGCTACCCAATTCCAGAGTGGAAATGAGGCGACCATATGGCGGAGATATACAGAAATACAATGCAGCTTCAGAATGTAAAGTAAGATTAAGAGAAATGCTGACAGTACTACTGTTCAGCTTACAAAATATCAGAAGATGCCTGCAATAAACAAGATTAGAAGCTCTCCACTGCTGCAATAATAGATATGATCATTCCAAGGTTAATTATGACCTTCCAGATACAACTCTTCACCAAAATACAGATTACTCAAGACTGATATAACAAAACAGCAACGTAATATGCATAACCAGCAACCCTAGAATCCACTAAAATGCTCACAACTCACTCAATACTTGCCAGAATGACATGAGACCTGATGCAAACGAAAGCTATAATGATGGCAATGAGGACTAGACCAAGAAACAGCTAACAAATCGAAGTATTCTTTTTTCTAAACATTTGCCAGGCAGACCAGAATGGTGCGGCCAATAGAGAGAAGCGATTTTGCTTTTAAAAAATAAACACTCAATATTAAAATCTGAATCTTTGCAAGAAGGGTCGCCCCTATCAAGGAAACTCAATGAATCAATACCCAGAACGACTGTATTTTTATTTTCAGATTTATGAGTGAAACTACAGATTCAGCTTGACTTCAGCAACTTCAAAATGAGACTGAAATGCAAATCTAGAACTCCAAAAATGCAAGATACTCAACTGAAATGCAAGATAAACCTATTACAAACTATCTCTCAACTAGTTGCTATCTTTCAAGCAAGAAGAAGAGCCAAGCTAGGAGGCATTCATTCCTCGAAGCAATCCCAAAGCCATTCCGGCAGCATAACAATATTATAAAACATAAGATAAGAAATGAAGAGCAACTGCCTCCTTATATAGACTTGATAAGGCTCTCCAGAAACTTCTAGAAGATGCGCCCTAATTCCCTTTTGAATTTGACTTCTTTTCCCTCCAAGTTTGGGTGACCCTTTTTCGAAGGCTAAATTTGACTTTATTTAAAATCATTTCTTCATAAAATAGGCGTCCAATTTCACTTGAGCATTTAGACTTTAGAAAGATCAAAATAAATCATCATGTGATGACCACCCTCCAAGTCCCCTTCTTTAAAACAACTTTTAAGTCATATTACTAGGACAAGGGGTTATTTTATAAAATAAAACATTATTGACTTAAAATAACTTATTTCTCCAAAATGAACCCCTTAAGCCAAAAATCGGAATTACCCAATGAACTGCCAGAAGAGGAAAGTTGACTGAGCTGATGCTGACTGGACCACTGCTAAAAATAGAATTTACTAAAAATAGTAAATTCCTGAAGGTGCTCAGAATGCCAAGAAAAACATACCACTGCAAAGCTCTCTGAAAACCCAGAAAGAATCCGCAATCCAAACACCCAAATTCCAACAAGCAGAACCCTGAATCTTCAAGAGAACCCGCCAAACAGTCGGAAACCCTAATTCTACCTCTGACCTGTCGACAACGCATCGAGAAAAGGCCATCAATCCTTGAAAGGTGTAGTGCTAAAAACAGGGACATTACAGCCCTCCATTGTAATTGAATCTGAGCCGTCCGTTGGACTGAGCTAACTATAAAAGGGGCATCCCCCCTCATTTGTAATTCATTAGATTAGACTAGACACTGGAAATTAGAGCAGATAAGAGAATAGATAGAGAGTAGAGCATAGAAGTTAGCATAGCATAGATTGAGGAGGAAATAAAGTTTTCCATTTGAAGGCTTTGTAAGGAGTTGTTGTGAACACTATCATAATATAAAGAGTTCTCATTGCTTGGTGATTCCATCTTTCGTTATGAGTAGCTAGCAAGGCTTCTCCGTCTTTCCAATTCACTTAGCATCTTAAAGTAGATTAAAGTAAAGTAGATTTCATTTCATGCAAGTAGTTGGTAGTTGTGGAATGCGTTGTTTAATTTGAGCAAACTTTGTTATCCATACCACTAGTGGGCTCACTGACGGTGGGTTCGCCTTGCGTGGTCGACTGAAACACTTTGAGCTTAACTTCAATTGCGGTTCATATGTTGGTATGCGTCGTTGTGACGGTATCTGCATGTTGAGTCGTGATTTGAATATCTCTCGTTATCCCCTTGAAGATTGCATCAGCTCTGTAGAGGTTGTCCGAAGTGAGGCGAAGCAGAACTTGGTTTGAGCTTGCAAGAATTGATCTCCGTATCCCGCATTTAGGAGTAGATAGTAGAATCTCTATCCCTATCCTTTTAATTTCACTACTTTCCCGGTTAGCTTAGGAAACCCGAGCACCATCGATAAATCATTCGTGTCCTACAAGTTCTTCTCTTTTGATCGAACAATTGTGTAAGTGCCCTTGGAATAACCAACAAATCACATCAAGCCAACTAAGACTATCCACTGCATAAGGAACCTTGGAGTTGAATGTATGATATTTCTAGCAATCTTAGCAATCAGAATACTTTGTTTAAGAGAGGATAGAGTAACCATTGGGAAACTTTATTCTGTGTTGGTGCGGTCATAAAATACCCATCAACACTTACCAAATACTTGTTTGTATGCAAAAATGTATTCAACAATACTGGTATGGTAACTCAGTGTATGGCACTCTTTTGTCACATTGTAAATGCATGCTAATGCTGAAAATGTGATTGGGTTAAAATTTAAACTTTAAACAAATGAATGGGCCAAATAATTCACTGCTCGAAATGTTTTGTCACACTGGAATAGTAGTCTTGTGCCAAAAAACTGATTTCATGCTGGAAAAACAAAAATAGCGAGATTGCTGTGTTACATATCCATCATTTTTCTATCAGCACAAACATTTCACCTTTAATGATGCAAGTGCTAGTTATGAGAAGGAAATTGCAGGATCTAATAATGTTGAGGTTTGAGGGTCTCGGAATTTCCCCTAATACATAATGCCAGGGAAACATTGCTGGAGACCGAGAGCAAAAAAATACTAAAATAGTAATATGTTTCTGCTACTGTGACCTCCGTGCTAGGAAAGTAGGATAGAAGGTCCTTGTTGCTGAGACAAAGCTGACTTATGATACCTAGAATGAGAATGAATAGGCTAGGATGCCCTAATAGTAGTATGCAAGGATAAATGCTATCTTCTGACCTGTCATAGTGAGTACCTATATAGCAAATGTTCAACTTAGATGCATGTTGCTGATGAATATCCCCCAATCTATTGGGCCCTTCTAAGCTTGACTATTACATTTGACTTCTCGCTTTACTCACGTTCACACAATAACTGCACAAAATGGCTCCAAGAATAAATGTTGCCTCTTCATTACCATAAAATTTTTCACTCCAATTATAGAATCACTTTACCTAGCTGTTCTAAGAGGATCTCCACTATAGAATCATTTTACTTATCTATTCTAGGAGCAATGCCATGTCTTGAGCATGCAGACATCATACCATTTAGGATTCAAGGTGTAATGGAGAGATGTAGTTAGCTTGTCATCTGCAACGATTCAACAAATCGACTCATTGAAATCAACCACAAGTTTGACATTAGCACAAAATTGGTCGTCAAGGACCACCTCTCTAAGTTCAACTGCATTTTGAAGTTGACGCTGCCTTTATCTTGTGTAGATGTCACTATCTAAAGTGGTACATAATGCTCCTTTCACATCAAAAATTCATTTGAGGGAAAAAGAGTCAAACCATGATTAGCTGGTCTAACTATTTCTACCTTGGCATGCTTATGTTAAATGACTTGTGACTGATAATGGTTAGGTATCTGAATTTGGAATTGGCATTTGAATTGTAAATTATCAACAATATAAAGTATGTGTCCCTTTAGGCTTTATGAAATACCCTACAAACCTTTAAAACAACAGAAGATTATGGTGAAATAGACATACATATTATTTATATTGATCCACATGCACCCGAACCCCAATACTTATTATCTTAAAATGATTTAAAATTTACCTCAAACCTTGAAAACTTAGGCATGTGTTGCTTTTTATGGTTTTGTCATGGCAAAGCCAGCTGAAAAGTGCAGTTGTAGGATCTTTTGGATTGCAAAGCCAGTTCTAAAGTGCAATTGTAGGAACTTTTGAATGATGAAGGTAGTTGGTAAGTGCAACACATATTTGTCCTTTTAACCCTTGGCAGAGATCACTTTTCTGTCAATTTTTCAATCAAGGTTGAACTTTTGGGTGGCTTTGCCACTTGAAAAGTGCACCTCGCTTTATGTTTATTTCCCCACAAATGTTCATTGTGCTTATATGAGCCATTCGCCACCTTTTTTAACTAAGTTGGAACTTTTGGGTGGCAAAGCTACTTCAAAAAGTGCACGCACTTTATGTTTCTCAAGTGATTTAGCTTTGGTGTGGATTACTAACACTCCTACAACCTTTAATGTGTTTTCATAACAACTTTGTCACCTTTAAAGTGTGCTTTTCCACTGGCTTTACCACTTAGATTGTGCACCACACTTTGACAACTAATCCTTTGAATGATTTTGCTTTATTAATTTGCAATTTCACTAATCAGTTGCCTCTTCATTGTTGTGGTTTTCTAATGGCATAGCCACTTGAAAAGTGCAATTTTTAATTGTTTATTCTTTCTTGAGGCTAGCATGATTTCATAATGGTTATGCCACTTCTTTGTCATATTTTCACTATGCCTTTGCCACCTCCAAGTGGTGCCCAAAATCAGTTCTTTTTCTCCTTTACTAAGCCATGGATTTTTAATGCTTTTGCCAGATCTCAAGTTACTTTGCCATTTTTTTGACTCAGGGAAGGTTTTGACTGGGTTTTTCCAGCTAAAAGTGGCGCTCCAGTGGAAGCATTTCACATTTATCCTAGGTTCTGATCACCAAGGCCTTTGCCAATTTTTTTAGGGACCGCTTATGACTGGTAGTATCACTTAAAGCTTGCACTCAACTTGAATTTTCAGCTTCCTTTCCTTTGTAGTGGGGATTGATCTTGTCTTTGCCACACTTTGCACTATTGATGTGACTTTGTAATGGCATTTTCACCCCTCATCACCTTGGCACACATCCATCAAACACTTGTTAACTTAACTTATGCTTTGGTGGAAGAATTTGGTGGCAAAGCCACCCAAAAGGTGCACTGCAGATGATGTTGTTTTAGCCTTATAACTTAGGTGTAGTTCACTAAAGGGCTTGCCACTGGTTGATTCCCATTTCATGAGTGTTTTATCACTTGGAAGTTGTGCCATAATTCTGGTTTTAAAGTTGACAACTTAAACTTTCACCTTAGGTGGAGATTCATCAACAAATTGCTAGGAAAAAATCACTCATCTATGCACCACTTTTCCTCATGTCTTGGTTGTGGATTTCATATGGTATAGCCAAGGAATTAGCGTGCCTATCTTCATTTTCTGTTCTTGTTATGAATGATGGCTGAAGTTTGAACTAGTCACAGACTTCTGCCTTGTTTGTTGTTCTTACACGCTGTCAATCCTTTCTTCCTTTATCCTTGCCCTCCATTGCTTTTATCATTTGCTAGATTGTTATTGTTGTGTTCTCTTGCAAAATCATTAGTTGGAAAGACCCAAGACAAGACAATCTCTACAACCTGATTGGGTAAATGACTTGTTCTTGATGTCACTTTGAGGATTTACTGACAACTAACTGACAGAGGAAGTCTAAAAATGGAGATTCATATGGGTACCAATAAAAAAGAAAATCAAGTAACACCCAAATTCAAACAAGAAGAGACGGGCCCCTAAGATCTCTCATGGATTATGACTTTTCATCTTCCTCAGCAGCTCTAGAACATCACCTTGCTCCAAGATTTAGAACCTTCATATTTCTGGATTTCAAAATATTTCAAAATATGCATATATTTTTGCTTTGTTAAGATTTATGTGTCTTCTTAAATGAGTATTTTGCTTTTATTTGGAAAACATTAGAACAATTATGCAGATCAATGTCTTTTGTCTATGGATATATCATATAAGTATTAAGCAAATATGGCTTTTGATTTTAATTTCAATGATATGTATTATGTAAATTACAAATTCTTTTTTTTCTATACAATCAGCTTCTAACATTTTTTTACTGTAGGGATTTTTTATGATTTTATTTTAAAAGACATTTTAACTTAGATTCTAAAAGATTCTGTTTTTTCTAGAAAACAGGTTAAATATAGCTCCTAATTTTTGATTAGTTATATATTTTTTAAGAGTTTATTATGGCTTTATCATTTCTTTTTTCTTTGTGTATCATTAAGTTCTGTATATTTTGGGGGAAAATGATGTATTTGGTTGTATAAACTTTTCAAGGAAAAAGATGCTGGGTAAATTTGTTTGGATGAAAAAGTAAACTCCAATAACAAAAAAGGGTGATCGTAGGTCACTACTTTTTGTTTTGGGGTTTTAATTGGCTATTTTACAAGGAATTAGTTTAGAGTTTCATTACCGAGGACTAGTTCTCTTTGAGAACCACCATAAACAAAACAGTTCTCTTTGAGTAGGTACTGTTGATCATACCAGTAACAGTTGTCATATGTCTAACACATTAATGATGGGAATGTATGAACTCCCAAGAACTTTAAGATGTAATATTTGCTACTGAAGTCCACTAAGAGGTTTGTTCTTGCTAGTGTGCAATTAATTTCATTTGCTTCTGTTCTCTTTAATATTTGATTAATAAGATATCATTGCTTGATTCATTTCTTTGTTTGTTAGGGTCACAAACTTGTGCTCACCGGGCACTCTCTTGGGGCGGGGACTGCATCTTTGTTGTGCATATTACTTCAAGAAGCATTTTCCAAGCATGGAAAGAATCCTAGCACAAGGTTTATTGTTCCTAATTCTATGTTTGCATGTTGGGGTTTTGGATGTCCTCCATGTGTAGACGAGGAACTTTCCAAAGAACAGGTCTCCATCAGGAACATCATTCTTCAGGTTTATATCATGCCCTTTTTGATGTTTGTTTTTCAAATTGTACAAAATATCACTTACAGCTAAAGTTGAATGGCATTATATAAACCCTTTTAAATATCTCATTTTGCAATCTTGTTTCTTTAATTATATTGGTTTCAATTTTATTTTTATTTTTTAATAATCATATTGTCAAAACTTTCCTTTTGCCACATGGTACTACAGTGGGGAAGCTGCCATCATTTTTTAGTTTTCTTTGTGTTTGATTAGAGTATCGAAAATTTGTAAGCTAAAAGATACGATGTCATATGCCTGATGGCACTTTGCTATGAATTTTACTATAATTAATAATCAGGTCATTCTATTTCAGAGGGGTGTCTAGTGGAATATGCAACTCTTTGGTTTACTTGCCACAAGTGGGGTATTTTTATCATGACTCCAATCTCTTCAGTTGTGGTAATCTGCACCCAATTTTAGCATTTTTATCATGATTCCATGGTATTTGAATTTGGGTTCTGCTCCATTTGACACTTGAGCTATTATTATTAATTTGATGACTAGTAGGGCATTACCCATTGATATTCTCACACAAAATAGGTTTTCAGCATAGAAATGTATGTTGGAACTTTGTTATTTGGGATTTTATGAACAACTACTAAAATTAATTTTGTAGATATTGGAAAGCGTTCAATCTTTCCTTGGTCAGTAGAGTCTTAGTTATTAGGTCTTAGAGCCATAGGGTAGATTTATTTATTTACTATGGAAATGATCTGAAAAAAGATTGAAGTTGGACTAAGGGATCAAAGTAGATCCACTCAGTTGAGGAAAACCTTCAAATGTAATGGGAACTTGAATTTGTTAGAATGCAAGTTATTGCAGGGCATGATGGACTGTAAGTTGAGAGAGTATTGGGGATGGTATGGGACATCTTTGGGAGTCTTCAAAACAAGTTGTAGACTTCAAAGGGACTTGGAAAACTAATTTAGCAAATCCCCTGCTTCTCACAAGCATCAAAACTAAAAGTGTCAAATACCATGATGAACCCTCCCTTTACCATGATGAACTTTCCCCCTACTGCAAGGAACAAAATATAATCATGTTGAATGTGCAACTGCCACTTGGAAGAATGTTGAAGGTGTCACAATTTAGATAGCATGTGGAATATGAAGGGTTTTAATGGTTGATCTTGCTTTTTGGACATTTAGTCTTCCACTTTCAAGGTAGGTGAGGCCATAAGAAAGGCAAGTGAAGTCATTTCACAAGTTTAGTGTGTTAAGTGGAAAATCTCCATGTTCATGTGATCTTAATTGAAAAGAAGTGATAGTGTAGGGTTTCGATGATGCAAAGGTTGTAGGAATTAGGAGCTGGTGTTTCATCACTCTAGACTCTAGAGTATTGATCCAAGAGGCATTTATAACATCACCATAACTTGGTTGAGATATTGGAACAAGAAGCATATCTTACTCCTGGTAAAGTTTTTCTTCCTGATTTTAGGGTTTCTCTAGGGTCATCCTTGTGTTGCAGTCTTGTCTGTTTGATCTTTTGCATGCTTCATTTCTGTTTTGAACTTCATTCGTGCTTAACACATAGATGGACTGTAATAAACATTCATAGGAGTTAGATTATAGTGTGTTTGGTGGCTAAGAATCCATAGTTGATGAGCATTGTGTGAGGGATATACTCCCTTTTTATGGATCAAATTTATATTGGAGGGGGTTCTTTCCTTTGGGGAAAGTGCTTTTTGTATGCTGACAAGTTATGTGCTCCACAAGGTTGAGTGGAAGTGATTTATTTTTTTACGAGCTTGAGAATAGATCTAGACAATGGTGAGGAGAGCAAGAATGGCAAGGGAAGATGATGAAGTGTGTTTCTAGAAGTTGGAAGAAGATGTTACAAGAATTTCCACAATAGAAGAGAAGGTGGGTAGATTGGAAAGCAAGGATGATGGTCTTGATATCTAAGCTGAGAACTAGATAAACTAGAAGAATAGCAACTAGAGACCTAACATGTAAGATTCGTGAAGGTTGAGAGGAAGATCAACATACAACCCTATGATGAAAAGATTGGTTTTGAGAAGCTCCGTCAATGGGTGTTTCAGATGGAGGTATACTTCAGTTTGCATAAACTATCTTCTCATCAATAAATTTCTTTTTTCAGGTTGAAGCTATTAGAGCATACTCTCACAAGGTATAAGAGCTGTGCACTCTTTGAAGATTCAAAAAGTGCCATCCATTATGAAGTGGGATGATTTTAAGACATTATTACATAAGCAATTCTACCCTGTGTGCCATGAATAAGGGTTAATGCAATGGCATGACTTGAAGCAAGAACAAAAGGTGTGGAAACTTATACAAGTGAGTAGTTCAACTTGGTAAGGATATGATTATTACATAGGTAATTGGTAGAATATAGGATGATATTAACAAGAGCAAGATGCTCTATAAATAATGTTTACAAGATTTACAAAACGGGAAGTTTCTAAAAAGAAACTTCAGAGAAGATCACAAAAGATCTTATCCAACAATAAATAACTAAAAATACATTTGAGCATTAAATACTAAATAAATAATATTATTCTAATACCCTCCCTTAATGCTCAATCTATCAACTACACCAAGAGAGCCTCTAAATTTTACAAATTTATCTGTACTGAGAGACTTGGTGAGAATATCAGCTGTCTGTTTAGTAGTTGGAACATACAACAACTGAACTGATCCATCTTCAACCAACTGCCGAATGAAATGACAATGAGTTTCCACATGCTTGGTTCTTTCATGGAAGACTGGATTCTTGGCAAGTTTGAGAACTCCCTGATTATCACAAAACAAGGGAGTCGGACTTGCTAGAGGAATGTGCATCTCCGCAAGCATCCGGCGAAGCCAAACTGCCTCACAAGTTGCCTTAACTGCTCCTCGATATTCTGCTTCTGTCGAGGAGAGAGCCACTGCTTGCTACTTCTTACTAGTCCAGGTGACTGCACCAGATCCCAAACTAAACACATACCCAACTGTAGATTTACGGTCATCAACCGAACCTGCCCAATCTGAATTTGTGAAACCGCTGAGTGTAGGATCAAGACTCCTAGTATACAGGAGCCCAAAGTTTGAGGTGCCCTTCACATAACGCAGTACACGCTTCATTGCTATCCAATGATCAGCCTTGGGGGCTGTCATGAAACGTGAGATGTAACTAACTGCAAAACTGATGTCAGGTCTAGTGGCAGTGAGATAGATGAGACTACCCACTAGTTGCCTGAACAAGGATTCATCGACAACAGGAGAGGCGGATTGAGTTGTCAGTTTTATCCTAGTTTCCATAGGAGTAGATGCAGGTTTGCAATCCTGCATTCTGAATTTGTCCAGAAGACTTCTAGCATACTTGGACTGAGAGATGAAGATATTGTTCTCAGTCTGCCAGACTTCAACTCCTAGGCAATAATGCAACAGCCCTAAGTCTGTCATATCAAAAGTGCAACACAAATCCTGTTTGATCTCAGTGATCAAATGTGCTGAATTACCAGTAATAATCAAGTCATCCACATAGACAACAACAAACAGAACATCATTACCAATATGTTTGATATACAGATTAGCATCGGATGGACTCCTCTGAAAGCCATGATTTGTGAGGTCTTATCCATTTTTATTTACCAAGCTCGAGGAGCCTACTTCAGGCCATAGAGTGCTTTGACTAGTCTACAGACCTTGTGTTCTTGACTAGCAACCTTAAAGCCTGGAGGTTGCGTCATGTAGACTTCTTCTTGCAAGTCACCATTCGAAAATGCACTCTTGACGTCCATCTGATGGACTGTCCAACCAAACTGAGCTGCTAAGGCAAGGACCAGCCGAATGGTACTCATCTTGGCTGTAGGAGCAAAAGTCTCCTCATAGTCAATGCCTTCTTTCTGTGAGAACCCCCTAGCAACGAGACGAGCCTTATACTTGTCAAGGGTTCCATCAGCTTTGTATTTTACTTTGTACACCCATTTGCAGCTAATGGGTTTCTTCCCTGGCAGAAGATCAGAAAGGTTCCAAGTGTGATTCTTCTGAAGACTCTGGTATTCAACTGCCATAGCCTGTTCCCACTCTGGAGTACCTTTAGCCTCTGAATATGTTTGAGGCTCATAAACATTGTGAATGTTGGCCATGAGAGCAAAATTTACTGTAGGCTGCGATTTGCTCTTATTGCGGGAAGTTCGACCCTCAATGAGCTCATCATCTCTGAGAGCACCAATAGTTTTAGCCCACCATTTAGGCCTGAGGGTAGAAGTGCCAACATTTGCTGGAGGAGGAGCAAGATTTTCTCTAGGAAAATCAACAGGAGCAATAGGTGGAAGATTATTAGCATCCGAAGCAAACTCAGGTAAGGCATCATCAAAAACAGAATCTACATCATCCCTCCCATCAGGGGAACCTAATGGAAGAAGAACTCCCAAATCAGAAGCCTTGAGAGGCTGATCCTCAGAACGCTGTTCAGAAGAGGAAAGCTGAAAAGGTCCTCTTTCTTCATCAAAGACAACATCACGACTGAAGATGAGATGATCAGTGTCTGTGTCTATCAGTCGGTAAGCTTTATGGTTGTCACTGTACCCTATAAACAGAAGCTTCCGACTCTTGGAATCCAACTTAGTACGCGTGGCATCGGGAATCCATACATAGGCAAGAGAGCCAAAGACTTTCAGATGACTAATCCTAGGTTTATGACCAGTCCAAACCTCCTCTGGAGTTTTCCCTTTAACGGCTTGAGTAGGAGACCGATTAAGGAGATAAACTGCAGTAAAAACTGCTTCTGCCCAGAACTTGTTGGGAACACTCCTGTGTTGTAACATGGAGTGGGCCATCTCAACAACTGTACGATTGCATCGCTCTACAACATTGTTTTGCTGAGGAGTGTAGGGTGTGGTTAACTGTCTTTTTATACCATGTGTGTCACAGAAGTTGGAGAATGATTTGGAATATAATTCCCCCCCTTTGTCTGACCTAAGAGTGATGATACTACAACCGGACTCTTTTTCAACTAAGGTTTTAAACTTCTGAAATACAGGAAACACATCTGATTTTTGTCTAAGAAAGTACACCCACATCTTTCTACTGAAATCATCAACAAGCAATAAGAAATATTTGCAACCAGTAACAGAAGTTGTATTCATAGGACCACAAATATCAGCATGAAGTAACTGAAGTACCTTGGATGCACGCCATGAGTCACCACCAGGAAAAGGTGTTCGGTGCTGCTTACCAGCTTGATAGGCACCACAAACTCCAAGATGCTGCGTCTGAATGTCAGGTAGTCCAATGACAAGTCCCTCCCGAGATAGCTGAGAGAGATAGTGGATGTTGAGATGTCCATATCGTTGGTGCCAAAGAGTGCTGATGGAAGAGTTCCGTGCTGCCATAGCCAACTCAGGAGAATCACCAGTGTCAACGAGCCTATAAAGGCCATGATCCTCGATACCAACAGCAGCAGTAACTCGAGTCTCCCGATCAACAATCGAACACTTGTTCACAGTGAACACTACATCCAGCTGAGGAGAATGCCGCATGATCTGACTGACAGAAAGAAGGTTTAGTTCCATGCCAGGAACATAGTACACATTGAGGAATATAAGATTCCTCCCACCAGACTGTAACTGAACAGTGCCCTTGCCGACAACTGTGTACTCCTCTCCACCTCCAAAAACAACAGAATCACTGAAAGGAGAGAAATCGGTGAACCAGTCACGCCGATGTGTGAAGTGTCGCGAAGCACCAGAATCAATGTACCAAGCAGAGGACTTGACATGATCTGCAGGTCTTTTAGCCATAAAAGCGTAAAAGGCAGATTCCTTCTGCTCAGTGTGCTCGGCAACATGTGCACTCTGCTGAGACCCTCCCTGTCTCTTTTGCTCAGAAGCCAAATGTGCACGGCAATCCTTCTTCATGTGGCCGAATTTGTGACAATAGTTACACTGCACATTCTTTTTCTTAGGGTGGTCTTGAGATTGTCCTGAGCCTTTCTGTTGCGCAGGCTGACCTTGCCCTTTGTTCTTGAATAGAGGTTTGGCTATGAAAGCTTGCTCTGTAGAGGAAGACGAGGCACTACTACCAAACTGCTGTTTCCAACAATCCTGCTGTAAGAGGGTGGTACAAAGTGCTGAAAACTTCAGATCAACATTAACAGAAGTAATGTTCAGAGTCTCTATGAAATGTTCATACGACTTTGGTAGACTTTTCAGAGTGATGACAACCATGTCTTCTTCCTCCATCTTCCGACCAATAGCCTCTAACTGATCTCGGATTTCCTGGATCTTGTTCAGGTGCGCCTGCAAGGTTGTCTTCTCATCCATAACGATGGAAAACAGCATTTTCTTTAGGAAAAATGCACGGCTCTTGTCAGAGGTTTCATACAAACCTTTGAGATAATCCCAGATTTTCGTGGCTGATTTTCCAATCGGAATTTGAGGCAACTGATCATCTGTAATTGAAAGTTTAATGAGCATGACAGCTTCACGATTCTGCTCATCAAACTTCTCCTGAGTTTTGTCAGCTGTAGTAGGACGGGTAACCTTACCCAGTATCAACTGATCCAGGCAGCAATATTCAAAGATAGTCATCATTCGCTGCTTCCAAGTGTTGTAATTTCTGCCATTGAAGCGCTGATTGCCTTCCAACATAATGTTGGTCAATGACGCCATCTTGCACTGTTCTCAATGCACGAAAAATAAGAAAACTGAGAGGAGATGCAAGCACGAAATTTAGAGCACGAATCCCAATGCAAAAAACAGAGGCAAATGCTGGTACAGGCTGTAGAAAGTAAAGTGTACGGATGGCACAAAAATCGAGAAAATTTTTCGGTTGACCCAGAAAATTTTGACAAAGACCCAAAAATCTGCTCGAAAAACCCACCAGGAATATGTTGTTGAAAAAAAAAATTCGTCAAAGTGAGGGTTCAAAACCCGAGACGAAAAAAACGTGCCCTAGGCACTCAGAAATTCGAAATATAGAGAGTTATTTTTGCAGAAAGAACAAGAAAAATGTCTGTCACAACAGTGCAAGGCGCGGCCAAGGCACAGAGGCCCGTGCAAAACCTGGTACGCGGCCTGTGAGAGATCGCGGGGTCGCGAAAACTTAGGGATGCAGCCGAAAACGAAGCACGGGGCCGCCCAGAAAATAGAGTTGTGGCCACGAAATGGCCCGCGAAAATGCAGAAAACGCGGCCTATGCAGGTCGCAGCCCAAGCAAGGGGTCACCGGACCCTGTAGAACCCGCGTGAGGATTGGAGGAGATCACGTCCACAGTCCAAAAAAAAAACAGAAGAACGTGAATTTGAAAAATAAATCCGGCCTCAGAAAATTCGACCCTTGCTTAGAGAATTCGAGCACACCGAAAACAGGAGCCAAAACAAAAAAATTCGTATTTCGAGAAAATGCTGAATAATTTCAAACGAAACTATATTTTCGAAAAAATGAAATTAGGCTCTGATACCATATTACACAGGTAATTGGTAGAATATAGGATGATATTAACAAGAGCAAGACGCTCTATAAATAATGTTTACAAGATTTACAAAACGGGAAGTTTCCAAAAAGAAACTTCAGAGAAGATCACAAAAGATCTTATCCAACAATAAATAACTAAAAATACATTTGAGCATTAAATACTAAATAAATAATATTATTCTAATAATGATGAACCATGATGTGCTGATAAAATACATTGGTGGGCTGCTTGATCACTTGAAAAGATGAGCCCTAATGGCCAAGCCCCACATATAGATAAGGCACATGCCTAAGAGTGCTACCTTGAGCTAGACATGAAGGAGGCCTCTTCCTCAAGCACAAGTCGCAAGTGGAAGAGCAATAGTGAGGTGGCAAGAAAAATGATGATGGTAATGGGGGAAAAAGTAAGAGAAATGCTGCCTCCACCATCAATTCAAAGGACAAAGATGAACACAAAATTCATTGCGGAAAGGATGAGCAAATTGAAGAAGGGTGTTGGAAGCTACATATGGAGTTGGCACCTTCTTGGGAAAAGAAGGGAAAGAATACCTATTGCACATGGAAAGTTACAGAAATAGAGTGCAGCTTTGAGGTTGATGAGAGGTTATCTTGCATTGCCAAGGGTGTACAAAAGGTGGATGATGGCTCTCATGGAGGGGAAGTGTAATGTCCCCTTTTTAGTATGGACATGATGACAGATGGTTAGCCTATTCCTGGCCCTCGTAGGCAAACACAGATGGTTAGAGGGTCCTTCTTGGCAGAGATCAGTGTGTTTTCTCCTTCAGAGCTCAGTGTGGGTTCAGGTTTAGCCTTCGTTAGACTCAATTCTTCATACTTACTATTTATAGTAAGTCACCATTTCAGGGGAGTCAAGGTTGCTATATTTAGTAAGGCCCTTGGACAGGTCTCAGATACAGTGTTGACCTCTTAATCAGTTGGATGGGCGAAATATTAAATGTTTAATGAGTAATTATCATTAAAGGTACTTTAATGATAATTAAATAATATAAAGTTAAATTATAAAGTCAAAAGTGTACTTTATTTCCGATGAGGCCATGACCCTCAATTAAAATCACTTAAAGTACATTTTTATAATATTATTTTGGGCGTCCAAGTTTGAGGAGATATTATAAAGTTTTTATTAAAAACCTAAAGTGGATTTCAAAGCCAAATTAAATACAGCTAAGAGGTCGACCTTCTTGAGGAATTATAAAAGGGCATCAAAGGCATTTGATTTTATTATGTTTTGAAGATTATAAAACTTGTTTCTTGGTGAAGTTTGTCTGTGAAGGAGAAGCCTAGGGTTTCTGTCTTTCAAGCCATTGGAGAACGCTAAACTCTTCAGTGTTGCAGCCATTTGAGGTGGTGAAATATCCATTGAATTTGGTCAATTGGGAGAGCTTCATCTAGAAGTTCTATTTGTGCCTAAAGGTGAAGTTTTTATCTAGGGTTTGAAGATTATCGAAAGGACTGTCAAGTGCAGACCCAAGATTCATCATTGGCAGCCATTAAAGAACAGATTGCAAGCTTTCAGCTGCTGCTACAGTACCCGCGTGAATAGTACTCGCGCTACAGTAGCACGTGAACAGTAAAAATGCTACAGTGATTTATCAAACCTGATTCCTATGATACATTGGCATTTGGTTTGCTTCTACAACCTGGCTGGGCATCTAATCTAATGAGGGTGTGCTGCTGTAAGTTATATCAGACTTGCCAGTACTGCTGCTAATGCACTTTCAAGCCAGCTTCTTGCTAGTTTGCATTTCTGGGTATGCTAAAATCAATATTAAGCATTGTAGAGGTACTCTTATCAAGAAAAGATCATTTGTAATCAATCAGTATTTCAGTTTGAATAAGAAGGTTGAAACTAAGTTTGCATGCCATATGTTTGATGTAATGCCTTTGCTGTAAATGCATGGTCTCAGTCCTGAGCTTGTAGGCAAAGTGTTTGTAGAAATGTCTTATTGCTGTAGATGATCCATTATATGGAAGTTGCATGCTAAATGTTTGTCAAAATTCCTAGCTGTTGTAGATGCACATTTTCAGTCCATTATATGCATGAAAAGGTCAAAAATAGTTAGCATATCATTTCTATGACTTTGTTAATCAATCTTACATCTTTAGAAACATTCAAACACCAATTGCAGCATACAAATTTATAGCAAGACAAACAAAAATTCATATCAGCAAGTTCAGACATTGTTTGCAAATAGCTTGACAAAATTCCAAAGGCAGCAAGTGAAGTGTTTTGAGTCAGATTGGGTTAGGCTCATCACAGGAAGAGCTTTCTCAACTCTTCCATATCAAGATAGAAGCATGAGGTTAGAAAGTGGATGTTATGTGTGATGCGTTAACAAGCAAAATTCATCTCTTCCAAGTTGGTTGGTGAACTTGGTTTGGATCTCTTGGATCATCTTTGATTGTATGTGTTAGGATAGTTGCAAGAAGGAGTGAAGATGATTGTGACCAAGCAATGTAGGTTGAAATGTGGACTTTCTCCTAAGTTTAGGGATGAAGTAATGGTGGATGTTCTCCAATTAGATGTTTGTGATGTTGTTTTTGGGAGTCCATAGCTTTATGAGAGGGATGTTGTTTACCTTAGAAGTAGGAATCCATATAAGGTCTAGTTGAATGGGAAACATTTCATTTTGCATTCCTATGTTGGCAAGTCTAAGATCTCTATGGTTAGTACCTCAAGGTGCAAGAGGTTGCTAAATTGCAATGCAAGGGTTTTTCTTCAAAAGGAAGCCAAGGCTAGGGATATATAGAGGTTCCTTTCTTAGACAAAGCAATAGGGACAATAGGTGCTTCAAGGTAGTGGGAAACATTGTTGTAACTTGGCTAAGATACTAGAATGAGGGGCACAATGCACCTCACTCTTGCTAGAGTTTTTCTCCCTAGTTCTAGGGTTTCTCTATGGTAATCTGTCTTGTATGTGTGATCTTTTACATGCTTCATTTATGTTTTAAACTTCTTTCATGCTTTATAAAATGGATGAACAAAAAACGTAATAAACATCCATAGAAGTTAGATTACTATGTCTTGGGTGGAATGTTAATGAATTCACATTGATAATCTTTTTTAGTTGATGAGCAATGTGCAAATGATATGTTTCCTATTTACAACTCAAAGACTTCCTTCTCAATGTTTTTGTTCTTTCGTGTATGGACTTTCCTACATTTAAAGAGGTTTTATCTAGTGAGGTGGCTAGGATTGTTTATTTATTTACATTATCCTACAGTTTGTTGTCATTTAGCTAAGATTCCTTGTAGTGTAACAAATGAATTTGAGAATGTAATGAGCATCTTTTATTATTCATGAGAGGAGGAATATATACAAAGAGAAAATGTTGATTACAAAAAAGAAATTGACCAACCATCTAGAACTACATAGTTAATAACAATAATTGATGAGCACACGATTATACTGAGAGGGGCGGGGGGCGGGGGTCGGGCGGGGGGTGAGTGAATTAGTATAATGCAACTTTTACCAATTTAAAACTTTATCAATCACAATAACATCATTTACTCAACATCAATAATTATGCACATGAGAAGAACACAATAACACACGATATTTACGTGGAAACCCTTTTTTTTCAGAAAACTATGGCAAAAATATTGCCTTTATATAAATCCCTTTTACAATCTTTGTAGGCACCAACCTATAAGAGGTACTAATCCCCTCAATTCAATTCGTAGGCACCAACCCTCTTAGCTAAGTACCAACTTAGCGAGAGACACCAATTTCTCCTTAAGTAAGCACCAATTTCTAAAACAAAACTAGGTTCCACCTTCTTGGATGTTGCACCTTCAACGAATGATGGATAATTAGATCTCTTCAATTGTTATACTTTCCTTCACAAAATATGTCTCACAAATCCTCCTAAAGTCTATTCATAAAATTTCATAAACTTACTCTCAATTTCCTCATGAAATCCATAGACCTTAAAATCTGCTTTTGATGTCCCTGAATTGGAGGTATCATGATTTAATTAAATTAATTGATTAAATTGTTCAAAATTAATAATTTATCAAAATGATAGCTTAATTGGTTATTTTAATTAAAAGTATTAAATTAATTATATATAAAGCTATTCCAATAAATTAATATCAAAAGGATGACTTTATATTTAATTGATTTAATAAAGTGACTAAATAAAATAATAAATCATAAAGTCACTTAAAGGAATAAAATAATATTATTTCTAGAAGCTTCTTGAAGTTAGATGGAATTCTTTATAAAGGAGCTCAATGCAAGCCATTTTCATCATGTCTTGGAATATTCTATTTTCTTACTTGTTTGGTAAAAGCTGAGTACTTGCATTGCTCGAGGGTTTGAAGACTCTAGAGTATCAGGTTCGGTTGTGAAAGATCAACCCTAGCTGGAATTGTTGAGGAATCCATCCAGGGTTTCTACAGGTGCTTCATTGGAGACTTCTATCAGGTGCAATAGCTGATGTATTATTGCCCTAGCTGAATTGATGTGATAGTTGGTTTATTATTGCATTTCCATCATTGCAGCAGCTGGTTTATTGTTGCAATTAATTTCTGGGAGCTGGATACTTGCAGTAGCTGTTGTATTGTTGCGATCATCATTGGAAGGAATTATTTATGCTGAATCGATATTAGCAACAATTGATGTATTGTTGCAGATATTGGAAGGAGTTCATTTCCTAATGATTCGATTTGCAGCAATTTAATGGTCATTGACCAAATTGGTGATGCCAAAGGGTAAATCGATTCTGAAAAGTTTAATGGTTCGATTTGTGAAAGAAGACAACTACAAATTTTGAAGATCATTTTCAGCTTGTATTGAAAGCTGCTGGGATTGATAATATAAACTGGAGAGTTGATTATAATAATCGATTCACTTTGGGAGTATTAGTTAAGGAAATCGATTTGCCAAATACCTCTAAGAATCTGCCGCAATAAGAGACAGTACGCAGTTGAGAAAAGACAAACTCTCTAACAAGGAAATAAGACGAAGTAGCATGAGACAAAAAGAAGAACGATCCAATTTGAGGAGGAGCATTTTATTATAAGGTATTGATTATTTGGATGCTTTATTTTCTATGACAAATCGTCTTGTATAAGGTCATCAAATGAATATGTGGTGCAAATTAAAAAAAGAGTCGCTTCACCGAGAATGGTCGTGGGGGTCAAGTCATGGTATGGAGATATTGAAGACTGATAACAACCATTGTGGCAATCTGGGAACAAGTGATTAAGTCAAGTTTCTATTTATTTATTCTGAAAATAGTTAGTGCGATAAGTGGTGGCACCCAGCCATTGTGGAGACAAAGACGACTTGTTGATTTTATGTTTGGTTCGATTTTCTTGTTTGGAGACTCAATAAATTTTGGTTCTGCTTGGGAAATGGACGCAACACCTCAAGGAGTCTAGCGCTGCATTTTTGGCATTATGGAGCAGCGGCATAGTGTTGTCACTTCCTGAGACGTGCTGGTGGATGGCAGTCAAGTTCAAGCAATCGTTGTTATCTAGTTTCTCATCTGTTATTAAATTTTGTATTTGGAATTGCATAAAGTCATAGTTATCTTCAGCTAGTGTAGTTGCTATTGCATTTAAGTCCAGATGTTAGTGATTGTAATCACTCACAACAGTATAGTATGCATTTAGTTTGGTCTCAGCATATTGGAGATGTAAATCATTGGATTATAATAGCAATCTTGCATTAATTTGAGCTAGAAAAGCTTCTATATCATTGTAAGACATTTTCAAAGTATGTCTTCAGTTATGACAGCAATAAAGGGAGTTTGGTGACGACATACCAAGTGTTTGTTAAAATACCTCATTGTTGTAGCTGAGTCTTTACTTGCATTTTAAGTCATCATCACTTAGAAAATCAGTACTACTTTGCACTGTTTTTGTAATCATTGATAAATATATTAGAAGGCATTCCTTGCATCTTGAACATCATATAAACTCAAAACAACAAGGAAGAAGACACTCATCTGCTGGACAGAGATTGATTATCAACTGTTTGATGAAATTCCCAAGTTGCAAAACAGAAAATTTTAGACCAGATCAGCAAGGGACTTTACAATGGTATCAGAGCCAAGATTCTGCCAGCCTGTTGGGTGTGTTACTTAGACGATGTTAGGACATAGAATGGAGCCTCTCAACAAAGAAGAAATCTTTTGGGAAGTTTATGGAAATTATACATCATTGGGAGCAGATTTTTCGCGCTCAACTATCTTTTGCTGATTACATGGATCTTAGTATCAAGTATGATCGAAGATTGCAAAGGAAAAAAGAAAATTTGTGTGGGAAAATTTTCATTGCAGGTATAAAACTTAATGACTCATCTCAATGAAAAGAAGTTCTTCTAAGTATTTTGGAAGAAGCTGAAGATTGTTTATCCAAGGTCAGTCAATCACCTTCTAAAATAATGAGTATAACTTTGTCTCCATTGGTGCACTCGTTGGTCAAGCCAGAATTAATGAGACATCAGGACGAGGAGGTAAGGTTGGCAGTTGTTTCTTGCATCAATGAGATTACGGGGATTACAACTCCTGAAATCCCTTATGATGATGACAAAATGAGAGAGGTCATGCAGTTGATTATTGAAAGCTTTAATGGGTTAAGAGATATCAAAAGCCCTACTTTCAATAAGAGGATCGAAATTCTAGAATTGATGGCATAGGTGCACTCATTTGTTATCATGTTTGATTATGATGGTCTCGTTCTCTAATTATTCGATTGCTTCATATCAGGAATCAAGAAACGTCATTCAGATAAAGTGAAGACAAATGTGTTCAACATCCTGTCTGAGATCCTAGATAAAGATTATGATGTTTGTAAGCAGTTGCGAACTGATTTGTTGGACATTTGGAGAAGAGAACAACATGTTTCAACGACAGCATATGATCTCTCAAGAAGATTGGTTGAACAAAAGATTGAGAAATTCAAGGAGCAACTGACTGCAGGAGAGTTGATTTCATTTGGTTTACAAGTTCCACCTTCTCTTCAGAAGGTTGGCATGCCATCATGCAGTGATTTGATTGTGTGGGATGATGAACTCAAAGAACAAACAAAGCCCTCTTGTGTTTGGACACCTAATCAGGGCATTAAGGATATTTCTACAGGTGGAATTAGTGTTGTCCTAATTCCAGATTAGAATGTGAGTATACAGGACTTTGCAGAAGAAGAATTTCAGGCACAATCAAATGCTTATTCATGTGAAGGGGAAGCTAATCATACACCCCATAGTCTGCATAGTTTGAAGAACCAATTAAAGGTGAATGAGGTTGGGATTGTGGCGACATTATCTCATCATGATAAAATTTTCAAGCTGATTGAAAATCACCTTTGGATGGTTCAATTAGAGAGAAGACAAATGGGAGTTGAAGCAGAGTCTTCTCATGACAACTTACAGTAGATCAAAGAAGGAATGGGAACAATGAAGACAAAATTTTTGCACCTTCTTTTAGATTGTAATCACCTTCTCAACCTCATTGAGGTCTACTTAGATGCTTTGAGAAGGAAAGAAGATGAAGTAGATAAGCTTACTCACAAGCTTATGCTTACCAATGATTCCTTGAGAAGTACTCAATTAGCTCTTTAGGAATCCGAGATTCATGTAGATGAGCTCTGCTTAGAGTTGAGTTTGGCCCGTTGTTCTTCATGTTCAACAGAGACTCAGTCATCTATGACAGCCATGACACTTGTTGAGGATAGTAGTGTGAGTTCTCCTAGCATTAACACTCAGGATACAGGTGCAGGGCCTCTTGTGTTGGATAAGCAAGAGGAGTCAGTTGGTCTTGAGAGGTATATGATCGAGTTGCCGATTGATTTCAGTATATGGTTTGGAGGTAGGCATGTTGGCAGTTGTATTCCAGCCCTATCTTCATGGGGTTTACCTCCTACTACACTGATTGATGGTTACCCTACTTTTCTGGTTAGAGTTTTGTCAGGGTACACTTTAAGGGCAACGCCTGTTGGGATGGATAGGAGTAGTTGGGATTGCTAATTTGGTGTCGAAGGACAGATTGATGATGAGTTCTTATCATCTTTTGACAGTTGTGATCCGCTTTGCTCCATCTTGGATATGGTTCACAGGTTGCGGGGTGTTGTTCTGGTTTATACCAGCAACTTGTTGGAGATTGACATATGCTTCTATGCACCTATGATTGGCGTTCTTCACATCCATAGGAGACCTCTTGGTGTGGAATGGATTGTTAATGATACAGACACATCAGTCATGGCTGTAGGTTTAGGCGTCATTGGAGATTTGAACACCAGGGTCTACTTCGGTGCTTTGGAGGTTGACATTGGACAATATTATTAGGAGAAGATGATTTATTCTAAGTCTTGCATGTTGGATTTTGATATTGTTCCAACCTCTTTTTAGGAGACTGATGGCATTCAGGATGATACTCTTCTCACTCCTGGAAGTAAGTCGAGACACTTGTAGTTGCTTTCTGATAGAGGTATTGATGACGTTGTTGCAAGTCCAACTCATCCTGTTTTGAGTTGTGAGTCTTCTTCTAGTTATGACAGTATAGGATGGATGAAATGTACCCCCTTAATTTTTTCGGATTTATCAACACAATAAACCAACATCCAAACACTAATTAGCGTTAGCTCCAAAACCAAATCAGCTCATAAAGTAACCCTCACCAAGAATGTTCACCAAGATCCCAGTATGGGCGAGGTGATAGCATATGGTTTGGGGATCGTTATGAAAATCATAACTGAAAGTACAATTCATTTGCTTCAGTAGGCATCCACAAGCGGTGGGAATACTCCACTTATTCAGTGGGTGAGATTATTACAAATTATTAAGGCGGCAAGCCAGCCATGTAACCACGCTTCCACTTGTTTAGTGGGGGGTATTTATTCCTCACTACCACTTATTTTTGTGGGGGGAAATTAACAATAAGAAAGAATGATTATTAAAAACTCAACTACTCAATTGTGGGAGTATAAGATTACAACTAAATTGCAGCAAAAGAGAAAATAGCTGTTAGTACTACTAAACCAGCTTTACAATGATAGTTTCCAGCTGCAAAAGAGAATAGATAAGCTTCCAAATTCACAATAAGTTAGAGTAAACAATCTCTAACAATTACAATGCAATAAAGATGAAGAAAAGAAGCTCAAACCAGCAATATGCTAAAATCACTAAGTCTGATCAGAAACAAAAAGAACAGAAAATCAGACCAACAATGAAGAGATTCACCGAAATGCTTATATCTTCGCCAAACAGAGCCCGATTGACGTGAAACTGAATGCAGATGAATCCTTGAACATAGGCGTCCAAATCACAACAGAAAGACACTTTAAAAACTCGTACTTGTCACTGGCACGAATCCCAATGCAGCCAGGAAGAATGGTACGCCCTCCAGGAAGGGTTGACCTTCTCCCAAAAATCCAAGACTTCGTAATAAAATCTGCAAACTTGCAGAAATGGGCGCCCTCCACAGTTGCACAGCTTGGGTCAATACCCAGAATGAAATAAAAATCAGAGGCGAAGTTGTCAGCAAAAATTCGCTTCAGCCATTGACATCAGTAGTACAAACAGATTATAAATCAGCAACCTGCCTGTAATTAAAACAGAAAATCAAACTCTTTCCACACTCCTGAATGAAGCATGGTCTTCAAAAATCTTTCTAGGAAGCCATAGTTTCAGGCCCGAAGAAAGGTGAATTTGCTAAGCTTCCTCTTAGCCAGGTTTGCTAAGCTACCTCTCAGCCAGATTCTAGATTATGTCCAGCAGCAAATAACTTTACTTAATTTTCCAAAGATGAGAAACAATGAGCAAGACATCAATAAATAAGCTTCAATTGGTAAATGAAGCAATCTGTAACTCTCCACAAGAAATTGTTCATTTCCTCCTAGGGACGCCACCACAAAAGCATTTAAAAATATTTGAAACTCTTAATATTCTTCCCAAGTCGTCCCATTTTGAAGAGATATTTAAACATTAATGAAATATTAAAATTCATTAATGAGGTGTCCATCTCATGGCCCCATTTTTAAAACAACTTGAAGTTATCAAGCCTAGGCATGGGGTACAACTTCAAAACATAAAATTGACTATGGAACTTAGTCCAAGGAGGCAACCAAGAGCAATGCTCAAACTGCAATTGCTTATTGCTAAAAATAGCAAACTGACATTAGCCGAGCTGAACCAAGCTGATAAAGATGCCACTGCCACAAATGGACTTACTAAAAAATAGCAAATGCCAAAAATAGTAAGTTCACTGCAAACTCAACAGAAAGCCAAACTAAACAACCACACTGAACTGCTGCTAGAATGATACTGCTATAAATTGACTTACCAAAAATAGCAACTACTATAAATAGTAAGTTTGCAAAACATCAATTGAACACCAACTGAGCAGTAATCAAGACTTACTATAAATAGTAAGTGTTTCCAAACGCCATTTGAACACAAACCGGGAAGCCAACATGACTTACTATAAATAGTAAGTGCCCAAAAAGGTTGTCAGAATCAGATGCATGTCACACCACCCTGTAGATCTTTGAAAACCCAAAAAAACCCAGAAACCTACCTTGCATGCAAGGTATCTGCTAAAAATTGCATGTCATTATCTCAACATGCATGTTACCTCATCCTGAAGCTCTCCAAGAACCTAGAAAGCTTCACTAGACATGCGTCAGAAAAACACACATGCAAGCCTTCAAAAATGCATGTGAAAGTGGAAACCCTAATTTCCCATTCTGCTTAGCCTACAAGTTTATGGAAATAGGCTAAAACCTCAAGAAGAGCATAGGGCTAAATTGGGGACATTACAATGGAGTATGCTTGACTATTTGGGTTTTCCATTGGCACAGTCAAGGGAGTTTCACCTCAATTGCATTATGAGGTGTGCTCATCAGTTTTCATTCAACCCACATACACAGGATTTGGCTATGTCATTGATGGCATAGAGAGGCGGGTTGAATAAGAGGTGTTCAGGTCACTTCGGTGCGATACATTTTCGACTTCAGGTGATGAGTCCAAGTTTCTTACTTTTCCCTATCTAGTAGGTTGCTTCCGGAAGCAGGATTGTGAGATTTGGTCAGATTGGACTCTAGGGGTTATCAGAGTGGCACAACGGAAGTCAGTTGGTGTTGAGGATGATAGACTTCCAGTTTATCCATGGGATCCAGGTATGATATTTGAGGTGTACCAACACAATACTGGGAGTTGTTGTGATGGAGTTGATTTACAAAGTTGGGATCTAGGAATTACATTACTGGTTGGTTGGTTTTATTGGTTGACAGAGTCTGATAGCCTCTTGGGTTCCAGTTGCATACAAAGGTTATGGGATTGCACATGTTGTAGGATCATTTGGGATCCGAGTGGTTGATGGACAAGTGCAGTTGATTCTCCATTCGGGCTTCAGATGCTGTGGTAGTTGAGATGGTTTGGCAGTTGCGGATTGCTTAAGGGCAAGCAATCTTTGGGAAGGGAGGACTGTGATATCCCCAAATTGGAGGTATCATGATTTAATTAAATTAATTGATTAAGTTGTCCAAAATTAATAATTTATCAAAGGATAGCTTAATTGGTTATTTTAATTAAAAGTATTAAGTTAATTATTTATAAAGTTATTCCAATAAATTAATATCAAAATGATGACTTTATATTTAATTGATTTAATAAAGTGACTAAATAAAATAATAAATCATAAAGTCACTTAAAGAAATAATATTATTTCTAGAAGCTTCTTGAAGTTGGATGAGAATTCTTTATAAAGGAGCTCAATGCAAGCCATTTTCATCATGTCTTAGATTATTCTATTTTCTTAGCTATGTGGTAAAAGCTGGGTGCTTGCATTGCTTGAGGGTTTGAAGACTCTAGAGTACCACGCTCGGTTGTGAAAGATCGACCCTAATTGGAATTGTTGAAGAATCCATCTAGGGTTTATACAAGTGTTTCATTGGAGAATTCTATCAAGTGCAATAGCTGATGTATTATTGCCCTAGCTGAATTGATGTGATAGCTGGTTTATTATCGCATCTCCATCATTGTAGCAGCTGGTTTATTGTTGCAATTAATTTTTGGGAGTTGGATACTTGCAGTAGCTGTTGTATTGCTGCAATCATCATTGGAAGGAGTTATCTATGCTGAATCGGTATTAGCAACAACTGGTGTATTGTTGCAAATATTGGAAGGAGTTCATTTCCTGCTGATTTGATTTGCTCGAATTTAAGGGTCATTGACCAAATTAGTGATGCCAAAGGGTAAATTGATTCTGAAAAGTTTAATGGTTCGATTTGTGAAAGAACACAACTACATAATTTGAAGATCATTTTCAATTTGTATTGAAAGTTGTTGGGATCGATATAAACTGGAGAGTTGATTATAATACTCATTCACTTTGGGAATATTAGTTAAGGAAATCGATTTGTCAAATATCTCTAAGAATCTGTTGTAGTAAGAGACAGTAAGCAGCTGAGAAAAGACAAACTCTCTGACAAGGAAATAAGACAAAGTAGCATGAGACAAAAAGAAGAATGATCCAATTTGAGGAGGAGCATTTTATTATAAGGTATCGATTATTTGGATGCTTTATTTTCTATAAGACAAATCGTCTTGTATAAGGTCATCGAATGAAGACGTGGTGCAAATTAAAAAAAGAGCTGCTTCACCAAGAATGGTCATGGGGGTCAAGTCGTGGTATGGAGATATTGAAGACCGATAACAATCATCATGGCAATCTGGGAACAAGCGATTAAATCAAGTTTCTATTTATTTATTTTGAAAATAGCCAGTGTGATAAGTGGTGGCGCCCAGTCATTGTGGAGACAAAGACGACTTGTTGATTTTATGTCTGGTTCAATTTTCTTGTTTGGAGACTCAATAAATTCCGTTTCTTCTTGGGAAATGAACGCATCTCCTCAAGGAGTCTAGCACTGCATTTTTGGCATTACGGAGCAGCGGCATAGTGTTGTCACTTACTGAGACGTGTTGGTGGATGGCAGTCAAGTTCAAGCAATCGTTGTTATCTAGGTTCTCATCTGATATTAAATTTTGTATTTGGAATTGCATAAAGTCATAGTTATCTTCAGCTAGTGTAGTTGCTATTGCATTTAAGTCCAGCTGTTAATGATTGTAATCTCTCACAGCAGTATAGTATGCATTTAGTTTGGTCTCAGCATATTGGAGATGCAAATCATTGGATAAACATAGCAATCTTGCATTAATTTGAGCTAGAAAAGCTTCTATATCATTGTAAGACATTTTCAAAGTATGTATTCAGTTATGACAGCAATAAAGGGAGTTTGGTGATGGCATACCAAGTGTTTGTTAAAATACCTCATTGCTGTAGCTGAGTCTTTACTTGCATTTTCAATCATATCATCACTTAGAAAATCAGTACTACTTTGCACTGCATTTGTAATCATTGATAAGTATATTAGAAGGCATTCCTTTCATCTTGAACAACATATAAACTCAAAACAACAAGGAAGAAGACACTCACCTGCTGGACAGAGGTTGCTTATCAACTGTTTGACGAAATTCCCAAGTTGCAAAACAAAAAATCTTAGACCAGATCAGCAAGGGACTTTACACTGCTGTAGAAATTCCTTATTAAATCTGCTCCAAATTTGCCATTATTCTTCTCTTGAATCTGCAATTTCTCCTCCTATTATTTCTCTTCTACCCTCACAAATGGCTGGTGGATGTATGATAGATTTGCACTAAAACACACTTTTCTTCCACCTCTCAAATGAAAATATATATTATCTTCTAAGAGGGTGATCACATCAAGCAACACAACCTTTCCAAGGGAGGCAACTCCAATTTAATTGCATTCTTTAACTTTAACATAGTTTAGTTTCCTAATCTGCTCTTCATAGTATAAATTGCTGCTCCTTATCATACAAAACTGCTGCTTCTTATTCATTTGCTGCTCTTCATTGAATCATTAGTGATATGTTTATCTCTTGTAATTCTCTTCACAAAATTGATTCAATTACTGCCATATGGATTCCTTTTAGATCTGCATATACTCTCCTTAATTTTTGCGCTCTTAAACTTTCTTGCTGTGTATCTATATTTTTTATTCAACACACCTAACACACACATTTCTTTATTCACACTTCTTTCTCTTTTTATATCTATATATGCAAATGAAAGGATACATCTCTTTGAAGAGAGATCCATATGAAAAGACAACCTTTTATTAACACTCAATTGTTGCCTCGTTAAAACTTTAATTGCTGTCTTTAAATCACTTTTTATTTATTTATTTTCAAAATGCTGTCTTTACAAAACATAAGCGCTGCCTTTCAAAATGGAATCACTGCTCCTCCTTGAATATTCGTTGCCTTTCATAATGAACCATTTGTTTGCTGCTTTTTCTTTGAGTAATCTCTACTTTCTTAAACATAATCGCTGCTTTTATAATGAAGCGCTTTTCTCTTATCATTAATTATCTTCATTAATAATGATTGCTGCCTCTTATTAATCTTTATCGCTGCATATGTAGAATATAATCACTGCTCTTTTATGACATCTTATAATCCTTTTCTTGGGCGCTATATATATACATATAAGTATCTTCATGATTTACAAGATAGGGTCGGCCATGAACATAATTTAATTTATTTTAATTTTAAACTTCCTTCAAGGAAGTCAGCCACATATTATAATAATTGTTTAAATCTTTAATTTAAACAATACGATTAATCTCTTCAACATGATGATAGTGGAATATGATGGGAACATTTATCTTGACAGTTACGGCCAAAATAGAGTGATAACCGAATTATAGTCTTTGATCAATAAATGATTTCCTCCTTGCACATGTGGTATCAATGATAACACATGCTTCAATGGATACTTCAATACATTTGAATCCTTATACCAATAGTCTAAGCACCTTCTTGACATCAATGACAACATGTCTATGAAACATCCCAGTTGAATTGGATATTTGCTCCAATTTTTTTTACCAAATGTTCCACAAAAATTTCAACAACAATTTGCATGCAACTGATTTCTATTTATCCAATAACTTTGCGAACAAATTTCAATGTAAATCACATAATAACAGTTTTAGAACAAGGATCTGAAATTACATATGAATATTGTCTTTAAATCTTTAGTAGAATAACAACAGAAATATCCAATCATAGCCATAGAACTTACAGTTGAATTGGATAACCAAAAATATGAATTTGAAGCACAAAGTGAGACACCTGAGTGTTATCTCCAACAGACAATGGGGTTCCGTCCATTGCCTCCAAGCTCGAGGGTTTCCGTCCTCAAACCTGTTGAAAGCCAAAACTCCCAATTCTCCAGAAAACAATAAACCAAGTATATACCAAGCATACCCACAAAAGAGCTCTTAAGATGCTTTTATAACTTTCCAGGGAGAGCTCACACACTTTCCAGCCAATGTGGGATAAAACATAAACTTCCTTTTTGCCTTTTTGATGTCTCATGTATTTAAAAATAAGGGGCCCCTTTTACTATTCATTTTCCCACTTAACTTTAGACTCACATTAATAAAGTTAAATAATTGAATTTAACTTTATAATTTAAACTTTATTAATGCGGAGATGAATTAAACCAATGGAACTAAAATCATCTGACGATAATAACCAATTTACCATTGAAAAGACACTGTCACTGGAGATCACGGCCCGCCTGATGAATTACAATTAATAGCATTAATGACTTACTAAAAATAGTAAGTATGCCAAAACTACCTCTAGACACCCCGGATTGACCTGCAACGAAAATTGCCTAGGCCAAAAATCCTCAAGATCCCTTAAAAGCCCTGGTTAACCTATAGAGCCAAGGAAAAATAGGCTAACGACAACATCATATAATGCGAGCTAGAAAAGGGGACATTACAGTCTATTTACCTTTGACATCAATGACAATATTTCCAACCATAATAATAAAGTTTATTATTATTATTGCTAAATTGTAATAACCACCCTTGATTTTTTTTTTGAATATATGTTAGCTTTAAAATAAATGAAAGCATAACAATTTCCTTTACACTCTCAGATTACTCACATCCCAGATTGCACAAGGTAAGAGCATACGATGTCAGGATTACAATTCATCGATAGACAACTTGTTGGAAAGAAGCAGGTGGCAAACCAGCCAAACCACTTATTCAGTGAGATGCATAAACAATACAAGATAGAAATCATTTGCTTATTCAGCGGGAATTATAAGGCATTTACACTTTTCAGCGGGAAAGCTTATACAATGTTTGAGGACATTTAAACATGCTTCTTCCACTTTTCAGTGGTGAGCTATTACAATATTACCACTTGTTCAGTGGGGAAAGTACATCAGCAATAACAAATTGAAACCCATCGGCGGTACTACCATCCAATGCTTACAAAATAAAGTGCATAGAAATTGAATCTTTCGGTAATATAACCATCCAAGGCATTACAAGGTTAGCACATATGCATTGTGAACACCAAAATAAGAGGATCAACTGTTGATATATGTTGATGTTATTGAGCAGCTTCGGTCTGCACTTCCCAAGAAGAAAATAATAAATTAAATGTATAGCCTCTAGGCTATTTAATTTATATCATACAATATACTTGCTAAGGGCCGACCCTTATAGCTCGCCTATCCTTGTCTCAACTTGAGCCGACTTCAAGTTATATTATTTGTTTATCATTTATTATGTTTTTCCAAGAAAGGCCGACCTAAATGAGGAGGTGCCTATGTTGTATAAATGAAAGGTCATTATCATTGTAAAGGCAATTCAATTCAAGCAAGTTCGCATATGTTTGTCAAGAGCAGAATTCGCACTTCAAGAGCAGCAGTCCGATTTCAAGAAGAAGACAGTCATTTGTATCTTGCATACTTAGAAGGAGGGCGAATATATTATCAAGCATTGGCCATTGTTGGGCCTGAGTTGTAAGCAGATTTTTGCTATTGTGTTATCATATATAAAAGAGAATTATTTGCTGGGTTTTTCTCCCTCAAGGGGAGGGTTTTCCCAGGGTATCTTGTTGTGTTCATTGTCTTATGTGTTGCAATTCTATTGAGTACTTTATTGTCTAATCTGATCTAAGAAACACTAACATGGTATCAGAGCGGGTGTGAAAAAGATCGTGATCAGATTTAGTGTGCAACACTTACTTTATTCTTTTTCAGTCTATCTCTTATTTCTCAAATTCAAGATGGTGAACGGTCTGAAAATCGAGGATAGACTCGAAGGGATTTCGAACTACACATCATGGAGGTTCAGAATCATGCTCACTTTGGAGGAGAATGATTTAGCTGAGTTCGTGAAAACAAAAGTTCCTGAACCTGAGGAGGAAGAAGAGAAATTGCAGTGGAGGAAGAAAGACACTAGGGCAAAGAAAGTATTGGTTGATTCCGTCAAGGATCATGTTGTACCGATTGTCTTCAAGTTGGATATAGCAAGAGAGATGTTTGCAACCTTGGAAGAGATGTACGAAATCAACAACACTAGTCGAGCTCTCACACTGAAGCAACAACTTCATCATGTGAAAATGGCGAAAGGAGAATCTGTCATTACATACTTCATGAAGATTTCAGAGATAAGAGATCAGCTCTCTACTATTGGCCACATGATTGATGATAAAGACCTGACTATACTTGCTCTCAATGGTCTTCCGCTTTCATGGGAGGTGTTCATTCAAGGAATCAGTGCAAGATCTGAACTTCCCAAGTTTGATCGATTGAGGATTGATTGCATTCAAGAGGAGTCAAGACTAACAGTAAGGGGAATTGGTCAAAGTTCAAAGAATGAAGATTTACAAGTTCTTGCCTCTCATTCATCAAACAAAGGAAAAGGCTTTAAGAAAGGATTCTTCAAGAGGAATCGAGGAGATGGAAATGATGATGCTCCTGCCTTCAAAAGGAAACGAGACATGTCCAAGATTCAATGTTTTCGTTGTGATAAGTATGGTCACTTTGCGAGGGTTTGTCCTCAACGACCAAAGCATCAAGTTGCCACTGCAGATGTTGAAGAAGTCGCTCCACAAAAGGACTCCAGTGATTATTTGTTTTATTCAGCTTTGTCTAGCAATGTTTCTACTGACTCCAACACTTGGCTGATTGATAGTGGTGCTTCTAGGCACATCACCGGTTTCAGGGGTCACCTTTCAAACTTAGTGGAAAGCAACTCCAGTGATCAAGTTGTTATTGGAGATGACGCTAGATATTCTGTAAAAAGGATTGGAAATTCCACTCTTCACTTGGATTCTGGGATTTCTTTGGAGTTGAATGATGTACTGTTCGTGCCAGGGATAAAGAGGAACCTTGTTTCAATTTCAGCATTAGAAGACAAGGGTTATCAAGTTGCCTTCTCTAAAGGCAAAGTTCTTATATGGGCAAAGAACTCCAGCTTCAAAACTGCTCAAGTGATTGGAGTTAGACATGAATGTCTTTTCAGGCTGTGCACTCGTCCTCTTCAAGCGCTTGTGCATAACAGTACCAGCATGTGTGATCTTTGGCATCGAAGATTGGCTCACATTCACTTTCGTGCTCTACCTATCATGGAGAAGATGGTCACCGGTCTTCCGAAATTCGATCAAGAACATGAAGGTACATGCAAGGGATGTGCCCTAGGCAAGAACACAAAAGGTACGTTTCATTCCAGTGAAAGTAGATCCAAATGTATTCTTGATCTCATTCATTCTGATTTGTGTGGTCCAATGTCTATTGCATTATTTAGTGGTTTCTTGTATTATATTATTTTCATTGATGATTACTCTAGAAAGACTTGGATTTATTTCTTGAGATCTAAAGAATCAGAAGAAGTATTAGAAAGATTCAGAGAATTCAAAGCACAGATTGAAAATCTGTCTGGGAAAAGGATCAAGGTATTGAGATCTGATAATGGTGGAGAATACACTTCTGGCACATTTCGTGACTTTTGTATTGAAGTAGGGATTAAGAGGGAGTTTAGTGTTCCCTATAATCCACAACAAAATGGTATTGCTGAAAGAAAGAATAGGTCTATTGTGGAAGCAGTGAAAGCTATGATCCATGATCAAGACTTACAAATCTCTCCTTGGGCTGAAGCATCAAGAACAGCCGTCTATGTTCAAAATAGGAGTCCCCACAGGATCTTAGAGAAGAAAACTCTTGAAGAAGCATTCTCAGGCGTGAAGCCTGAAGTTAGTCATTTGAGGATCTTTGGCTGTCCAGTCTATGTTCATATTCTAAAGGAAAAGAGAACAAAGCTAGAGCCTTCTGGGAAGAAAGGAATTCTTGTAGGCTACAGTGAGACATCAAAAGCTTACAGGATATACATTCCAGGACATAAGTCTATTGAGACTAGTAGAGATGTCACATTTGAGGAAGATGTTGCTTACAGAAGATCCAAAGGCACTCCTATGGAGATTGATGAAGAAGAACCTCCTCAAGATATGGAAGTTAACCATATTCCAGAGAACCTAAACGAGGATACAGAATCTAAAGAAGATATTGATCCAGCTGAGCGTTTGGATCCTACTAATGGGCCCCTAGACATTGTGATTGGAAAGAAAAGACCTCTTTGGGCTCGTAGGACAATGCAGGAAGCAGAAAGTTTTGCAGCTCCAAGAGGATCTTTCAGAGAAAGCAAGAGACCTCACAAGTTCTCTAGTTATGTCGCCTTGATGAGTCAGATTATTGAGTTAGAGCCTTCAAATGTTGAAGAAGCTTCTAGTCAACAAGTATGGAAGGATGCCATGATTGAGGAGTATCAGTCCATACTTAAGAACGATGTTTGGGATATAGTTCCTAGACCCAAAGACAAATCTGTGGTGTCTTCTAAGTGGCTCTTCAAGATCAAGCATGCAGCTGATGGGAGCATTGAGAAACACAAGGCTAGATTTGTGGCTAGAGGGTTCTCACAAAAAGAGGGAGTTGACTATGAAGAAACTTTTGCTCCTGTGGCTCGTTACACGTCTGTTAGAACCATCATTGCTATTGCTGCATCTAGAGGATGGAAGATTCACCAAATGGATGTAAAGACAGCTTTTTTGAATGGCGTAATAGAAGAAGAGGTTTACATTGAGCAACCAGAAGGATTTGAGGTGCATGGGAAAGAGTCTCATGTCTGCAAGCTGAAGAAGGCCTTGTATGGTCTTAAACAAGCTCCTCGTGCTTGGTATGAAAGAATTGATCAATATCTTTCAAGTCTGGGTTTCTCAAAGAATGATGTAGATTCTAACCTCTACTTCAAAGTAGTAAATGGTGAAGCATTGATTTTGGTTTTATATGTTGATGACTTGATCATTACTGGTGAAGAACATCTAATTCTAAAATGCAAGAAGGAATTAGCTTTAGAGTTTGAGATGAAGAATCTAGGTCTTATGCATTACTTTCTTGGCTTAGAAGTTTGGCAAAAGTCAGACGAGATGATTCTAAGTCAAGGCAAGTATACTGTTGACATTCTCAAAAGGTTTGGTATGATTGACTGCAAACCTATGTCTACACCCATGGAGACTAATCTAGATAAGTTGAAAGAAGCTGCAGCTAGTTCAGAACCAGTGGATTCTACGATGTATAGACAGTTGATTGGTTCGTTGATGTATCTAGTTAACACTAGACCTGATATCTGCTATGCAGTGAGTGCACTTAGCCAGTTTATGTGTGAACCAAAGCAAATACATCTTGTAGCAGCTAAACATATCCTGAGATATTTATGTGGCACAATTGGATATGGGTTGAGATATTCTTCAAACGTGGATTTGGAGCTGCATGGTTTTACTGATTCTGATTGGGCAGGATGTGTCTCAGATCGGAAGAGTACCTCTGGTTGTTGCTTCAGTTTGGGGACTGCTATGATCTCCTGGTGTAGCAGGAAACAGTCTTCAGTGGCCTTGAGTACAACTGAAGCAGAGTATATAGCAGCTTGTGTGGCAGCTCGTGAGGCAGTGTGGCTTCGTAAGCTCCTTGCAGGATTGTTTGGACAATCAATGGAGCCTACTATTATACACTGTGATAATCAAAGCTGTGTGAAGCTATCTGTCAATCCCGTGTTTCATGACAGAACAAAACATGTTGAGATCAAGTACCACTATATTAGAGATATGGTGCAAAGGAAAGCTATACAGCTGAGGTATATCAGCACTGAAGAGCAAACGGCAGACATTCTCACCAAGCCTCTCGCTAGGATTAAGTTTGTGTACTTTTGAGAGAAACTTGGTATGGTGGAGAATGCAGCCTTGACTGAGAAAGAGTCTCAGTAATCAATGATCCTTGATTGATAATGCAATTCTCTGTTGAGAGAGAGTTGAGGTGCAAGCCCTTGATAATGCAATTCTCTGCTGAGAGAGAGTTGAGGTGCAAGCCCTTGATAATGCAATTCTCTGTTGAGAGAGAGTTGAGGTGTAAGCCCTTGATAATGCAATTCTCTGATGAGAGAGAGTTGAGGTGTAAGCCCTTGATAATGCAATTCTCTATTGAGAGAGATTTGAGGTGAAAGCCCTTGTTTCCACCCTCTGGGAGAAGCTATGGTGGATGTCATGTGTGTGACTCCATGACAACATCACGTGAGGGAATCCGTGATGATTTTATTTATACCATCTATGGAAGTAGCCATAATGGTTAATATCACGTTGAGGTGATATTCTATTTTGTTTTCATTCTAATATGATGTGTCTTGTGCAGATGGAAGTTCATCCCTAGCTGAGAGGGAGTGTTGATGTTATTGAGCAGCTTTGGTCTGCACTTCCCAAGAAGAAAAGAATAAATTAAATGTATAGCCTCTAGGCTATTTAATTTATATCATACAATATACTTGCTAAGGGCCGACCCTTATAGCTCGCCTATCCTTGTCTCAACTTGAGCCGACTTCAAGTTATATTATTTGTTTATCATTTATTATGTTTTTCCAAGAAAGGCCGACCTAAATGAGGAGGCGCCTATGTTGTATAAATGAAAGGTCATTATCATTGTAAAGGCAATTCAATTCAAGCAAGTTCGCATATGTTTGTCAAGAGCAGAATTTGCACTTCAAGAGCAGCAGTCCGATTTCAAGAAGAAGACAGTCATTTGTATCTTGCATACTTAGAAGGAGGGTGAATATATTATTAAGCATTGGCCATTGTTGGGCTTGAGTTGTAAGCATATTTCTGCTATTGTGTTATCATATATATAAGAGAATCATTTGCTGGGTTTTTCTCCCTCAAGAGGAGGGTTTTCCCAGGGTATCTTGTTGTGTTCATTGTCTTATGTGTTGCAATTCTATTGAGTACTTTATTGTCTAATCTGATCTAAGAAACTCTAACAATATAAAGTGGTGATATAAAGATGTAAAATTCCCTTCCCGGAAAGTATGATGTTTTTGCGACTAATTCAGTTTGTCATATGTTCCATTTTGACAAATAGAGTGTTGGAAATATTGTCATTGATGTCAAAGTTAAAGCATGAAGATTAGCGTGACTGAAGATGCTTTGTTGAAATATGTTGATCAGATTCTAGATATCCACAATTGAAGACATAAGATCAGCATGAACAGTTTTTAAGAAAAGATTTAGAGGAACAGATTCACAGAATGAAAGATTAAGCAACAGATTTAGAGGAATAGAGGAACAAAACATATTAAACAACGTAATTCTTAGAATGGAAGAAAAATAAAAACAGGTTGCTACCTGGTACCATTAAAGGTTGCTATGTGTTAATTAGAAGATGCAATTTAATAAAGTAATCTCATTAAAAATATATAACTAAGAGGCAACGATTCATGAATAAGACAAAAGTGAGGTGAATGAAGACAAAGTCACATGAGACAAATTAAGAAAAATACAAAAATCTTATATGGACAAAAACAAAACAGCAAACTTTATTAATGGGTGCAATTCTCTTGCCAAGGTAATTATTCTTGAAAAGGTGCGAACTAATTTATTCACAAAGGGCAGCGATTACTATATTATGGGCAAAGGCAACGATCCATTTAAAAATGTGATTATCATTTATTTAAGGAGCGATTACCTCTATTATGTAATGACTATTTATGAGACTAATTATGCGACAATCATTATCACTGAAAGGCAACGACCACATGAAGAGATATGACTCCTTAGGTAATAAGATATATAAGTAGAACATTTTGAAAAGATGAAGATATGTGAGTAATGAGTGTGTAAAAATAAATTATATCATATAAACACCAGTACATCTGTATGAAGACAATATAGAACCTGCAGATTTGTAAGAAGAGTATATGCAAATTTATGAAGGGAAGAACATACTGACTTGAAGGAAAGAATGTGTAGTTATGCAATAATATTCAAGACAAATTTGAGCAGACATATGAGGCTGATTTGAATAGACTTTTTGAAGACTAAACAGCTTCATGAAGCATATTGGAGAGAGTATTTAAGCAAATTTAAGAAGGAGAATAGAACAGATTTGTGAAGACTTTATGGGCAGATTTATGAAGACCTTTTGAGCAAGATATTCATTAAAGAGAAGAGTGAGTGAGAGAATGATGATGTAAGATAGAAGAACAGAATGGTGTATCTTGTGTGAGCTTTAAGGAAACAACATACATCACAAAGGGAGGATAAGTTGAACATAAGAAGCGGATTATTAATGAAGAAGTCATACACATTTATGATCAGCTTGCAAACATTTTCAAGAAGAATTATATCAGATCTTAGAAAAGAGTTATAGCAGACTTGGTGCAAGATTGAAAGAGATATATTTGAGCAGTATTGTCCATTATCCATTGAAGAAGCAACTTTGAAGGTGGAACTTTGTTTTTGAAGCTATTATCTTTTGCTAAGTTGGTGCTTGGCAAGTGGGGGTTGGTGCCTCCAGTAGGTTGGTGCCTACAAATTGAGGGAGTTGGTGCCTACAAAACAAGTTAATTCACATAAATATATAGAGTACATTATTTGTACCGTGGTTTTCTTCCGCAAGGGTTTCCACATAAATATCGGTGTTATTGTGTTCTTCTCATGTGCATACTTATTGATGTTGTGTGAATGGTGTTATAGTGATTGATAAAGTTTTAAATTGGTAAAAGTTGTGTTATACTGATTCACAATATTAAAATCAAGCCACATGATATTCAAATAGTATACCATTCAGATTACAATATTGAACTCTTTGAAATAAGGACTCCAACCTGGACTTTACGCCAGCATTGAGATGAGTTAGCGACAGCAAATAATGAATATTAAACCTGGTTCAGTCTCATGTCCAGCCTCTGCACTTTCAAAGACCCTCATAGCAGCAAGTTACCACCACCAAACTCCACGTACAGGGTTTCCAAGACAAAATATGGCATAAATAGTATGCGCCCAGGTCTGTACTCACATACCAACATATACACAAGCTCACGCTGTTGATAGGAAGTATAGATACCAGCGCTAGGGTTTGGAGTACAGTCACATCCCTTCAATAGCCTGAAAGTTGAAACCAAGTACAAGGGAGGCGTCCAAAATGTATATGCAGATAGAACTTCAGACTTGTGCCCAGATACATAAGACCATAATATCAAAGCATATTAAAATATGGCGGCTCAACTATATACAATCTCCCCATAAACCTATATGCCACTACTCCAGCCAGTTAATAAGAATATGCAGTCAAAGCTTAGGAGGAATATCGACTCAATCTCCAACCTCAAATATTAAACCCTTGCATCACACACAAACTGAATAGAAATCACAAACTGAACAAAAATCGTTAACTCCAATTTTTGTCTCTGCAGGAGACTCACAAAAATTGCAAATATCGCCCAAGTAGAAGACCTAAATGATCTCCACGAACCTAATGAGCACACAGTTATACTGAGAGGGGGGGGGGGGGTGAATCAGTATAACACAACTTTTACCAATTTAAAACTTTACCAATCACAATAACACCATTCACTCAACATCAATAATTATGCACATGAGAAGAACACAATAACACCGATATTTACGTGGAAACCCTTGCGGGAGAAAACCACGGTACAAATAATGTACTTTATATATTTATGTGAATTACAATGATTGTAGGCACCAACCTCTAACTTGTTTTGTAGGCACCAACCTATAGGAAGCACCAACTCCCTCAATTTGTAGGCACCAACCTACTGGAGGCACCAACCTACTGGAGGCGCCAACCCCCCACATGCCAAGCTCCAACTTAGCAAAAGATAATGGCTTCAGAAACAAAGTTCCACCTTAAAAGTTGCTTCTTCAACAGATGATGAACAATGCTGCTCAAACATATCTCTTTCAATCTTGCACCATGTCTGCTATAACTCTTTTCTAAGATCTGATATTCATATAATTCTTCTTGAAAATGTTTGCAAGCTGATCATAAATCTGTATGACTTCTTTACTACTAATCTGCTTCTTATCTTCAACTTATCTTCCCTTTGAGATGTATGTTGTTTCCTTAAAGCTCACACAAGATACACCATTTTGTTCTTCTATCTCAAATCATCATTCTCTCTCACACACTCTATGTATAAGATCTGCTTTTATTCTACTTCAATCTCCTTAATAAAACCTGCATATACTCTTTGTATTATATTTGTTTCTGCTTTTCAAAGGACTGCTCAGATCTGTTCATGTGTGAAACTTCACCTTCAGATTTGCATTCTAATTTTGTTTATGTCTAAATCTTCACCTTCAGTTATGTTGATCCCCTTATTCTTCTTGACATCAATGACAAATTTGTCTTTGCACCTTTGACATCAATGACAACATTTCCAACAATCTCCCCCTTTGTCATTGATGGCAACACAAACATTATTCTTTTCTTTTTGTATTTCTCCCCTTTTGACATCAATGGCAATGGGTCTTCCAACAATGTCTTTCTTTTTTTGTTCCATGGAGCTACGAGATACTGTGTATAGCTCCCCCTGAAATTGTGCTTCTCCCTATGCACTATTAGATATCTTATGTGTTTTAATGAAGCTTGTACTTGCATAGATTTATCCTTCTCATTATCTTGTTCTTGTTTTCTTCTCCATGCTTTTGTAAACTTTCTTTCCCTTTGTTTGTCAATGGTGTTCTTCTTCACATCCTGTCTAGGTGGTTTCACTAAACCACATCTACAAAATCGTGCTATGTGTCCATAGTTGTTGCACTTGTAGCATACAACACTATAACCCACTAAAGGAACAAAGGAGATATAGTTCCTTCCATAAGATCTTTAATTTTTGTTCCAACCATAATCATATCTCACATGTATTCTACAATCTCTTGCTTTATGCCCAAAATGTTTGCATGAGTAGCAATAGCCATAAAAGGCACTCTTGAACCTGTATGGATGCACTTGCCTTGAAGGAAGGGACTTCTTGAAATTGTTCTTGTTAACTTTTGGAGGAGTGTTTGTCTTCTTAGAAGTCTCTATGGAATCTTCAATGTTTGACTTCTTTGGTGCCCCTTTGGAGTCATCCTTGTTGTCCATTTGATTTTCTCCATATCCAAGTCCTTTCTTATTGAATGGTGACCTTTGTCCATTAATGATGTCTTCTAGGATTTCGGTGCTCTTTTCAAACTTAAGGCTTGTGTTTATTACGAGAAGTAATTGGTAAAAAAATGAATGAATATTAATAATGAGCAATGCTCAATAAATAATGTACAAGATTTACAAATATGGCAAGTTTCTAAAATAGAAACTTTAGAAGATCATGCAGACGATCTTGCCAGCTAATTTACATGAGTGACCATTAACTAAAAATAGCACAAATAATTAAATAATTATTCCAATACCCTCCCTTAATGGTCAATCTATCAACGATACCAAGAGACCTTTAGAATTTGACAAATTTATTTGGACTAAGGGACTTGGTGAGGATATCTGTTGTCTGATCCTCTGTAGGAAAATACAACAAATGAACTAATTCGTCTTTGACAAGCTTCCGAATGAAGTGACAATGAGTTTCCACATGCTTGGTTCTTTCATGGAAGACAAGATTCTTGGCAAGTTTGAGAACTCCCTGATTATCACAGAACAAGGGAGTCGGACTTGCTTGAGATATTTGCATATTCGTAAGCATTCGGCAAAGCCAAATTGCCTCACAAGCTGCCTTAACTGCTCCCCGATACTCTACTTCTGTCGAGGAGAGAGCCACTGCCTGCTGCTTCTTACTAGTCCATGTGATTGCACCAGATCCCAAACTGAACACATACCCAGATGTTGATTTCCTGTCATCGACCGAATGTAGTGTACCGACACTCTGCTGATTTGTTTTTCACTGAGTTTGTAGGTCTGACTTTTGTTTTAGTTTAATTCCTTCCTTCTTGCTTTGAGTTTGTTTGCCAATAATGCTAGAATGGTACTAACAAGCATATGCATATAATGGGAAACTTCAAAGAAACCTAATCTACTGAAAGTAACTCAAGTAATTACTCAATTCAAGCACCAAAGATGCTTTCTTCATTACATAATAGATCACATAAAATAGTTGGCTTACATCAGATTTTAAAAGATACATCTTATGCCATAATTTTTACTTATAGCCATACAAGCACTGTGAATAGTGACTTGCTACAGAACTCGCCCCCAAAGAAGTGCACACAACTCTCGAATAACGAACTTCTCCCACCAAAAACCAGCATGGGATGACTTCTAGGATAAGGGCGCCCCCTTTAGGAAAGATAGCAGTCACCAAAGAGTGGCGTTTCTTTTTCTTTGGCTGATGCAAACCCTCATTAAAGTGCGGCTGGTTGTAGCTTTCCAAAACAGCTCCAAAATCTTCTCAAAAGCGAACAACTCCTGTATAAACATCAATAGAGACTATGGCTGCCAAAGCCCTCTCAGAAAATGCTCGAAAAATCTGCAAACAACAACTTGTGTCTCCAAAAGAAGCCACCAAAAACTGACCAACAACTTTAAGGTGGTATTTCACACCCTCAAGCAGCTCAAATACGAAGAACAAAGCCCCACCAGGCTTACCCACTGCAAGAAATCAGGAAACCCTAGTCTCCTTCTCCCTCCAAAACCACACTTCCAATTTCATCAAGGTAAAATCATCTATTCATGAAGAGGGTCGAACTTTCTCTCTTGATATTTATAATTTTACATTGAAATCACTATTCATTAAAGTGAGCACTATTCACTTAAGTAATTTCTTTTTTCACTCTAGGAATGAATAGTAATTGAAAAATATAAAGTGACCCCTTCCTTTTGAAGACACATGGTCCTTAGGCCAAGGATGGTGAAATAAAAGGTGAGTATCATAAATCTAAGCACAAGTATCATGCCGAACGCAACAATTCACCCTGTCACCGTAATCCGGAGATCCACACTGCAAATTGAAGACCAAGTGCCCGTCCAAGAAACCCTCTGTCCAGAACTATTAGCCTACGAGGGTCAGGAAAATAGGCTAATCCCCAACTCTGATGCTCGTGAAAAATGGGACATTACAGTCCGCCCTCCTTGAAATTGCTTGTCCCCAAGCAATCTCTACTGCAAAGAAAGCTCACTCCTCGGAAGGCCCAAAAGAAGAACTGTAAAATGTCCCATGCATCACCAACTAACTCCGGAAGCACCAGCATAAACGCAACTGCGCCAAATATTCCTGGATCCCAAACCCAAAATGAAGGTTCGTCGTGTCTACCTTCCTCTGACTTCCGTTGCGCTCTATTGCCCCCAACTTCATCATGCTGTGAGTGGTGAAGTAACCCAATGGGACCCATCCAATATTCAGTACTAAACCTGTCACCACCTGGATCCCAAAACAATCTGAACTCACATCCATCTGTCATGCAAAGATAAGAATATCTAGAGGCATCCGCTATGCCAAATCTCTCTCTGTCCTCCATTAAACACCCATGGATGCGATAATTAACCCAACCATCATGCCAACTGACACCACAGTCACTCTGTAACACTGTACCTAAATGTAATCCCTGTGACATAAAAGTAGCAACCCTTGTTGGATACATATTAGCATGGTGGATAACTAACTGCTGACCTTGCAAGTAATCCTCTGCAAACAACTAAGTCAGGTACTTGCAGCCTCTAACCCCGTCTTCCGAAGATGGCAAACTCCCATCCCACAACGAATGGTATAACCCTGGAGCCAATCCACATCGATGCATCATCAAGTCCTCCGTGTGTGGATCAAAAGAAACATGATGAGCACTCCTCACTGTGTAGTTGCGATAGAATGCTCCAACCTCGATGAATGGCTCATCACTAGCAATACTGGAATCAGGCAGCTGATCACTCTGACTTTGAGGCATAACAAGCTGGCGTCCAAAATCAACTGCATGGGATGAGGTAACAGATTTGCTTCCAGGAGAGGGAAACAAATCCACATGAGAGCCATACTCCCAACCAGATGACACTTCGCAAGTCCCTTGTGGAGATGATGGAGTAGTGTCGTGTAATAACACACAACTCTCAAGAGAATCCACCACAGCCACACAAGAGCTATCAGCTAACGGACCTACGTCATCTGTCATAGTACTGACCACCAGAGAGCCTAATGTAACATGTGGTTTTTTGTTGCTCTCAGTCAAAGTACTCAGCTCAACTGAGTCAACTGCCCCTGTATTCGGGATGGATGTTACCACATCCTCACTACAACCCATAGATGTCAAATCACGACCAACTGCCACTATAGGAAACTGTACTGTAACTGCAGCTGGTGGAGACTGTGCCAAACTGAACTCCACAGTAAGCTCCTCCAACCTTGACGTTGACTCCCGAATGGTCAACTGGGCGTTGTGCAATGAGTCCATAGTCACCTTAAGCTCATGAGTGAGCTTGTCAACCTCCTCTTCTTTTCCCTTCAATGCATCATAGCAAATACCATCCCACTCGAGAAGATAGTTCCTATCAACAAGTAACTTGAAATAATTATGTTTCATTAATCCAATAGCTTCTCGTAGTGTATGAAACTCTCCAAGGGGAAGACTGCTATCACCGTGCTCATCTGACATAAGAGTACTCCAACCATAGGTTGCCAACATCTGTCGAGCAACATCAAAATGATCCAAGGCTATAACAATCATATTATCACTAACCTTCAACTGCCTCGTCAGGTGGTGATGCCCTGTGACTCATCATTTCCACCCAAATCTGCACTATAGTAAGAGGCTGAGTCCTCATGATCAACAACATCATGTGTGCTATCCTCAATGCACACATCAACAACTAAGGTACTGCTGCTATGTACCTCAACGGATGGCTCATCGGGTAAGGTAGAAATTGTTGATATGACAGTATCTTCACACACTTCCTCTTCCAATGTAATTGTATCACCATCCAACTCACGATCCTGTGGTTCCATGTCAACACATGAATCATCAAAGTTGTTCTCTAAGGCCTGATCTGGAAAATCAGACTCACCATGACATGAATCCACGCCAAATACTGCACCATTAGTACCCAATTCTTGAGTACTTTCATGTAACAACTCAATAGTAGCATCTTGCACATGTGTAGCCACCGTTGTTTCATGCTGTTGCAGGCTACAAGCTAATCTTCGTTGTGAAAGTGTGAGTTTTCTCTGGGTATTATTCAAGATGCTCTCAACCTTGATCCTAACTCCACCATACCAGAAGTGGTGAAGCAATACACTGGGACCCCTCAAAACGACAGTGCTAACTCTACCTCCACCCCGATCCCAACTCAGTAAACCATGCCAATTCCAAACACTATGCTGATACATCTCAGGTATCATACTTGAGTCGCATGGATAAACTGAAAATCTATCAATCTCAACACCATCTGACTTCAGCGGCGCCATTCGGATATACCCTTTTTCCACATTGCAGTAAATCTCCAAGTCTTGAATCAAATGATAATCAGCATGGGAGAATAAAGTAGAGGACCTGCTAAACCCGGAATCGTCATCTGAAGTCGAAGACAAGTCATACCAGAGCTGACTAGAGCACTCCTTATTCCACCCACCTCTTTGTGCCATCAAAGTCATCGTCACATCTGGTGTATGTGGAATGAAAATGAGTTGATGAGCATACCTCATGCTGCAATCGAGGTGAAACTCTCTTGACTGTGCTAATTGAGTGCTCACCAAAGAACCCTTAACGTCCTCAAGCTCTAGAGAGAGTTTATCAACTTCGTCTTCTTCCCTCATCAAGGAATCCGAATAGATCCCAACAAGGCTAAGTAGGGTGTCTCTGTCTGAAAGAAGGTTCAAATAATTCGTCTTCATTGTTTCCATACCTTCTTTGACAATCTGCAAAGCATCATGAGAAGATCCGGCTCCAGTCCTTTCTTGTCTTCTCTCTAACTGGACTGCCCATAGATGATCCTCAATTAATTTGTGCATCCTGTCAAGATGAGATAATGCTGTAATAATCTCATCCTCCACTTTCAACTTAGTCTCTAGGCTACAAACAACTCCTGCACCATATGATGAAGCCTCTAACTGTTCTTGCGTACCCATGTCTGGAATCTTCACCAAGTTCTTTGATTGCCTAGGCTTAACAACGTCATCACTGTCATTAGAACAAAGTGCATCCCTTCTCTACGTAAGGAGTCCTCTAAGGTTATCTATTCCCTTTTGTCTTGCTATGTTGATGAGATTGAATTTATCTTTTACCTTTTGAAGGTGTTGTCTCGCATTGGTAGCCACTAATCTAGCCTCCTTTGCTTTCTGCAACCATCCTTCGTTCAACTTTTTGGACCTCTTTACCTCTTCGCTGCCAAAATATACAAAACCAGCCCTCATATGCTTGATATCTTCATGTCTACCAAATGGTGTAGTCAAAACACTAGTGGTTGCTCCACTTAGTAGAAGATCAATTTTCACATTCTCCTCCATATCTTGGGCCTTCAACCGACTTTCATATGGGTGAATAACATCCACCGAACCACAATCCGATTCCTTGTCATGATAGGTTGAAGTGATGCTAGACTCATATAATGAGGTATCACAAGAAATCTGACCTTCATGTTGCTGCTCTAATGTAACTGATTTAACTTCAACCAACTCTTGCTTTTCTTCAACCTTGACATCATCATGAAGTGTCATGTGATCCAAATTCTCCTCTTGGCAAATCTGTTTAATACTCTCCTTAGGATCTTCAGTAGGCTGATCACTAACTGCTGCAAATTCATTGTAGAGATTTCTAGAAGTTTCTCCTATAGATGCCTCCTCTCTCCTTTTTATTTTGTGATATAGACCTGAAGAAGGATAATAGGTACTGCTCTGAATCTGGGTCTAAAAGCATTTTATTCATCCTTTTTGAAATCTGACTTGACTCCTTTGCTACGGTATCCAACTACTTTAATATGGCATTCCATTGCTTTCTGTGAGTAGCCATGAAGCACAACTAAAACTTTTGCAGCTGAAACTCATCCAACAGGTTGGCAGGAAACCACTCTGATACCACTGTAGTGTACCGACACTCTGTTGATTTGTTTTTCACTGAGTTTGTAGGTCTGATTTTTGTTTTAGTTTAATTCCTTCCTTCTTACTTTGAGTTTGTTTGCCAATAATGCTAGAATGGTACTAACAAGCATATGCATATAATGGGAAACTTCAAAGAAACCTAATCTACTGAAAATAACTCTAGTAATTACTCAATTTAAGAGCCAAAGATGCTTTCTTTATTACATAATAGATCACATAAAATAGTTGGCTTACATCAGATTTTAAAAGATACATCTTATGCCATAATTTTTACTTACAGCCATACAAGCACTGTGAATAGTGACTTGCTACAGTACCCGCCCCCAAAGAAGTGCACACAACTCTCGAATAACAAACTTCTCCCACCAAAAACCAGCATGGGATGACTTCTAGGATAAGGGTGCCCCCTTTAAGAAAGATAGCAGCCACCAAAGAGTGGCGTTTCTTTTTCTTTGGCTGATGCAAACCCTCATTAAAGTGTGGATGGCTGTAGCTTTCCAAAACAGCTCCAAAAACTTCTCAAAAGAGAACAGCTCTTGTATAAACATCAATAGAGACTATGGCTGCCAAAGCCCTCTCAGAAAATGCTCAAAAAATCTGCAAACAGCAACTTGTGTCTCCAAAAGAAGCCACCAAAAACTGACCAGCAACTTTAAGGTGGTATTTCACACCCTCAAGCAGCTCAAATACGAAGAACAAAGCCCCACCAGGCTTATCCACTGCAAGAAATTAGGAAACTCTAGTCTCCTTTTCCCTCCAAAACCACACTTCCAAGTTCATCAAGCTAAAATCATCTATTTGTTGTCTTCAATTTTGAATTCTCAAAATTAGACAACCCATATGAAATTTTGCCTAAAATTTCTTCATAAATCTCTATGGCACACATTTTGAGGTACCAAAATTCTCCAATTGAATTGTGCAACCATTGGTATCCATCCTTTTTGCCTTGTGCGAAATTTAGGAACATTTCGACATGTTTTTCCCCTTGTTTTGTCCAATTTTGGGATTTTTGATCACCATTGCAAGTAGGGATTTTTTTGTGTTAAAGCACGTTTTACGAGGTTTTGAGGTTGTAAAACTTTGGATTTCAATTGATGGTTCCCTTGGGCATCCTTTCATCAACTCCCCTTTCCGTTTTTGTAAATTTCTAAGTCATTTTTCTTGTGTTTTTTGCCAATTTCGGGTTTTTAAGACAGCACAACAAAAATAGGAAGTTTTAAGTCTTAAGGCAAAATTGTTAAAGTTCCAAAAAGTTCCTATTGTGCTTTAAGTGAAATTGCTAAAGTTCCAAAAAGTTCCTATTGTGCTTTAAGTGAAATTACTAAAACATTAAAAAGTTCCTATTTTCACTCATTTGACAAAAGCAAAATTGTTAAGTCATCAAAAAGTTCCTATTTGGCTTAAATGACAAAAATAAAATTGCTAAGTTTCCAAAAAGTTCCTATTTTGCCTCTTTGTCAAAAATAAAATTGCTAAATGAGCCAAAAGTTCTTATTTTTCTCATAAGTAAAAATCCCAAGTTGCTGAAAGTTTTCAAAAACCCGATTTGGTCTCTTTTTGCCATTTTCTTTTGTTGTTGAGCTTGAAAAACTTGACGCCATGCTTGAAGAGGGCAGTTTGAGTTTGGTTTTGATTGTCTCCCTTCTTTCATGGTGTTTCCATTAATTTCTAGCAAAGAAATCAGACATTCAGCTGCAATAAATCAAGTCATTTTTATTTGTTGAGCTTGCACAAGTCATCTGGGGTTTTCATCTCCATTTTTACTTTCAGCTTCTTTTTTAGGTATGCTGTTTTTTTTCTTTATCTTTTGTTGTTCTTTCTCTAGTTCACATCACGTCTTGCCCTTGAGGGAGATGTTTTCCATAAATTTGTGGCTGTGAATGTCTTTTTCAAAACCTTTTTTTCTAAAAATGTTTTTTCTCATAAGCAAATCGCATTCTTATTTTGAGGAATCGTTTTTTTTCTTTTTTGAACGTCTTTTACAAGTTGGTTAATGCCATTTAAAGACTTCATCATCTCACAATCTATGAAGAGGGTTTCTATAAAAAAACGTGTTTTCTCCCAGCCAAATCGCGATTTTGTTTGACTGGTTTTTGTGTTTTTTTTTAATGTCTTTCATTTGAAGTTTTTAGTGAAAGTGTTTAGTTGAAATGCGTTTTTATTTATTTTTAAAGAGAAGAAATGCGTTTTCAGTTTTGTCGCCATTTTCTTCACGCTCAAATTTCTGAAAATGTCTCATTATTTTTGAAAAAAAACGTCTTTTCCTTGAGTGCAAATGCCTTTTTCATCATCTCAATGGTCATTATCTCGGCAAAATGTCATTTCCATTTGCCATTTTTCACTTCCATTTGCCTTCACCAAATTCACCTCACTCATTCACACTCATCTCCTTTTTCATCCTCACTTCCATCTTTGCGAAAATGGGCCTTGGATTAATTTCGGGTTTTCATTACCAAACAGCAAGTCGGGATTTTTCACTAAAATTGCAAGTTTAAAATTGCGAATTGAAAATTGCAATGACTCCTTATTTTTCAAGCAAATTCCAAGGCGGGAGAATGATACAAAGAAAGAACAACAACATGACGAAGCCACACAAGGAGTTGAACAAGTGACATGATTGAGCATAGAATGCTTTCAAGATAGAGATGGAACGATGTTTTCCAAACAGCGGCATGAAGACCCAATCAAGGATGATAGGAGAGTAAATCATCTAAAAAGGTTGATAGGAGAGTAAGTTGTCAAAGACTTTGTGCTTTCAATTTGTTTTCCCATCCCGGAGGAGCAACGAAGGACTTTGCGCCTTTATGGAAACTTTGCTTCTTTATTTATTTACTTCATTAATCATACATGCTTTCAATTGTGATTCTTTTCTTAAATAAGAGAAAAGAATAAGTGTCTTTTCTGAAAAGAGAGAACAAGATAGAGTTTCACCCAGATTTAGAGTAGATTTATAGTTAGAGTTTATTTCTGAATTGTTAAAATAGAAAGCAAAGGGGGAGCCTTCCCTTTGAAAATAGGAGAGTTTATCTCACGTACTGTGGCTGAAACCACAATTTTGTACGCTTTTCCAAGTATACAAAATTTTCAACCAACACTATTCATGAAGAGGGTCGAACTTTCTCTCTTGATATTTATAATTTTACATTGAAATCACTATTCATTAAAGTGAGCACTATTCACTTAAGTTATTTCCTTTTTCACTTTAGGAATGAATAGTAACTGAAAAATATAAAGTGATCCCTTCCTTTTGAAGACACATGGTCCCTAGGCCAAGGATGGTGAAATAAAAGGTGAGTCATAAATCTAAGCACAAGTATCATGCCGAATGCAACAATTCACCCTGTCACCGTACTCCGGAGATCCACACTGCAAATTGACGACCAAGTGCCCGTCCAGGAAACCCTCTGTCCAGAACTATTAGCCTACGAGGGTCAGGAAAATAGGCTAATCTCCAACTTTGATGCTCGTGAAAAAGGGGACATTACACCGAACCTGCCCAATCTGAGTCTGTGAAACCACTGAGTCTAGAATCTTGACTCCTAGTGTAAAGAAGTCCATGATCAGAAGTGCCCTTCACATAACGCAGCACACGCTTCACTGCTAGCCAATGATCAGCCTTGGGGGCTGTCATGAAGCATGAAATGTAGCTCATTGCAAAACTGAGGTCAAGTCTAGTGGCAGTGAGATAGATGAGGCTGCCCACTAGTTGCCTGAACAATGATTCATCTACTATCGGTGAGTTTGACGTAGCTGACAACTTGAGCCCTTTTTCCATGGGTGTGGAGGCAGGTTTGCAATCCTGCATTCAAAACTTATCCAGTAGACTTCGAGTATATTTGGACTAGGAGATGAAGATACTGCTCTCAGTCTGCCAAACCTCAACACCTAAACAATAATGCAAAAGTCCCAGATCTGTTATGACAAATGTGTTGCACAAATCATGTTTGATCTTAGCGATCAAATGTGTTGAGCTACCAATAATGATCAGGTCATCCACATAGACAACAAGAATAAGAATATCACTACCAGTATGTTTGACATATAGATTAGAGTCAAATGGACTCCTCTGAAAGCCATGATCTGTGAGGTACTTGTCAATCTTGATGTACCAAGCTCGAGGAGCCTGTTTCAGGCCATAGAGTGCTTTTACCAATCTGCACACCTTGTGTTCTTTACCGGCAACCTTAAACCCTGGAGGCTATGTCATGTAGACTTCTTCCTTCAACTCATCGTTGAGGAAAGCACTCTTAACGTCCATCTGATGGAATTTCCAACCAAACTGAATTGCTAAGGCAAGGATGAGCCTAATGGTACTCATCTTGGCTATAGGAGCAAAGGTCTCCTCGTAGTCAATGCCTTCTTTTTGTGAGAACCCCCTAGCAACTAGATGAGCTTTGTACTTGTCAAGGGTTCTGTTAGCTTTGTATTTTACCTTATACACCCATTTACAGCTAATGGGCTTCTTCCCTGGAGGAAGATCAGAAAGGACCCAAGTGTGATTTTTCTGAAGACTCTGGTATTCGGCCTCCATAGCCTTTTCCCACTCAGGAATTCCTTTAGCCTTTGAATATGTCTAAGGCTCATAAACATTGTGAATGTTGGCCATGAGAGAAAAAATAATTGTATGTTGCTGTTTGCTCTTGTTTGTGGATGATCTACCCTCAATGAGCTCATCATCATGAAGATCTCCAATAGTCTTAGCCCACCATTTAGGTTGGAGGGTAGAAGTGCCAACATCGGATGTAACAGGAGGAGATGGAACTGGTTGTGGATCTGGAATAGGTTCATCAGGTGGAATATCATCTGGAGGAAAATCAAGTTGAGCATCATCAAAGATAGAATCTTCATCATCCCTCCCATCAGGTAGACCTAACGGAAGATGGACACCCAAATTAGAAGCCTTCAAAGGCCGATCCTTAGAATGCTGTATAGACGAGGAAATGTGAAAGGGCCCTCGTTCTTCATCAAAGACAACATCCCGACTGAAGACAAGATGATCAGTGTCTACGTCAATCAGCCGATAAGCCTTATGATTGTCACTGCACCCTATGAACATAAGCTTTTGACTCTTGGAATCCAACTTTGAGCACTTGGCATCTAGAATCCATTCATATGCTAAACAGCCAAAGATTTTCAAATGACTGATCCTAGGTTTTCTACTAGTCCAAGCTTCCTCAAGAGTCTTCCCTTTAACAGTGTGAATAGGAGACCGAATTAGGAGATAAACTGCAGTGAAGACTGCTTTTGCCCAAAATTTATTAGGTACACTCCTGTGTTGTAACATGGAGCGGGCCATCTCAACAATTGTACGATTGCGTCGCTCTACAACACCGTTTTTCTGAGGAGTGTAGGGTGTGGTTAACTGGCGTTTGATTCCATGTGTATTACAGAAGTTGGAGAAAGTAGTAGAACAAAATTCCCCCCCCCATTATCTGACCTAAGAGTGATTATATAACAACCAGACTCTTTCTTTACTAAGGCCTTAAACTTTTGAAATACAGTAAACACATTTGATTTATGTCTAAGAAAGTATACCCACATCTTACGACTGAAATCATTAACAAAAAGCAAATACCTACAACCAGTAATAGAAGGTGTAGTCATTGGTCCACATACATCAGTGCGAACCAACTGTAGTACCTTAGAGGCTCGCCATGAGTCACCATCCACAAACGGTGTCTTGTGTTGCTTCCCAGCTTGACAAGCTCCACAAACGCCATGATGCTGAGTTGGAATGTCAGGTAAAGCAGCTACAAGTCCCTCCCGAGATAACTGAGAGAGATAGTGCACATTTAAGTGCCCATACCGCTGATGCCAAAGATTGGTAATAGCAGAGTTTCTGGCTGCCATGGCTAACTCCGAAGAATCACCTATATCCACAAGTCTGTAAAGACCATGATCCTCAATACCAACAGCCATAGTAGTGCGAGTCTCTCGATCAACAATGGAACATCTATGAGTATTGAATACCACATCTAGCTGAGGAGAATGCCCCATGATCTGACTGACTGAGAGAAGGTTTAGTTCCATGCCAGGAACATAGTAGACATTGAGGAATATGAGATTCCTCCCACTAGATTGAATCTGAACAATGCCCTTACCAACATCTGTGTACTCTTCACCTCCTCCAAAATAACTGAGTCAGTGAAAGGAGAGAACTCTGTGAACCAATCACGTCGATGTGTGAAGTGTCACGAAGCACCTGAATCTATGTACCAGGTAGAGAGGACTTTACATGATCTGCAGACCTTTTAGCCATAAAAGTGTAAAAGGCAGATTCCTTCTACTGAGTGTGCTCGACAACATGTGCATTCTGCCGAGACCCTCCCTGCTTCTTTTGTTTAAAAGCCAAACGCTGACGACAATCCTTCTTCATATGACCAAATTTGTGGCAATAATTACATTGAATGTTCTTTTTCTTAGAGTTGTCCTAAGGTTGTCCTTAGCCTTTCTGCTGTGAAGGTTGACCTTTCCCTTTGTTCTTAAACTGAGTCTTGACTGCAAAAGCTTGCTCTGTAGAGGAAGATGAAGCACTACTACCAAACTATTGTTTCCAACGATCCTGATGCAAGAGGATAGTACAAAGCTTCAAAAACTTCAAATCAACATTAGCAGACATAATGTTGAGAGTCTCGATGAAATGTTCATAAGACTTAGGTAGACTTTTCAAAGTGATCACGACCATGTCTTCCTCCATTTTCCGACCAATAGCCTCCAACTGATCTCGGATCTCCTGGATCTTGTTCAGGTGCGCCTGCAAAGTTGTCTTCTCATCCATCATGATAGAAAACAACATATTTTTCAAGAAGAACCTACGGCTCTTGTCGGAAGTCTCATGAAGACCCTTAAGATGATCCTAGATCTCCTTTGTTGATTTACCAATCGAAATCTGAGGCAGCTGATCATTTGTAACTGAAAGTTTAATGAGCATCACCGCTTCACGATTTTGCTCATTAAACTTTTCTTGGCTTTTATCTACCATTGTGGGACGAGTAGTGTTGCCTAGAATCATCTGATCAAGGTAGCGATATTCAAAGATGGTCATCATCCCCTGCTTCGAGGTATTATAATTTCTATCGTTGAAACGTTGACTGCCTTCCAACATAATATTTGTCAAAGAAGTCATCTTCACGCTTTTCGAGGAACAAAAAATGAGGTACTGAGAAGATGTTGAATGCACGAAACCTGAGGCACAAATTTCAATGCACTGAGGCAAATACAAGCACAAAAACAAGGCAAATCCATTGGCACAAAAATCGAGGCACAAATCTTGAGGTACCCAGAAAAATCTGACTACAACCCAAAAAATCTCTCGAAAAACCCACAAAGAATATGTAATCGATTTTTTTTTTTTACTTGAAACAAAGGAGATAAACCCTAGCCGATTTTGCAGAAACCTTAGGCGGCCATGGAAATGCATAAAAATGCAGAGAATAGAGGCAAAGAACTTGGAATGAAGATCCGTCGAGGGTTGTAGAGGACGCGGGCTCGAACTAAGCCAAGATGCAACACAAAAGAGACAAAAAACTGGGCTCAAACCGCGTGCAACAGGTGAAGAAATCTGCGGCCCAAAAGACCCTGCAAAACGTGCTCAATGATCTTCAAATCGTGGACCAGGTTGAATAAAAAACACAACCTTAGAAAATGACGAAATTGCAGCCGAAAAATGGCAAAAACACGAGCATAAAAGGAGGTTAAAATCGTAGGTCAGAGACGCATGAAGGTCACACAAGCCATTCAGAGAAATTTCAGCCTAAACAAGTCAAAAATCACACCCAGAAATGACGCGAAATTTCCTAACATACACATGACGCCAAGAAATGAATTATCGCACCCAGAAACACTAAATTATGGCTGAAGTAAAGACAAATTGCGGCTTCAAGAGTGTGAACTAATGAAGAAAGAGTCGCCTTCCTTCACATTTGCGATACCCAGACATAAGAGTAGCAAAAAATATTCATAAAAAAACAGACGCAATTTTAACCAGTCGGCTCTGAGACCATATTACGAGAAGTAATTGGTAAAAAATTGAATGAATATTAACAATGAGCAATGCTCAATAAATAATGCACAAGATTTACAAATATTGCAAGTTTCTAAAATAGAAACTTCAGAAGATCATGCAGACAATCTTGCCAGCTAATTTACTTGAGTGACCATTAACTAAAAATAGCACAAATAATTATTCTAATAGTGTTTAGCTTGGTTGTTGCCTTTTCCAATTCTTTCCTTATGGAAACTATTTCACATTCCAACTTCTCACATTCCTTTTCTTTTTCTTCAAATTGAATTTTGGCTAAATCTTGTATCCTTTTACTTTCCTCAATTTCAAGCTTGAGTCTGAAATTAATTTTTCAGTCTCCATGAACTCTTTCCTTTCCTCTTCGAATCTAGTTTTTCTTCTTTGACCTTTCCTTTTCAGCCTCTCAATCTCGCTTATAGCAAATTCCAACTCTTCTTCCAAATCTTTTGGATCATGATCTATATCCTCTTTTTGGTTTTCATCCTTGTCTACATTATCCTCTATTACTTCAGCCACAAAGAACATTTCATCTTACAACTTTCCACATCATAGTTATTTGAAGAATCATTATCTCTGTAAGAGTTTAAGCTCTTCTCGAAGGTTTCCTTTTTATTGTTCTTTTGAACTTGTAGCTTTAGTTTTTGGTTCTCCTTTCTAAGCCTCTTCATCTCACTATAGGCATAATGGAGTTCCTCCTCAAGATCGATTATGCTATGACCTTCATCATTTTCTTCTTCTAAGTTTATGTCAACATTCTCATCATATTCTTTTAACTCCTTTTCTTCTAAGTTCATTTCTTCTTTTCTTTTACTCACAAGATGGTTTTCCCTTTTGAAGATATCATCTTTTATTTCTATTTCCTTTTTTGTTCCATTTATCATCTAATCACTTGCATTTGATGCTTTGTCATTAACACCCTACTTGGTATTTCTTTTTCCCTTATTTCCTTTTCTTCTTGCCATATATGCTTCCAAAATCTACCTTCTAGCGGTTAGGCTATCTCTGAAGGAACCCACTTTGATACCAATTGATGAGCACACAGTTATAGTGAGAGAGTGGGAGGTGGGCGTGGAGAGGGGCGAGGGAGGGTGAATCAGTATACCACAAATTTTGCCAATTTAAAACTTTACCAATCACAATCACACCATTCACTCAACATCAATAATTATGCACATGAGAAGAACACAATAATACCGATATTTATGTGGAAACCCTTGCAGGAGAAAACCATGGTACAAATGATGTACTTTATATATTAATGTGAATTACAATGATTGTAGGCACCAACCTACTAGAGGAACCAACCTCTTAACTTGTTTTGTAGGCACCAACCTACAAGAAGCACCAACTCCCATAGTTCGTAGGCACCAACCTACTCGAGGCACCAAACCCCACAGTTCGTAGGCACCAACCTACTCGAGGCACCAACTTAGCAAAAGATAATGGCTTTAGAAACAAAGTTCCACGTTCAAAGTTGCTTCTTCAACAGATGATGGATAATGCTGCTCAAACATATCTCTTTCAATCTTGCACCATGTCTGCTATAACTCTTTTCTAAGATCTGATATTCATATAATTCTTCTTGAAAATGTTTGCAAGCTGATCATAAATCTGTATACTTCTTCACTACTAATCTGCTTCTTATCTTCAACTTATCTTCCCTTTGTGATGTATGTTGTTTCCTTAAAGCTCACACAAGATACACCATTTTGTTCTTCTATCTCAAATTATCATTCTCTCTCACACACTCTATGTATAAGATCTGCTTTTATTCTACTTCAATCTCCTTAATAAAACCTGCATATACTCTTTGTATTTGTCTCTGAAACAGTTTTGCTCTAACTCTGAGTTATCTTCATTTTCTTTTCTTACTCTCTTCACTTTAAATATTCTTTACATATTCATTATCTTTTATTCATACTAACATATTTTTCTTCATATATTTCTGCTTAATGTCTGCACAAAAACTGCTTTTTAATCATTTGATATTACATTTAAAACTCACGTATTTTTCACTATTTATCGCCTTTTATATCCTCATGTCTTTATATGAAAGGGGTGATTGTTCCAAGAGAAGTGACACTTCATAATGAATGCTTGCTTTCAAAAGAAAGAAATATGTGCCTTCTTGTTAATGCTTGATCACACTTAAACAAACTAATCGCTGCCTTCTCCTTTTTTTGTCTCTTATACTTCTTTTGTCCTATCTATTTTTGTCTTATGCTGTCTTTGTCTTTATCTTTGTAATTCCCAGCGCTGCATATAAACTTCTTTATCATTACTTTTAAACTTTAATTTTGGACAAATGTTTTCTTATTGAATCGATACCTTCTCATATTTAATTATTTAACAAGCAATTGTGCTTTAACAAATAAATCTGCTGTCTAGTATAGAAGTGCGGCCTTTTAAAGACTGTCTTTTTTGACTTGTCTTTTTCTATTTGTCTTATGTGCTGCACAGGAAAATTTTGATCGCTGCTATTTATTTTTAAATGCTTCTCTTTAAAACAAATATTAATAGCTGCTTATTCAAATATACTAATTGCTGTACTCTCTATAAATACTATTTCTCCATATTAATAAAGCCTTCTTTTATATTTGTTTATGCTTTTCAAAGGACTGCTCAGATCTGTTCATGCTTGAAACTTCACCTTTAGATTTGCATTCTAATTTTGTTTATGTTTGAATCTTCACCTTCCGTTATGTTGATCCCCTTATTCTTCTTGACATCAATGACAAATTTGTCTTTGCACCTTTGACATCAATGACAACATTTCCAACAGAACCAGCTAGGGTGGAATTGTTTCACCACTGAAACTGGATGCTCTAGGGTTTCCTTGTCCCCAATACCAAGAACTTCGAGAGCTGTCCAAAAGTGAAAGTGAGAAATAAACCAAGCATCTTGAAAATGAGCTTCGAAAACCTCTTTTATATCCCTCACTTTAATTTCCTGCTCAGAAAATAATAAAGTGACTTTATTAAGTTACTTTTTAATATTTCCCATAAGTCACTTTATAACACATTTAATTAATTATTTAATATTACCTTTTTAAATGAACTTTTCCCGCTAGGTAATATTAAACAATTAAATAAATTAATTCCATTTCCCTGATTTTAGCCCACAGGAATTAAATAGGCTAAAATGTCCTCCTAGGTGATCATTGAGAAGGGGACATTACAAAAGAACTGTTGAAACACCTCACAATAGCACCAAATAACATGCACCCAATAACCCAACTATGAAATAGCAATGTGATACCTTGAATCGATGAACTAGAAGACTAGTACAGGTATGAAAACACCTTTTTTGCTTTTGTACTTTGGACAAATCAGAACTGAAACATATTTGTTGATGCTTCGGAAACTCGAAAAAGGAGCATACGAACACACCCACAAACAAAATACTAGAAAATTCCCTTCAAACTCCACCCAATTCACCTCAAAACATTGAATATATCTTCATCTCAGCAACATCCAGAAGTAAAACTCGATTTGAAGCACAATGGTGATCTCTAGAATGAAATCACTCCAATCTAGCTTGGGATTATCTCTCAAATCCGAAACTAGAAATCGAATGAGGGTTTTTGTCTTCAAAAGATTATGGAAGAACTTGCATATTCAATCCAACATCATAATAGAATGAGAAAATTTCAGCATCCAAATGAGCCCCCGACATCTCCTTTTATAGCTTTTTTCGTTGCTATTTTGAAATCGAAAAAACATTTTTTGCTTTTTCGCTGGTTTTTTTTTTCTTCAAAAAAGCACTTTTTGCTTTAAATTAATTAATTCATTATATGCAAACATTCAATCACCTTCCGAATGAGCTATTACACTAAGTTGTCCTTTAATTAAATAAATAACTTAATAACTCACTCAAGTTGTGAAAAGTACTGTAACATCATTGGAATCCAATTCTGACCACACTATGATGAAACTGAAGCAGTAGGAAGATGATTGAAATCAACTTGGTGACTTTCTAAAAATAGTGTGCTCCAAGAAGTTTGGTGAGCACTCAAAAGGTCGCAAATCGATTCTAAAACCATCAAAGGGCTCCAACTAGCTAACTAAACTCAAACCCAAGAAGAATTGCTTCTCCAAGAATGTTGGAGTTCTCCCTAACTAACCAGTGAGCCTTCAGAAGACTTAGAAATAAGCTAAATGTGCACAAATTGGCTAAGTGCCAAAAGGGGAGATTTCATAATTATTACAATAATGTAATATGCAATATTTATTTATTCTAAACAATCTCCCCTTCTTATCTCATTTTCTCAAGATGACACGGGAAGAAGCTCTTGAAAGCCTAAAATTCGACAACAGCAAAAGATTTTGTGAAAATATTTGCATGCTGCTATTGAGTCAAACAATATTGGAGCTGAATATTTTGTTGATGCACATGCTCATGTATGTAGTGGCACTAAACCTAAATGTGTTTAGTGTGCTCATGAAAAGCTGGATTATAAATGTATATGCAAGATTCAAAAGAAAACGGAAAAAAAGATTAAAGCAATATTAAAACTCTATATTTTAAATCAAACATAACCTCAAATCAAGCTAAAGAGCATTTAAACAAAACAAAATACATGACAATCTTACCAACACAAAGTCGTCTTTGTTGAAGTTGATTAGTCAAGATGCATTAGATGTGGTTGCTCAAGGACTTATGCAAGATTTTGCAATGTGTACTTGTCAAGTTCATGTTGTTGTTCTTCCCTCGTTTTGATGAAGGAATGGCTTGGACTTTTAGATGTTTGATTGTGGGTGTGAACAATGAGGATTTAATTTTAAATGAATGGTTGCAATAAATTGAAAATGAGTGGAGAGAATCTTCATTGACTAAGAATAGTCTTGAGTAAAGGAGTTATGATGGATTTTTAGTGGGTTTTAATTGGAGAGGAAGTATGGGTGAGGATAATTAGTTCTTTTTATTTTAACTAATTAGTTATCCATGGATGAAAAGTAGGAGGGAATTGTGGAGGAGTTATGATGGAACATGAGTGGATAATTAGATTTTTTAGTTACTTGTGGATGAAAGGTGATTTTTTTTTTAATTTATTTATTTTGGAATAAATGGATGAGCATTAGAGTCTTAACTAAATAATATGAATTATTTAATGAATTAGTGGTAGTAATGAAAATGGAGAATTATTATGGAATGATAATGAGGAATGTCGACATGGTATTGGGACTATATATCAAGTGCAATGTTAGGAGATGTTGAAAATCGAGTGTCTGCAATAAACAAGCATCAACACTCCTAGATTGTCATAGAAAAAATGATAGATTGTGGCTTAAGTACACCTATTTTTGTATGTGACCACTTCATAGATAGCTCCACTTGTGGCATGTTATTTTTCTTTTGTCAAAGAGCAAGCAATAGAAAATTTCAATTTATTCTTCCATGGTATTGATTTAGATCCCAAAAAAATCAAATCTTGAAGTAGACTTCCTTTCATCCAAAGATGTTGCATAGTTTGCATTTGTCTATCCTTGCAAAGAAAAATGTTAATTTTGTTTATATTTTAAGTTGTACTTCACTACACCATAAATGTATTTCAAAACTCACTTTGTTGTTGCCAAAGTGAAACCTTGGTTCCTGCATAAACCTCAAAAAATAATTGATAGAATTGTTGATATTTGTTCTCCCGTGGTTGTTAAAGAGTAGCATTCACCTAAGGTGATGCATCATGTCTATTAAGTTGCAATCTTTTTTCCATTAGAGTCGACATGGGCTTGCATGTTAGAATATAAGGCCTACCTTTTGTAATAGTCATCGTAGTGGCTTAGTGGAGTGTTATAAAGGTTACTTATACTCTCACATATTTTATAAGGAGATGAACCTCTTTGTAATATACTGCAATATTTCCTAATATATTATATTCATATTTCTAGCTCCAATATGGTATTAGAGCACCATAAATCCTACCTAGTGAAGTCGTCTAAGGAAGTTACATGGATGAGTGTGATTTTTGAGGAGAAAGTGCTATGATGGTTTGAAGGCATCTCATGAAGTTTGTAAAGGTAGCGGCATGAAGACAATTGTGAGGATTTGCCAATAAGGGACATAGTAGAAGTTAGCATGGAGAAGTTTTGCTTGCCACATCAATGAGTAGATGTAAGTGAAATATTTGTTGACAATTTGAACACGTTGCCATGAAAGCAGCAAATGGATTTTAAGGTTAAAAAGTTGCACTATTTAACATCATGAGGTGTTCATGTTAAAGAGAATGTTGCCAAATGCCAAGACAAGAGAAACATTGCCACTATGCATAGAAAAGAGGCTATATTTCATGAAAATTGTGAAGCCTAAAGGTCATGTGAGACCCTTGAAGTGCATGAAATATTTTTGCACTGATTTGTTAAGATCACCAGTCATAGAACAATTATGGCTAGGGCACGAGTAGCATTTGTAAGCAGGATTTCATGGGTATTTACATCTAGAAGGTAAAAATCTAGATGCAACTAATGAACAAGAACTTGTGGGGAATAGCGAATGGGAATTAGAGACCACCTAGATGCAAACAAGTTAGTAGATTGACAAAACAAAGATGGTTAAGTCAAAGCCATTATTGATCTTGCTTTCTCTAATTCCAAGTTATGTCATATAGTTTTGGAAAAATGATTCAATGAAATCGAGGAAAATTTGGATAAACTATTTGAAGCAAAAGCAATTAATGCAAAGTTTGCTTTAAGGCTTCAATTATTCAGATTCAAGATGGTTGATTGAGTCATTATGTCTAGCTACTTAAACAATCTGTGATCTTTTGTTAGACGATAAGCAGAAGTTTATGCTATAGTAGATGACGAGGACGCCAAAGCCATTTTATTAAGTAGTCAGCCTTCTAAATATTCCAATGTCATTTTTACTCCTTAAACTCTAGTACATATGATTTCAACTTTCTTGGTTGAAGGAAAGATAACAACTATAGGAGATATAGAAGATGATTTTCAACCTGAGAGTATTTTATACTCAAGAAACAATCTTAGAATATTTTAAAGAAAACTGATATATTGATAGTTATTAGTGCAAGAAAATAGGTCACACAGTATCGAATTGTAGAATTTGAGCTAATGACGTTCTCAAGGAAAAGTTCAAATACAAACCAAATGTAGCTAATATAGCAATTGTTGAGGGTCAAGGCTCTATTGGATGTTGACAATGGTGAAGAATTTTTTGATGAAGAATTCATATATTAAGAATTCCACACTTTGAAGACAAGGAATCTAGTGTAAACGAATGGATGGCTACCCAAATAGTTCAAGGGTTTGTGAATTTTAGGAATTATACATTTGTGAGGGTCATAAGACAAATTGATTTAGCATTATGGTATAGTTCAAAATGGATGGCTGTCCACTAATTTGGGAGGTTCATAATTTATGAATTTGGAGAGATGGACTCCGAGAACTTAGGAATTCAACTTAGGAGCTACATTTTTACAAGAGTTTTATGTGGTCCAAAAACTATTTTCAAAGAGAAGTTTCTGAAGAATATGTGGTTCTATTTGTCTTTAATGTTAGTTTAGTTTTGCCTATGTGTTTTGTCTTCAATTAGCATGTTTTTGCTCTCCATAGTCCGTACTATAAGCCTTAAGAGGGATAAGAGAGAGTGTTAGAATAGATTCGAAGGCTTACCTTTTGTAATAAAGTGTCTTAGTGACTTAGTGTGTTGTAAAGGTTAATTATTAAGTTATTGTTGGTAACTTTTCTCACATACTTTATAAGGAGATGAACCTCTTTGTAATGTACACACCAATATTTTTTAATATATTATATCATATTCTTACTTTCAATATTGCAATCTTCCATATTGAATTTCTCAAGTAATGCCTTGCCATATTTTATCTGAAATATAAAATCTAATTATTCTTTTGCCACACTTCAAGTCCAAGACAATAACACAAGAGCTTGAGATTTTTCATGCCGAATGATTGTTTGAAATCATTCTTTGTTGCTACAATCATATGCTAAGAACTAGTGATGACCAAATGGTTAACATCACAATCTTCTCCCTTGCTCTTTGAAGTGCAGCAATAATATACATTTCTAGATAACCTAGAGAGAGAAAAATATGCAAACAAGTATTTAGGATCTTTAATACAAAAGAATAGACAAACATACCATCAAAATGACACATGATGCACCTTGGAAAAACTTGCAAACAGAAAAATTCATCCTCCAAAAGCACTCACACATAATGTATTATCTCATGAACAAAGATGACAATACACTTGTAGAGTCTCCATGGAAGGCTTCTAAAACATCAAGCTCCCAAATTGCACTCCATGTGAACAAGTAAATGAAAATATGTAACCACACAACTCAATCTTTGCTTCTTCTCCTCACATATGCAACCTACAAGCGATGCTCAATCGACCATAGCCAACAAACCAAAATTTATGAAAGATAACCTCAACATTTTTTTATGTGCTTTCTTCTATAAAAGCAATCTTCCACAAAACCACCAAGTGTTATTACATAAACTATGTACCTAATACTATGAGCTTACAAAACCATGTTCCTCTCATTTGCTTTTTGGTACTAAGTTTTCTCTTTTAATACTAAGTTTTCCCAATATTAAATATTTTCTTAATATGCAATTCATATTAAAAGTTTAGTCCAGTTTTTTATACAACATACAAAGTGTCTCCAAGAATGTCTAACCCATGTGATGCATGCATCCCTAGATTCCCTAGATGCACCACAACTTAATATTAATTTTATACTAAGCATTATGCAAGGTGTACCGACAACACACCTTTTCTAACATTTTTTCATTTGTATACATTCAATAAGGGGTAAAAAATAAACTCAATCATCAAGGGAACAATCCCTATAGCCAACATGTACCATAAAAACATCCATGTGCTCCATCAAGTACTTGCAACAATAACCAAAGTGATTACCATCTCAAACAAGAATCCTTCCATTCTCCATCATGCGTATGCACAAAAGATAAGATCCAATCCAAAGAGATGCTACACTAACTGTCATAGAGAAACATGAATCTTGTCTCAACTTGATATTCAAACACAAACACCAAGACCAATGGTAAAAAATAGGCTTGATTTGTAATGTCCTTGGCAGGATGGTTAGCACAAATCCACCAAATTTAACAATCAACTCAAATCCTAATGTGGGCAAGGTGAAACCATATAGAGACTAGAATGAGGACAATAAATATAACTAGCAAGTTATTGGCAACTAGCCAACCAAATTACAATCAATTTCAAATCTCAATGTTACTTCTCCTACATGCAAGAGATGTTAATTCTAATTGTTAATTTGTTGTAATATTTAACATTGGTCTAGTTGATGATTGCATGGTTTAGTTTTAGTTTTCATGGATAGGATTTTCTAATAAAATTTGCATTGCATGCGAGCAGTTAATTTTTAAGTAGAAGTAGCACTTAGCTTTTTGTGTATTTTCATGCAATAGCTTTGTAAACATTATAAATAAATGCATTTATAGTTAGATTTTTAATGGTAATTCTCGCATATTCGTGTTACTGCAATTGTTGTTTACCAAGTATTCGTTATTGCTAATTCAATTTCTAGTGTTCATTGAATAGAATTTATTATGTTTATCTTGCTTTTAAATTATGTGTGCTGAGTAAGATTGAATTGCTTTTTGCAAGTTTGCAAGTTTGTTCAAAGTTGAGGGTTGTGACATTGTATCAATCCATTAATTTTGTTTACCAAAGTGTTCTATCCTTATGTGTTTTAACCTATCCAATCTTTATGCGTACTTACATTCTTTAGTCTCTGTTTTTAGTTGAACATCACAAATGTGTAATTGTGGGATTAATTTTCAATTTAGAAAAGTAAAAATATTATGCCTTGCATTGAAGTGCAAATCAACCTTTTGCCCTAGGTAAACCCAAAAGATATATATTTATTCAATATAATTGTGAAACATCCTAAAAAACATTGAATAGGTTGTAAATAAGCAATTATATAGTCTAAATTAGATTAATTTTTATTTATAGGAGTTTCCCCTTCTAACTTGAAGAGTGTTTCTACCACACATCTGTTTTGTTTTACGTATTAAAAGGTGTGAATTAAAATGCTAATTTTTTTTTGTAAGTTCTATGGAATGACATATGACGACAATCTTATCTACTGTGACATTCAAATTTGTTGCAAAGGTTCCAAAGTTTATAGAAATATTTTTGAGCTTCAGAAGAAGAATCAATACAATTGGCGACTAATTAGGAGAACGATCAAATCAACAACAATCATTAACTCCATTATTGCCATTTAGAAATCAAATTGGTTTGTTGTCATTGACAAAGCATCATGAGCTTACTTGTGGATTGAGAAAAAAATTCAAGTTCTATGGAGATGTCAAGAAGCATTCAAATGAATGTAATTCACCCTACACCACCACATACGGAATTTTGGGTATCACAAACGAAGATTTTGCAGTTTGCTTGTTTTTGGAAACCTTACAAGTTGTAGCTTTTGATTGGTTTCAACATCTTGTTGCTGGTTCAATCACAAGTTGGGAGCTGATGGGCGAGAAATTTCTTGCGTGCTTCAAACCAGCTGAAGATAGTCATATTTTGTTTGCACAACTCTTAAATGGCTAGGACAAAAGTGAATCTATGAGGGATTTTGTTGCAATATTCAATCATCTAGTTACCATGATTGCTGACACTCTAAATTCTCCTTTTGAAATTGTTTTGAGCTGTTTCATAAAATCTCTCTCTTCAACCTAGTGCAAGCGATAGTAAAACCATCTGCAACCATCACTTTGAAGCCATCTACCTCCTATGTCTGAAGCCCCCTACGTGCTACTAGTCCCCCATCTATGAAATTATGTGTAGCACCTAAATCTATCAATGCAACCAATCGCTGTCCATTAAGCACTCCTCCGATACATATGAATTCATTCTTTTGGAAACTATAAAGTTGGGCAAGTTTCTGTAATGTCCCCTTTTTCACGAGCATCAAAGTTGGGGGATTAGCCTATTTTCCTGACCCTCGTAGGCTAATAGTTTTGGATAGAGGGTTTCTTGGACGGGCACTTGGTCGTCAAATCTCAGTGTTGATCTTTGGAGTATGGTGGCGGGGTGAATTGTTGCATTTGGCATGATACTTGTGCTTAAATTAATGATACTCACCTTTTATTTCACCATCCTCGGCCTAAGGACCATGTGTCTTTAAAAGGAAGGGGTCACTTTCTATTTTTAAGTTACTATTCATTACTAAAGTGAAAAATTTCATAACTTAAGCGAATAGTGTTCACTTTAATGAATAGTGTTTCCTTTGTAAATTTATAAAAGGCAAGAGAGGAAATTCGAATTGCTTTATGGATGAATGATTTAGCTTGTTGAAAACTTGGGAGTGAAGCTTGGAGGAAGAAGGAAGCTAGGGTTTCCTGATTTCTTGCAGTGGGTGAGCCTGGTGGGGCTCTGTTCTTCGTTCTGGAGCTGCTTGAGAGTGTGAAACACCACCTTAAAGTTGCTGATTTGTTATTGCTGTGTCAGTTGGAGACCTGTGTTGCTATTTGCAGGTTATTTGGAGCTGGTTTTTGAGTGTTCTTGATAGCCATAGACTCCATTGGCATTTGCAAGGGAGCTGTTCGCTTTTGAAAAGTTTTGGAGCTGTTTTTTGTAAGCTACAGCCAGCTGCATTTTATTGAGGGTTTCAACCAGCAAAACAAAAAAAGACGCCTCTTTTATGTGGCTGCAATCACACCCAAAAGGGGCGCCCTAGGTAGAAGAAGCCTCCCAATTCGGGTTTTGGTGGGAGAAGTTCGTTATTTGGAAGTTGTGTGCATTTCTTTGGGCGCGGGTACTGTAGCAAGTCACTATTCACAGTGATGTTTGGCTGTAAGTTAAAGTATGGTTTATGAAATACTTAGTTTCGAATCTAATGAAAACTATATGTTGTATCTTATTTTGTAATGGAGAAATTATATTTGGCCTTTAAATTGAGCAATGTACTCAAGTTTTTTCAATAGCTTAGTTTATTTGAAGTTTCCTTAGTAAGTATATACTTGTTGGTACCTTATTAGCATATTTAGCCAACAAACTCAAAGCACAAAAGGCAAACACTAAACCAAAACAAAATCAGACCTATAAACTCAGTGGAAAACAAATCAGCAGAGTGTCGGTACATCACAGTTTCCCATCCTTTGCCTCATCCTTCTCAGACTCTTCAAAAGATTCTTCTTCCTCGTCTTCTAAATCAGGTTGCTAGTTTGATTTTTTTGATGAATATTCCTTTGCTAAATAGTATTCTATCTTGTTCACTTTCCCCTTTGTTGCACACTTATGACCGGGATTCCAAGGCTCCTTGCATGAGAAGCATAAATTATTTTTTCTCAAGCCATTTAAAGTATCACCATCAAGTCTTGTGACTGATTTCTTGGGCTAATTGGTGTCTCTTGTGAAATGTTTTTTGTCCTTTTTGTGTGGGAATGATTTGGACTGAAATTTTGATTTAGGGGCTGCCCACTCCATGCTTCGTGCCTTCTTCATAGCTTCGTGCAATGATGGAGGGTCAAATGCCTTAATCCACCCCCTTAATGGCTCCATAAGTCCTTCGCTAAACAAAACCACCAATCTCCTCTCTATTATCCCGGAAACCATAACTGAACGCCTCTCAAAATCTGCTATATATGCATCCACTGAACCATATTGTTTCAAGTTTTCAACTATGCTAGCTCCTTAAAATGCAACTCAGGATCCTTCTTGTTGAATCTTTCAATGAATTTATCGATAAACTCATCATAAGTAGTGATATATCTATGACCCAAAGTGATAAGGCCATGGTACCGCCACTCGTGTGTAACTCCATCCAAATGCAAAGTGGCAAATTTAATTGCCTCATTTTCCACTATAGGTCTAAGAGCTATGTAGTTATCCAATTTTTGCACCCATGCTCTAGCTGAACAGTTATCACCCCCATCAAAATGAGCAAGTGTAACCTTGCCCAAAGCTTGTTGTAGATCTCTCTAAACTACTGGTCCTCTATGATCAGGTCATCCACAACCCCTTGTCTTCTTTTGATCCATAAACTCATTGAAGGTCAAATTGTTTTTTTAGTGCCTTTGGAAGGGCATCATACTCAGCATAGGTGTTCCTTAGCTCATTCACCAACGATAGGGGAGTATCATGAGCAATCTGTGGTGCCTCTCTCTGAATGAACGTGGGCTGGAAAGGCCTAGGAATAGTGTTTGACCTTGCTGTTATACACTGCCCCTCATTTACACCTTGCTGATTTGTGGAACTATCTTTCCCATTATTTGTTGGGCTACCCTATGAGTTGTTATTACTGCTATATTTTGTCCAATCTTACCCAATAGCTGGGACATCATGTCCATCATAGTATCAAACTTCTTCTACATCCTTGAATTTGGGCTAACCAAACCAGCTCTACCCTTATCTCTTTCAACCATGTCTCCTAGAGTGTTTTCGCTGTCAATAGGAGGGTCTTGATGTATCCCAAGGATGCCTGAAATAGTCTCTCCTTCTGGAACCTGTGGGGGCTGCCACTGAGTTTTTCTTTGTTCCCTATTGAAATATCTCTTCTCTCTTTCACTCATAGAAGGTGTATAGCTGATTGTAGATGACTAACACAGGCTGGCAAGAAAGTTGTGCTCTGATACCATTGTGATTATCACCCCTGATTTTTTTTTTTGTGTTTGCTTTTATAAATAGATGAAAATGTAGAAGTGTTTTGGTTTTCAAGTCTCATTCAACATTATTATTGCATACGTTGACAATATCATATCATTGCAAGAGAATATCTTTGCATTACATCAAAGCATGAAATAATTCAATTACAATAATCAAGAGAGTTGAGTAACAAACTGAAATCAGATTGAAGAGATGTATATCAGACCTTTTCATAGCCCAAACTGTGCTCTTTTCAGTCATTCAAATGTACAACATTACCTCCCAACTCCTCATGAAGTGAGCTAATAAAAGCGCTATTCAATTCTAAACTGTTCTCTCTCATTAAGCCATCATTATACATTGCAAAGACGCCTCAAAAGGGCAGATTACAGACCTCTGAAATTGCCATTTGAAACCCAGACTGAAACCCTGTTGTGACCTATTTCACACATCGCCCCATTGCAAATGGGGACCCCCAAGTTTTAATGTCGCCCTCTGAATCGCCAGTTTAGAGTCCTAAATTTGAATAAGGTTTTGAGAGTTAGTCCGGCCAAGTTGAAATTTTGAACCCATTTGAAAGATTAAACGCCATGGAAATGCTCAGAAGACCCAGTAGACGAGGAACGCCATTGCTTTCGGTCAATTTTGACACTTCCTATTTTTTAGGGATTCTGCTTTTTTGCTTTTTGCTTTTTTGATTTTCGGCATTTTTAGGCCATTGTGGAGTTCCTATTTTTTAGGGATGCTTTTTGCTTTTTCTATTTTTAGAAAGTTTCTATTTTTGGATTCCATCAGGCAAGAAATCAACACGCCTCCAGATGTCAAAAGAATCAAGGTAAAATGGCAAAAGTTTTGAAAAATGGCTAAGTCATGAAGATGGCGCCCTCAAGGAAGGAATGGCATGAAGTCTAAGAAGTCTGCCCTACTTTTGGCATGCCAAAGGTAGCCATTGGCAAGCCAAGGCTGAAGTTCGCCCATGGCATGGAGGTCTCCAAGTCCGCCCTTGGCAAGAAGGAAGCCAAGTGCGCCCTTGGCATGAGGAAGCTAAAGTCCGCCCAAGATGTTTGGAGAGAGGTGGATGGCACAAGACAAAGCAAGTCCGCTCATGGCAAAGGAGAAGGCAAGTCCGCCCATGGCACAAAATAGTCAAAGTCCGCCCAGCCTTAGGAAAATGGCAAGAGGTCTATGAAGTCTGCCATATGCTAAAATGGTAAGAAGTCTATGAAGTCTGCCCCAAGAAGTTTGGAGAAGAGTAAAAATATGAAGGGGTTCACTCCAAGATGTTTGGAAGGGGTGAAATTGCAAGGGAAATTCGCTAGAAATTGAATTAAATGGCCAATACAAGTGAAGTTTGCCATCGGACAAGGCACGAATAAAATTCGCCATGGCAAGAAAAGTGTGAAGTTCGCCTAAGACAAATGGAGAATAAAATACGCCATTGGCAAGGAATTATAAGAAGTTCGTCCAACTTCGAAAGGTAAATTTTTTTAAGGCATGAAAAACGGAGGAATGTCTAGAGGAAGAAGAGGTTTGGCCGGCACGAAAATCACTCCTCAACACAACGGAATGAAATTCTTTGGCATAAAATGAAGAGTGTTTGGCAGAGCAACCATGAAGTCCGCCCCTCTCAGCTTGGAAAAATTCCTAAGGCACTAATAAAAAATGGCAAAGTGGCAGAGATCTCCAAGTTCACCCAACCCAGAAGATGAGTCGTTTGGCTAAATAAAAATGTCCAGAAGGGTCAAGACTCCGCCTAGAAAGTTGAAATTTGGCAGATGAACTATTGGGCACATTTTGGCTAGGCAGACGATTGGAAAAGAGATATTTTGCCTCGGACAAACAAACTTAGCCATGTATCAAGGTTAAATGGGTTGAAATTTTAAATATTTTAATATTTTTAATTATTTCCCAAACACTTAGGGAATTTTAATTAAAAAATTTGAAGTCTGGACATTATTTGGAGGATTAAATTATTCTGCCCCTAGATAAATTTAAAATTGCCGTGATTCAAAGATTTAAAGAACGTTGGAAAATTAATTTTAAACAATTAATTTAATATCTTTTGATATTTTCTCCAACACTTAGGCAATTTTTTGAGAAATTCGAAAATCTCAAACGGAGGTGGCACAGAGATAAAAATTAGAAACTTGCCTCGACAACTGAAAGTGAAATTAGAAACCTGCCGATCTGAGAAGAAAAACATTTCTGAAAATTGGAAGAAAATTAGAGAAAAGAAAGCAATTCCTTGAGGAAAATCGCACTTCTCAGCCATAAAATGAGTTTCAGCAACTCATTTCTTCACAATTTCGGCTGAGAAGAGGCTATCTTTCTCAAATCTTCTAGGAATCGTTTGCGAAGGAAAATTTGGTGCAAGTAACGTTGCTGTGAGAATCAAGGAAGTAATTTATTGTTAACAGGCGTGATTTTTGGAGAAAAGTAATTTATTTACTTGCTGAAAATCGTACTTCCCAGCATATTGGCGCACTTCCTCTGGCAGATTTTCAGAATTTTTAAATTCATCTGCAGCCAGAACACGATCTTTGAGGTTTGGAAATTAATCGACAATGTGTTTGCACCTCATTTATATCTTCTACTTCATTTCCGGCATGAATTTCATTCATAAATAGGCAAATTTGATTACTTTCAGCTTGCTTTTTGACAGAAATTTTTAATTTAATAAGCTGAAAGTGCGATTTTGTCCAAACTACACCCCGGAGTAAGTTGATTTTAAAAGTTCTTATATTAATGTTAAGCATTTTGTACTTGCAGGTTGACAGTCAATCAAGGAGAGACATCCAGGCAAGCACAGATGAAGTTCGCGAACAAGGGATCGCAGCCAGAGACTAAAATAAAATCAAAATGGAAGAACATCTCGGACACCAATCTTGGTCATATAGACCTTGATGAATTCAAGAGAAGAGTATATGGGCACAATGGGCCTTTACCAACGCCTGCCGCCAGGAGGATGGTAAGAAATGGAATCTTTCAAGCTGCCGGATTTCCGCCTACGCTTGAATGTGCTGAATTAATGGTGGAGTGTGCGCTCCATTATAATGCTGAGTTGAGGCAAATTGTGGCACCTGACGGGAGAATATTGGCACATCTAGGAGAGTTGGTCATACAAGAGGCCTTTGGCATTCCTTCGTATCCTAAGACCACTTATAAAACTAAGGAAGACGCCCAGAGATTGTATGATGAGTAGCCTGACCTTTGTGCCACCAACATCAATAAGTCATGGTTGGACAAGCCTAGGCCGTCGGTCAAGAAAATGCCCAAGAAGTTGATGCGTACGGACTTCAAGGAGGACTACGGAGACATCATTATCTTGCTGAACAAAATAGCAGGCAGTCCTTTGGGGGCGCCATTTGAGCCATGGATGTACTATTTTATTGAGGACATCACAGAGGGCATAAAGATGTTTAACTGGTCACGAATGATTAGCAACAACCTCCACGAGCAGCTTGTCAACCTAGAGAAAATGAAAACGTTTTATATGAGTTCTTATGTCATCTACATGTTGGCTAGGACTTACAAGTATGCAAGCTTGATATGCAAGGGCACAGTCGGCGGTGGATCAAATGAGCTGAAGGCATACGACTACTATCCACAATTGCAGTTGAAAGAAAAGGCGCACTTTCGGCGAGCTCATGATGCCTTCCTCATGTATATCACGAGAATACTCCAGGGAGGGACGCATCAACGACTGACTCCTGAGGCCAAGAAGCTGATTGGCAAATATGGGTCCTGGTTTATCCAATATCCCCGATATACTTACATCAGGATCCAGGGATTGACTGGGAGCCCATATCGTTTGCCCATTTTCCCAACTAACAAGATGGTCTTGTTGGAAGTACTAAGGCAGCTAGAAGAATTTCAAGGCCTCCAACGGACAAAGCAAAAGGCGGCAGTAACCTTTCCCTTCTTTATAGGGAACATGCTGGAGTCTTGCCCCTCATCACAGGCAGCAGATAGTGCCAGGCTCGAGATTCAGCATTATCCTTTCGCTACCTATCCATCTAGAAGCCACTTCGATCCGCATCATCACATCAAGACGGCATACGGAAGGAGGTATAAGCATAGGGTTGAACTGGAAGATTTCTGGGCAAATGCTGCGGACGAGTTTGAAGTTAGGCGAAAGATGTGGTCCAGATTGCCTGTCAGTTTGATCAGAACAACAGAACTTTGTCGAGTGCTGGATCAGTTGGAGGAAGATGGACAGCAGGTACAGCCGCACCTTGATGAGAGCTTGCCTTTGCCGGTGGTCAGATGGTCAGAACTCGAGCATGCCGATTTGAATACTTTGATGAGACCTGTCATCAAGTATACACAGTGGTGGGTTGATCAACAGATTCAGGAGCTGAGACGAAAAACGATAACCTTGACTTATGATATGTTGAGTGAGGCGGAATCCTATTCTTCCAATGCAGACACATCCCAGGGCATGGAGATGATAGAGGCCACCACTTCCAAGAAAAGGAAGGAGATAGCTGCAGGCAAGGAGCCAGTTCAAAAGCAGGCTAAGGTAAAGCCTTCCCACTCGGCCGCATCCAGGAATATTGAAGAGATGTTGGCTACTGTAGATGCTTCACTGGCTGACATTAGGGATCCTTCCCCGATTCTGGAGAACAATATTGAGCCTCAGCCAGACGAAGATGCGCCGCCATCTCCCATGGGCACAGAAATATTGGAGTCTGATGATGAAAATATGGACACCCAAAATGAGGATCTCCAGGAAGGAATGATTTCAGCCCTTAGGGGAATTCTGGACGTTCCTGACAGAGAAGATAGGCTGGAAGATGAAGGCATAGAGCAGTCGACGATCCTGGATTGGCTAAGAGAGAGGTTGAAAGTACAAGCACCGGTGGAGGAGCCAGAAGAGGATGACACTGCTGACTTCTTGGCCAGACTACAGTTAAGAAGCCAACAAAGAAATTCTCGAGCATACAGAGAGATGGAGCCGGCAACAGGATAGTGCAGATCGCAGTGCCTACAATGGATAGGTCACAGGAGGACATGGCTCCACAAGATTATGCCATCACGACCATTGACTTGGGCCCAACCACGAAGGGCCAAGAAATTGAAGACTTGGACAATTCTGTGTCCACTATCAAGTCAAGGTTGGCAAAGGAGGTAGCCAAGAGGAAAGAGTGCCAGCTAGAAATTGAGCGCCTAAAGGAGTATATCCAGCACTTGATCAAGCCACTTGATCAAGACAACACGGCAACTCCTCTACTCTCGAACTCTTTCACAGGGGGTCATTAAAGAGATAGAAGAAAACATGGTCACAGTTCGGGAAGCCAGAGAATGGATAGCAGTGAAGGGGACTGAAGCTGAGGCATTCGTAGGGAGGTTGACTTTGGTTTATGGCCAGGCCATTGCCCTACTTTCTAGGCTGGCCGCTTTGGCAGAAGTGTGGGATAACCTTCCGGATGTGCAAGATAGGATAATCCCTTGCCTTAGGATTCTGAAAGGAGTTCCTAAGCAGGAGCTGATAGACGGAGGTGTTATTGTAGCAGGAGCAGCCTATGACTTCCACACTTGGTATTGGGCTTTGACGGCACGAGGCGAAGTCTTGGAGAGAGTGAAGGTTGACGGTATCAGATTGGAAGAACAGGTCAAAGAAGTTCAGGCCAAACTTCTCAACATGATCGCCGACATCCTGGATAAGGAAGCTCTACGGGAGAATGACCTGCAGTTAGAGGTTTTGAAAGGGAAGGTCCAAGAAGGCATCTTTGCCATCACAGGACCCATTTTGAAGCAGGACTGGGCCAAATTGGCGAACTTCTTAAGCATCCGAGAATCTTTTGAGAAGACCAAACTAGAGTGGGAGGATACCTTTGCCAGATGAGCCGAGAGTGTGGACGGACTGGAATTCAGGATCGGAATGCTTCCTCAGGTCACCATGGATGAAGTTGCCTTGATCGTGTCCAGATTCATCGAACACACGGCAACGCGGGAGGATCGGGATGTAATTCCTTGAAAGTAGCTCCAAGCGCCACATCACCCTGTCAACTCTCTGTTTACTGAAGTCATTTTGGGAAACCCTAATTAGGGTTTATTTGTTTCGATCTTGGCCGTTGGCTCATTTTTAATCTGAGCCGTTTATTCAAATTCATGAACTCTATATAAACTTGATTGCTCTCATTTACAATGGGTGAAGTGAGTAGTATAATATTGTTGCGACAAGACTATTTCCGTCAATAAAAGCTCTAGTGCATGATTTGCTTAGAATCACTTTTGTTTTCAAATAGTGTGCAAGGTTTAATATTTCTCCTTCAACACTTAGAGTAGAATTAGATTAGTATTTCATTTATATGTTTGTTAAGTGGATGATAGATTTGATAGCAGTGATAGATAAAATTTAGCTCATACTTTTGTCAAATGGATGATTTGCATTTGATGTGTAAAGTTAGTCTGAGCCATTGATTTGTGGATGCTTAACTTCTGTTTGTTTTCAATTCAAACATGAAAATTATTATCACTTCCTTTGAAGATTGCACCCACTTTGCGTAGTTGTCCGAAGGAGGCGAAACAAAGTGTGGTTACCCTATTTTATCTCGTCACTGTCGTCTCTTGAGTTCTTAGGCGTAGTTTAGATTTCTAAACCCTTATCCTTTTGCCCTTTTTTTTGGAAAATCTGAAACACCCATCAAAAGAGCCTCAATGATAAAACTGTCTAAGTCCTCGACTTGCGAAATGAATTTTCCGTAAGTCCCCTTGTGATTACCAGCAAATCACAACACCCACTGACTTTGTCCATATGTCATAACCTAGCCAAAAGAAACATTGGAGTCATTGTATTATCTTCTAGGTATTTGCAATTACTTTTCAAGAGAGGATAAAGTGTCCTTGGGCATTTTATTCAGTGTATGGTGGCGTATTCAAAACACACACCAACAAACCCTAGGTTAATGGAAATAGTACGACCTCCTAGAAGGGGCAATTTGGCCACAAAAATCAGGTTTTCAATGAACACCACAAATGAGTAGTCCAAAGGGGTCACTCAGCTGTGAAGAATCCAATGAATCAATAACCAGAACGATATATCTTTGTCTCATGGATATATGAACAATTTCATGTTTCCCAACTACTCAGAAGAAACATTTCCAGAACCTGGGAAATCTATATGAGAACTCAGAAATAGAATCAAGTTTCCTCTAAACTCACACCACAATACCAAAATCCACACACCACACCAAAACTCACAAACCCACATCAAAATATTAAATAAATCTTCATATTATTCGACTCCAAAATCACTCCACAATCAAAAATCACTGAAAAATATAATGACTTGAAGTCCAACCAGCTAGGGTGGGTTTTTCACCACCAAAACTAGCTACCTAGTGAAGGGTTTCTGTCCTCCAACGAGAAAAGACGAACTATGGAAGCATTCCAGTAGCATAACATTAAGTTGCCAAAGCCAAGATAACCAAATGAGAGCTCAAATGAGAATATATAGAATGAAGGAGAAATTAGGTCAACCAAGTTACAATTTGAATTCTTTTCCCTCCAAGAGGTTCGACCCATTCTAGAGCTCTCCAATATAAAATATTTAACTTTATTCCTCCTCGAACTTGGCGTCCATCTTTTGAGGCAACAATAATCTTTTTGTTTAAAATATTAAACCTCCTTACCTTGGCGTCCACTTATGAAACATAAACTTGTCTTTCAAAAACAACTTAAAGCACCACATTCCTAGGCATTGATCAAGGGGGTCTCCCATGAACCCATTACCCTTCACTTAAGTTATAAAATGACTTTATAAAAGACTTAAGTGACAAAGATCAAATATTTCTTTGAAAACATTAGAACTCACCAAGCCCAAAACTTAAAACCACTACACTGAATTGATAGAGGAATAGAGGCCAAGACTAGGTGCTAAAAATAGTAGTTACTAAAAATAAAAATTTGCTAAAAATAGTGAGTGAGTCAAATCTCCCAACTGATCCAATCGGAGCCCAATTGGAACATACTAAAAATAGTAAGTTACTAAAATAGCTACTGCTAAAAATAGCAAATCTGCCGGAAAACTCAGAAAACCTCCACCAAAGCTCATTACAGGACACTGTGTTCCCTAACCATATCCACTTAGCCTACAGGAACCCGACAATAGGCTAATGGAAAGCTCGAACTGAACTAGGTGCAATAAGGGGACATCATAAATCTTTCTGTTTATGCTGTATATTAGAAGTATGCAACACTACTGTGTACATTAATTTCGGTAGGAATTTTAATGTACTGGTTCCCAAGTTCTGTACATGCCTAGCAGTGGCCCTTAAGAACACTACAAAACTATTCTCATCGCAGTGAATTTGGTCCATTCATAGGTGGTGTTTTTGTGGAAAAAAAAATATTCAGAAAAGTTATGTCAAGATAAAGGATTCATTGACATTTCAGATCTCCTGCTATGGTGAAAATGATGAGAAAATACAGATCCAGACCTCCTTATACAGGTAATTCTTATACTACATGAGGTTGGATCTATCTCAATCAATACTCAAGTAGTTATAAGAGCCTTTCCTTTGGCCTAGCATATTAAATGTTTACTAGAGTGGAGTTCCAAACAATAACCAAAAAATTATTAATTAATAATGATTTAGTTATTAGAACAAATTTGAGGACTGAGCAAAGTATTTTCCCATAGTGCATATAAACGGCCATCAAAAATATCATGAACCAGGACCATCCTCCCTGTTCAAATTGTGAGCTCTCTCATCTATTTCAACAGCTTCTCTAGCAGGCTACTTGGTCAGGTGATTCTCTTTGGATGACACCTTTTCTTCAGCAATGCAAACCTTGTGAGTTTGTTGCTGCAAGAAAATAATCTATGATCTACTCCTCCATATTTTTCACTTTACCTTTCTTTTTTAACATTCACTTATGATGTAATTAGGTGTGTGCGGTGTCTGGATGCTTTACTTGATCATCATTAGTGAATTTTCATATGTTGAATTTCACATGGTCTGTTGAAAGCTTTTCACTTTTGGGCATTTGTTAAATTTCTTCTATTTATTCTATCTTTCTACAAGTGCATTTCAAATTGTTTTCCTTAACTTGATTATTAGGATTAGATGCAGTTCTACAAAGGATTGCCAAGAAGAATGTTCATTACGTTAAAAAAACACAACAGGTGTTATACTGCAATAATATGCTTGATGGAAGAACCATGGGCATTTTCTAACCACCTTTTTGTCTAAGAACTGCATGTCTCTAAATGATAAATTTATTTTTTGTAGGCCTTTTTGGATTTGACAAAAGGTACATGGTTAATTTTGTTTATTCATATGGTTAGGATGATCTTGTTTGCTTGATGTCAAAAGAAAAATGAAGCATTTTCTAACACCACTATTTTGTCTAAGGATTGCATGTCTCTTAAATGATAAATTTATTTATGGTTATGTGGACTTAACAAAAGGCACATGGCTAAATTTGTTTATTTCCATGGTTAGGATGACCTTATTGCTCGTCTAAGCCCTGCTGCTTTAGAAGACTTACGCTGGGAGATATCAAAGACTGACTGGTTTGCTTCTTTGTGCTTATGGCATCCTATTGCAGTGAATTGAATGAAATTAAAATTTGGCTTTATTTAACTTGTTCTTCTAAAACTAGGATAATATGTCAATTTCTTGAGGAGTTTTATGTACATACAAAAGATATCCATATAAAAATAGTTTTACTTTTAAAAATCTGTAATACAAAAGATATATATAATACGTCAATTTCTTGAGAAGTTTTATGTACATACAAAAGATATATCATAAATATAATATAAAAATAGTTTTACTTTAAAAAATCTGTAATACTTAATGATAATCAGTCAGATATTTCAGTTCAGGATTCACTAACATGCACATATCTTTTCCTTACATGTTGTTCCCAAGTTCCATGCTATTGAAACAACAATTTGAGGCTGCCAATTGATGGTACTACTTCTTGATGGCTTCCATCTACATCATATATTCTGTTATGCATTTGTGTACATGCTTGCATACATGCCTAAATTCATTGCATATCATATTTCCACCCCTTTCATGCTACTATTAGCATGTGATTCTTCATTATTCCGGAAGACCAGTAATGCGACAAAGATTATACTGATTCTTAGCTTATGTGAGCTTGAATTTCTAATGTTCCCTTTTTGTAATGTTTGCTATTTTCTGATTTTTTCCAAGAGGGTTTCCGTCTTTGAATGCCAAAACTCACAATGAAAATTCTAAAATAATGTTGATCGTCCCCTATTTAAACATTTTCAATATAGGCTCTTGATTATATTTCCCTCCAACTATTATTTTATTTTATTTTTAGTATTTAGAACCATGGTTGGAAAACTCGGCGATACTCTCTAAGTCGATGAGTACTCTCCACATTTGAACCTTGCTGAGTAGCTCGCGAGTTAACTCACCAGAAACTCAATGAGTTTGACAAAAATACTCAGCAAATGCATAAAAAATGCAAAATACAAAAAAATCGAAGAAAAAAGCGGAAAGATAGTCAAAAAATTCACGATAAATGCATGAACACCCCTCACACTTCCTCACACAGCAGTTTGAGAGCAAATAATTATAAGAAAAATGTGTCAAATACCTAATTTCTCCCTTAATTGATAAAATTGTGAAAATGGTGTACAGGATGAAGTTTTATGTGCTTTCAAAGGTCTTAAAGGCCTTAATTTGGGTTGGTGGTGGGGGCACTGCACCTCGACCCCGCCCTGTATCGCAATAGGGAATGCGCCACAAGGCTGCCCCCGGACCCCGTGAGGGGCGTTGCCCCTCAACCCAACTAGGGCGCTGCCCCCAAACCCCTGTACCCCATTGGGGGTGTTTCCCCTAAACCCCCACCAAACTCATTTGATTCATTTTGTAGCTATATTTTGCATAAAATTTATATTTTTTCAAAATATTGTGTTTTTTAAGGTGCTGAGTTGTGCCCAATACTCTTTGAGTCAATTTTTTTTTGGCTTGCCAAGTATTCTCTGAGTCCAAGTTTGTGAACTATGTTTAAAACTACTCTTTATTTTAATATTAGTGTTTAAAAACACTTTTTTATTTTAATAATAATTTAAGTTGCCCCTTGAATTAAAAATTATTAGGCCCAATTTAAAATAATATTTAAATTTATTTCCCTTGTTTGCCCTTTAGCCTATAGGAAATGGGAATAAGCTAGAGGTATTTTCCATGGCACTTTATGGGGACATGACAGTCCGCCCTTCCCAAAATTGTTTGTCATCAAACAATTGTAGCTTGGGATGATCAAACAATGCCTTGCTCGAGCTATAGATCATGCTGTAGCAATTGTATAGATTCCCTACCTTTCAAGTGAAGCAACTTGGGCCAACATGTACAACATTCTCCAACTTCATAATCTGCAACTAATGTATACAACCTTTGCAACTTAGGAGACAATTTGGCCAACACATGGACATGATCCACAACACAAACCTTTGAAAATTCCATGATGAGATCCTAAAGATTCTCCTTCCAATCCTAAATAGGATGAGATAAGGGATGTGGTGTAGGGGCACCTTCAGGCCATATGGTCAAATTTGGTCAAATTTTGATTTTATGTTTTGTTTTGATGTGTTTGGTCTAATAAGATCATTTATGGCCATTTTGGATCATTTGGATCCATTTTGGAAAGTTATAGAGTCATGGGTTAAAAATTGTAAAAGTTGTCAATGTTGCTCAAAAAGTTGTCAAACAACTTTTGCAAAAGATATCAATTTTGTGTTTTGTTAGTAAACTAATCCAAAATTGGTTGAAGGTAGTTGGTTTTGGTTGGGAATGTATAAGAACACCCTCCAAACTCAAATGGGGAGTTGGAGGCATTGATTTTGGAGTTTGGGTGAATAAAAAAAATCATTTTCTGTGCATTCTAACATTGCAGGCCTGTTCTTTTGTCTTGTACGGATTTATACTTTTTTGTACGGACTTGAAAGTTGTTGGAAAAGTTGTAGAATGTTGTCAGATTTATAATGCTTTTGGTTTAGTTGATTTTCATCATGTTTTGTGAAAGTTATGATCAAATTAGTGATTGTCACTTCCAGATTTTTACTATTTTACAGCAAGAAAACTGTTTGGTACGGATTTTTACGAACTTGTAAGGTCAAGGGCAGGAATGTGGATGATAGAGATATGAAATACAGAACTTTTGGTTTTGGTTTGGAGTCATTTCATTAAGTTTTGCAAAAGTTAGAGCATTTTTGGTGAAAAGAGTCCCAAACCCTGCCTAGGGTTTCCAGGTGAGAAAAAAAATCATTTCTTGAGTTTTATACGGTGAAAAGTGCTGAAATTCTCAAAATAATTCTGTTTTAGCATGTTCTAATGGATTCCAAACTTTTGGCTTGTTATCTCTTGGCCACCAAAAGATATCCATGACAGTTTGTTCTATGTTGCTGGGTGACAGTCCTAGAAACCCTTGTGGGCTGAGAGTTTGGCAAAAATTGCTCATTGTTGGTTCTTGGGTGTATGGAAAATGGTTGGAAGGTCTCTTAAAAGGTCTTACCTGTCCTTTTTACCCTTATTCTCATGTTATTTCCATTGTTGAAAGATTTTGAAACCTTGAACACATTTGGAGCATGCCTAGTTGCCAATTAGGCCTAGTCAAGGAATAGGACAGTCAAAATTTGAAGTTTTCTGTACAAAGAACCCTACCTTAGTTTTGAGATATGTTTAATAATGGCCAAATGGGTATCTGAAACAAGTTTGCTTTCTTGGAGATTAGTTCTGGTTGGGAAGTTATGCCAAAAAAATGTCTTTTTGAAAGGCTACAAGGAAGAACAAGGGTTTGTGAAGGAAAACCCACTTTTTGATGAACAAAGGCACTTGTTTAGGGTTGTTTTGAGATTGATTACCCCTGTTCTGCATCACGATGCAACTCACTCTCAAGATAATCCTCTTTGATTTGATGATGCATGAAAATTTTCATAAACTCCCACAAAGCCAAAGGCTACCACATGTACTCACTACCACATTTTTTTTGCACCACTTGGCTCCTCCTATATGATGAAGAATCCAAAACACTAATTAGAGCTTCATACCCAAATCCTTGAGTTTCAAATTTCAATAGACCCTTCAATGATGTTAAGTGGAGATTGGAGTCTCTAGTAGGTTGGAGCCTACAAGAAGAAGAAGATTAATACATAATATGTGTGACCAATGACATAGTGAAGGTTAACTACACTTGATCCATACGAATTTGAAGCATATTTAACCCACTAAGCATTAATCCCAATAAGATCATTCACTATAAACAAAGACAAAGAAGCCATTAAAACTAACATTCTAAATCATGAAAGCTTAAAAAACCTCTAATCTAAGACATTGAAATTTATCCTATTGGGGGAGTGGTGTCGCATTGATGTGGAATGGCGACCATTTCCCAATTCCTTGGATAGTGAGCTTGTTTTAATCAGTTTTATTGAAGAAAATTGATGAAACCATTGATAGATGTGTATGAAAACATGATTTAAAGCTAAATGAATATGATGCAAGCTATTTTAGCATGATTTATGCTAAGATGATTAATATGGGTGTATGCAATCTTAAAAAGATTAAAATCTTAATTAATAAATAAGCTAAATGTATGCATCTATGTTATCATGAGAGCCATTAATGGAAGCTAAGCTAATATGCAAGTAAATAAAGCTAAAATGATGTTAAATGTAAGTGCAAGTGCAGATGATTTTAACAACATAAGTTTTGTTAAAAGATGGATCCATTTGTCTCCAAATAGTGCTTTATTTATAAGAGAGCAAATGAAAAATGAAGAGCTAAGATTGAAAAAGCTAATCAATGGTCAAAAATGAAAGATGGAGGCATGGATCATGGATTCTCATCAATGGGTGAGAATGCAAGATGAGATTTAATCAAAGGATTACATTCCTTCAAACAAACACACTTTTGACTTGTACAATAGGTCAAAAGTTAACTTGCACAAGAAGTTTTGTGAGAATATTCCCTTTTTCAAATGAGTGAAGAAAAAAAATATTTTTTGGAATATTCTCATGAGTGAGAAAATAGATATTTTGCAAATTAAAACAAAGTTTAATTGTGCAAAAGGGGAAAGAACATTCCATGGGATTATTCCCTTTTTGGAGGAATGTGCAAAGGAGGAATCTGCAAGTGAAAAAATTAGTAATTTGATAATTAAAACAAAGTTTCAATTATGCAAATTAGGGGAATTATATGATATTCATTAAATAATTGATTTAATGGAGATCAAATGAAAAAGCAATGGATGAGATTGATTTGATCTATCACTGGTCAGAAATGAAAGGAGGATGAAACATGGATCAAGGATTCTCATCAATGGATGAGAATCAAAGATCACATGGATCAAAAACAAATCAAGGGCTCACAATCATGCAAACACACTTTGCAAAAGTTGTTTCAAAGTTTGTTTGGAGTAACCATTGCCTTTTTTTTGGAGGAAAATACGAGAATATTCCTTTGGAATGTTCCCTATGCAAGTGGATGAGAGGGAAATTAGCAATTTAGTTAATTAAAACTAAATTTGAATGTGCAAGATGAGAAATGTGAGGATATTCATTAAATTATTGATTTATTTAATGAAAAAGAGATGCAAATATGATTTTTTTTTTGATGGATTTTCAGTTATCTATATTAAAAGAGATAAATATACAAAATTCACAAAAAAGGGGCGGGTGGTAAGAAAGCACACCCCGAAAGCCACATGGGCCCAACCCATCAAAACCAATATATCAAGAGTCACATGGGCCTAGCTTAGAAATAAAACAACAGAAAGAAAACTAAGCAGCTAAAGCAGTGCCAGTAGATCCTGGGGGATTCTAGTCATCCATATGTTTCCCCCATACATCAGCGGGGTTAGGAGTGACGTCAGGAGGAGCACCCCAACCATCATCATTCTTTTCTGCCTCTTTATCTTTATCCTCACGCCGAGGCGAGATTGCGAGAGCAAGCCACGAAAAGCTTTTGCCAGTGGAGGGCCAACCAGAACCAGAAGGAGGAGCATCCGAAGGCCACCCAGAACCGCCACCACTGTTCCTCGGCGCACCACTAGAGTGCTAGCCCTGACCAGGACGCGGCAAAGGAGAACGAGCCCGCCTGGGAGGTCGAGAATCCCTCTGAGCAGGAGGCTGGGAGCGAGCCCGCGTGGAATCACTTCACTTCCGGCCCCGAGAGGGCGATCGGCGGCGGGAGGAGGAGGGCGAGTCAGGAATCCGAGCCACAGTACAAAGGGCATTGCTCCAGTGGTCCAGGAGAACCTGCAGGTGAGCCACTTCCATTGCAACCTTGTTGGCTTGCACTTGAATCTGTAACATAACATTAGAGCAAATGACTGCTTTAGCATAAAGAGACATATTAATATCTAAATGTGAATGAGCAAAAATACAAGCATTTATGTCTTTCCAGATATTGAAGAGGATTTCCACCCTGAAAGTGTGCCAAAGCTGGGTGAATTTAGCCATGGTTCCAGGCGGGTCCCCCAGCATAACCATATGCCACGAAAAGGGTTCAGGCCTGAAAGGCCGAAATAAATCATTTAAATAGTTTAGGTTATTTAATAAAATAAGAGGACTTAGGGTTAAAATTAAATAATTTGCATTATTTAATTAAATCAAATGAAATGTTAGCATGAAATGGATGAATTAACCTAATTAGGTCAATTAGATTAATAGATGAAAATGAGGCAATTATTTAAATAGCTATGCTAATTTAATCAATTAAGCGAAAAGATGATGGGTTTTAGGACAAAATGATGTTAGTTAGCCAATGTGATCCATCAAAACATTTTTAAGTGTGTACAATAAGCAATATATCTCCATGGTTTTTTCTTGAAACGATTTCTACATAAATTTTGTGTTCTCAATTGCTAGATCTTGCATATGTGTGCATATGTGTGGTTGATGTGATTGATTGAATTTGGAAAAGTAAAAGTAAAAGTTTGTATCAGATAATTGGGAAGGAAGATTATTATCTAAAGCGTGAATCAGATTTATGTGTGAATCAGAATTGTGGTTGGATCAGATATGTTTGGATCTAGATTGTGTGATGGGTGTGATCAGATTTAGGATTGTGTGAAGGATGTAATCAGTTTTGTGAGAGAAAGATCTTGTGGAGAAGTTAAACTATATCAGCCATTGAAGGATACATAGGTTGGAGCCTCTTGTTGGGTTGGAGCTCAGTTTGTGTGTGGGGGTTGGAGCCTCCAATAGTTTGGAGCTCAATTGGAATAGAGAGTTGAGACTTGGATAGTAGGTTGAAGCCTACAAGGAGATTAAACTATTATATATATATGCAATATTGTGACGTGGTTTTTTCCCGAAAGGGTTTCCATGTAAATAGGTGTTCTCATTGTGTTCTTAATTGCTAGTTCTTACTTGAATGTTTTCATTGTGATTGGTTAAGTTTTGAAAAGTAAAAGATTGTTAGATACTGATTCACCCCCCCTTTCAATATCATTGTGTGCTCAATAGGAGCCTGTATTTTTGTTAAGTGAAGATTGGAGTCTCTAGTAGGATGGAGCCTACAAGAAGAAGAAGAAGATTAATATATAGTATGTAAGCAATATTTTTCCATGGTTTTTTCCCGAAAGGATTTCCTCATAAATCATGTGTTCTCAATTGCTAGATCTTGTATACGAGTGGTTGGTGTAATTGATTGAATTTGGAAAGGTAAAAGTTTGTATTATACCGATTCCTCCCCCCTGCCCCCCGCTCTCTCAGTATAACCACGTGCTCATCAGATGCCTCATGAAAGCCTTAGAGACACAACTCTTGATGAGTTGTAGATTTACAAGGGTGCAGATTGGAGGTTGTTTTCTTCCAGTTAGTGCATTCAAAGGAGAATGACCTCGCAGCCAAGTTAAAAAACTAGATACCTTATAGTGAAATTGTAATCTCCTAGACAATAGACTTGTTAATAAGTGGTAGTTTACTAAGTTAGCAAAGTTATAAATGTCATCCTTTGTAAATTTGTGGTGGGAAGATTATGATGCAAAAACACCAAATCTTTGCTATTTGCTTTTTTGTGCTAACCAATGCTTGTGGGTGTGAGTGCAATTGGAGCTTGCTTGAAGCCATTCATACAGAGAAGCACGATAGGTTGATCCAAAAGTGCCTTAATGACCTCATTTTGTGCAGTTGAACATCTTTGTGTCAAAAGGAAAAGAGATGCATGATGCAATTGGCTTGGATGGCATCAAGCCATGTTCAGATTAGAATTTCAAGAATGTGGAGCCTATGTTTACTATGGAGGAGATTGCTGATTTTTAGAGGGAAGCAGCAGATGTAAAAGTGCAGGTGGAAACGTCGAGAGGGGCTTCATTGGATGATGATCATGATATGCTTGTGATGACATTTTTCTTCAACAGGAATCTTTACCATCCAATTGAAGGAAACTGCCAATGAGGACCTTTAGTCAAAGGGAAAAACTGTATGATATTTTATAGATTTGTAATTTTTCATGGTTGATGACAGTTGAGCTATCATCACATCATATATAACACTAAAATGTGCATTGTACTCCTTTTTCAATCTAAAACTGACAGAAAAACAATACATGAGTTATCTAAATTCTGTATTTTGCATGTTATTTAGGATTATTTTACAAATTTATGTATTTTTTAATATGTCAAGTCCTCGGTCAGGGAAAATTTTGGCTTGCTGAGTTTTTTTAAGTCTGATTTTTTGAACTATGATTACAAGTCACAACAAAGTGCATTTTATCACTAGTGCAAATCTTTTAAAGTGTTCTCAATATCTTTATAGCATGGTGAATTTGCAACTGAAATACTTTCATCTAAATGTATGTTGTTAAATGGCAGACTTCAATAAGTTTTTAATATTATATTATATGCCGTTAATGTATTTTAATAGTGATTCGAACTATCTTCACAGGGCCCAAATACTTACTACTGATGGAAAAATAAAGAAGATTGTAGAACTTGCCCAAGTGACCAGTGGAGTTGTGAAAGACATTGAGGCAGCACTAGGATATGAGCATGGTCATTTTTATAAGCAGATCAAATCGTTCAGCTTTTCTTCCCTTTCAGCTGCAAAGGAAATCATCAAAACTCATTTGACTGAAGATCAACGGCGTACAGATAGTTCCAATAATCAAACTGTTTCTGATTGGATATCTTTTGGGGCTTCAACTGTCATGCGTTGTGCTGGTAATTCTGACTTCTGATATTCAGTTTTTTATTAAAACAGTTACGAGAATACTGTCAAGAGGATCAAAACATGTACCATTAGTTAACACTATCATCGGATGAACATAATCTTCATTTAAGGCTTTTTGATTGAGAACACCATAATGAGATAGAGGTCATTATATGCTAGTGGTGCATAGAATCAAAGCGGTCTTCCTCCTGCATAGTTATACATTCTGATGAACAATGTACTAATAAACACAGTTCTACTATTTTGACTTCCATTTAAGGAATTGTGTTGTGCAAAGTACAGGTTGCATGTAGATTTTGTAGATGTGGCAGAAAATGTGATTTGATGCATCTACATTTATAATGGATGCCATGCTGAACTGATATAAATATTATGTCTATGCAGAAAGGTTTTCAGTTCCTAGTACTAATTGTGAGCAAATGGGAACTAGAGTGGCATCTACTGTTGTGGCAAACTCTGCAGCTGTAAAGGATACAAGCAACTCAAGTTTATGTGATGTGCGACTGTATGTCCCTGGAATTCTTTATCATGTAATACGCAAAGACAATGCAAGGAATGTGCAACATGTATCTTCTAACAATCAATTGCTACGGTCTAACAACCTAGAAGAGTTTAGAGAAAAGGAAATTGCAGATAAAGAATTGACCAGTAGTCCTAGATCTGTTGGCAAATGTGAAGACAGAAACCAAAGCATCTTTGAAAATGATTCATCAATGCAATACACTGTTACTCGAGGTGATGATCCTGCGTCTAGATTTAAACGAATAGTACTATCAAATTCAATGCTGTCTGATCATGGTTGCCTGAGCTATGAAAGTGCCTTGAAGGTTGCAATTAATGCTGTCAGAAATAATAGGAAACCTTATACACACAACTCCTAGTGCTGCCTACTAGCTGCATTTTGGATAAGGTAACAGCTCTGGCATTAGCGATGTTTCAATTGGCACAGGCTGGTCGAGTCTTAAGCTTGTAAATTTTCTCTGTAAATTATTATGGATGGGGAAAATAAGGGACATGCACTGCAGCAATTTTATATGTTTTTGGACATGAAAAATGAATTATTTGCATTGTGAGTTTCTATAGAGTGTTCAATAAATGCAAAAGGAGCTCTTCAGTGCAACTGGGTTCCATGCTAGATATATATCTAATTTTTAGAGGAAACATTGTAAATGATTTCATTCGTATGTAATATTTTCCAATTTAATATGATGATATCCATAATGAAATGTGGAAGTATTCGTTTTATTTGCAACTTAATTATGCTACAGTCTAAAGCAACGACCTTGCGTAATTACCGTTTAAACATTGTAGTTTCAGTTTCTGCTGCAGATGTTAAGCTAATTGGTATGGTGTTTCCATTCAATGGGCAATATTCAGGACGAGTTTCCATCAACAAATTTATCATTCGTCCCTTGGTTATGTACCATATTTCCTTGTTTCCCAAAGCTGTGTCATGAATCTTATTTTACTGTTAACCAAATGATTCTTATTGGAATGGGAAATTTTTAGGGATGGAAAATAAGAATTGGAAGCGTTAGTTAATTTGTGTTTCTCAGAGAATCAAAACCACATTATAGGCAAACTAATTTGGAAAGACATAGGACTTATTGTGGTAATTTCAATAATTTAAGGTAAACTTGATAGGATGATTGGGCAACGGATGTGGCATTTTATCCTATTTTAACGTTTTATCATGGTACTAATCTCTTCTTTCAATTTGAGTTTGTCCTCTTTGGTGGATCAACCATGCTGGATGTTACACGGATTGGGGCGGACCACCCCCTCCCCATGTCCGGGATGAAACTTCCCCTCATCCTTGGGGTTTGAGGATGTCCACAGAATGCTCCCATGAAGTTGGGCATCTCCTTTTAAAATCAGTTGAATAAGGATATACTGCCATGAGCCATCTTTGTGGCGTTTGTTGATGTCTCGATGGCCATCGACATTAAAACATAAAATATACTAAAAACTTTGTGGGGGGCAAGATTCGTCGTTTTAATAATTTATAGTGTTCTTATTGGTATTTTGGTTTTTATTATTTTATTGTTTAGTTTCCAACTTCGTACATTTTATTTTTTGGTAAAGCATGATGCTGCCAAAGGAGCAGCTCCTAATAAAAATAAGGCTAAAAAACATCCTTCCGATTGAGGGTTTGTATAGACAAAAATCTTTCCTAATTGCTATTGAACCATATGAACAAAAGACTTCCTTTCAGCTCCTCCTTCCTCTATTTGCTACGAAGATAGCAAACCAAAGTAGTGGACCAAGAAGCTCCTATGCTCTTCAAAGTTACAAAACAAAGCACATTTATTGAATGGCAAAAAGCACTCCCTTAATGTTGGATTATCCATAATCGTCATTCTATAAAAGAACCCCCCTATATCTCTTGTGGCTGCCTTGCGGTCATAGTTGGAGATCGCTACACTCACAAGATCTTGCCAAGAACTGTTGACATACTTGTTGGCCTCCAGCTTACCGCACATTCTATTACATCCACAGTCGCCATCAAAAACTCCTCAATGATGGCATTGCCATGAACGTGCCCACCATTGAATAGCTTCATACCTACGACCACCTTGACTATATCTTCTACATCAGGAACTAAAAGATTAAAAAGAGGACCAGTCTGATAAGAAAAATCCTACTCCATACGCCTACACTGCACTCCAACAATGGAGACCCTATTGTACATCTCTGTCATTACTACAAGCATTGATTGCCCTAATCAACCTTTCTAAAATGAAAAACCACTCTGAAAGATCCATCAACACGATTAAGGGAGAGGGACCGGTGGTGGGTCAGGGTATGTTGTGCGAGGGGTCAATGTTGGCCTTTTTTTTTTTCAAACCCATGAGAGTCCACCTAGCAACCTGAAAAAATCCACTGGGGAGAAATTTGCTCACGTTTTCCAATGTTTTCAGACCATTTTTTGAAATCCACATTTTTCAAGCTCAAAATTGACGTCGACTAATGGTGGACACTTGTTACTTGCTTCATGGTTTCTTACCACGTCAATACTGGGTCACTTAACTCCCATTTATTGTGCATTAACTACCCAACATTCCTTCATCGTCGACCTTTTCCCTACCACCTCAACATGTGTTCATTTGGTATGTCTTGCTTTAGCTTCATGGCTATGCCATTCATGCTATCGTTCTGCACTTTAAGTTGTCCATTGCAGGACCAATGTCGGTTCGCTTCGAGGCCGACGATGGTGAGGCTATGGACGAGTGGTGGTAATGCATATTTCACAATTTCTGTGTTTTTCAACACCTCCATTGCCAAAAGGGAACACATCTAATTTTTGTTAAGGCAAGTGAGGTTATGTTCCAACCTCACAAGGGCAATATCTATTCATTGCAATATTTAAAAAAAAAAATTACTTGCATGTTTTTTCTGTAACTAACTTATGAAACAAGTTATGGTATGCTCGACTCTTGAAGGTTTTTTGTAGTTATATTATGGTTGCCTATATATATACAAATATATATACGCATGTATATATATACACAGACACTCAAGAAATATATATTGCAACAATATTGTGCCTATATTATGGTTGATTGTGTGTATATGTGTGTACACACACACACACACACATATATATATATGGTTGATTGTGTGTATATGTGTGTATACACACATACACACATATACGCACAATCGGCCATAAAATATATATTTTTTGTTTATGTACCTTTGCAATTCAAATAAGTATACTGATAGTATTTGAGGTTATGATACGTTTCACTATTAAGGGTTTCTTGCAAATATATTATGGCCGATTGTGTATATATATACATGTGTGTGTGTATACACTTAGTCGGTCAAATAATAACCAAAATGCATACTACAATGCTTGTAAACAATTTATACAACTCTCCTTGTTAAGGGTAACATGCATCTATCGTTTGGTGGACTATGTGTATATATATACGTATCATTTATGGGTTTCATAAGGTGGACTCTTAAGGGTTTCATGCACCTATAGTTTGGCTGATTGTGTCCTCCGCTGCCATGAACTCGCACAACATTACCCACTCCCCCATCATCATGTAGGTTTTGTCCATACTAGTTTCACCTCTGCTAATATGGTCGATTTTTTGTTATCATTTTACATGCATTTATAGGATTTTCATCCTAATTTGGTAATCATTTTAGTTATCTAAATTTACATAACATATTAATATTATAAATAAATAGTTGTGTATGTATGCATGGGATACATACATACATACATTTCAATGCATATGTATGTATGCATATACATGCATGCTATGTATGTATGTCATGCAAGATAGATAATATGTAGTGTTCAATTGTATATAGTGTTCAATTGTATACAGTGTTCAATGTATGCTTATTTTTCATACATATATTGATTTTCTTTACTCACATTTGCATACATACATATCATTCCACCTATCATCCTTACTTTACATTTGCTTTAAGAATGTGTAATTAGCTATGCCACTTTCACAGACACATAGAGATAGTCAGCCAAAAGATAGGTGCATGAAACCCTCAATAGTGGAGTGTATGATATCCTCCAATACTGTCAATATAAATATGGAAATTGCAAACTTATATATATATATATATATAGAAATTGATGTTTCATATAGCCTTGCTCATTTACATTCAAATGAATTCGATGTATGCTTTAGTTGATCTTCAATTACTTTTACAAGTATGAAAATGTTGTTTGAATTTATATCAAAATGCTAGTTGAAGTTATATATAAATATCATAATGTTGTATCATAAAAAGGGCTCTAATAAGTATCATTTTGTTGTTTCAAGTTATATATAACCCCTAAATTGATTATATATTTATAGTAATTAGTTAACATGATTACCTAAGGGTTGTGAGAGTTATAATTGGGGATATGATAGTATAACATGCATACTCATTATGTATAACTGGGGATAGGAGCAGACAGTCAGGGCCCCACTTAAGACCTTATTTTGTATGGTTAGTTTGTTCTTCAATTACACTCACTCTTACATGTATGAATATGTTGTTTCAATTTGTATCATTCTTGTCTTTGTAGAAGTTAGAATTAGGGATATGATAGCATAACATGCATTGCTTGTTTTATTGCACACATACCCTTGTTCATTTACAATCAACTGAATTAGATGCATGGTTAGTTTGTTCTTCAATTAGACTCACTCTTACATCTATGAATATGTTGTTTCAATTTGTATCATTCTTGTCTTTGTAGGAGTTAGAATTGGGGATACGATATTATAACATGCATTGCTTGTTTCATTGCACACAATACCCTTCTTCATTTACAATCAACTAAATTAGATGCATGGTTAGTTTGTTCTTCAATTACGCTCACTCTTACATGTATGCATATGTCATTTCAATTTGTATCATTATTGTCTTTGTAGGAGTTGGAATTGGGGATATGATAGTATAACATGCATTGCTTGTTTCATTGCACACATGTTCATTTACAATCAACTAAATTAGATGCATGGTTAGTTTCTTCTTCAATTACACTCACTCTTACATGTATGCATATGTTTCAATTTGTATCATTCTTGTCTTTGTAGGAGTTAGAATTGGGGATATGATATTATAACATGCATTGTTTGTTTCATTGCACACATACCTTTGTTCATTTACAATCAACTGAATTAGATGCATGGTTAGTTTGTTCTTCAATTACACTCACTCTTACATGTATGAATATGTTGTTTCAATTTGCATCATTCTTTTCTTTCTAGGAGTTAGAATTGGGGATATGATAGTATAACATGCATTTAAGGGACTTGGTTTTCCAAATGTCTTTGAAGGTAGTGTATATTGCACTTCACAATTCAAAGGAAATTGTGGACAACTACAACATAGGTTACCATTAGAAAGCCATTTGTGAAATCAAGTATCCCTAAAGAATTGTTGAATACAGATATATGACAATAATGAGACGTGGTTTTCGGATTCTCCCCTTGTTCAACTATGTTGCAATCTACCATTCAAAGTGAATCGGATGACTGTTGCAACATAGTTTAACACTATTGAAGACTTTGAAAAATTGTGTCTCATTATTGCATTCATCTAAATTAGATGTCCGATTTGTTTGTTCTTCAATTACACTCACATGTTTGAATATGTTGTTTTAATTTGTATCATACTGTTGTTTGAAGTTATATAGAAATATCATAATGTTGTTACAATTTACATGTATATTTTGAACTAATTATATATGTGTATGCACATACATACACATTTGTACATTGGGGATATGGTAGTATAACATGCATTGCTTGTTTCATTGCACACATACCCTTGTTCATTTAGATTCAACTGAATTAGATGTATGGTTTATTTGTTCTTCAATTACACTCACTCTTACATATAAGAATATGTTGTTTCAATTTGTACCATTCTTTTATGTGTACATACATACATACATATATATAATCTTGTATACTACACATATAGATATGTTTCCTATAGCCTTCTTCATTTACGCGATATTGGCCCCTCTCCCTAATAACTAACCATGATAAATGGTTGACTCCTACTTCTGTTATAAGCATTTATGAAACAAAATTATGAAATTTATATATAACTTCAAACAACAGTCTGGTATAAATATTTCTAACCCTTTCTAATACAACATTATGAAATTTATAATAACTTTAAACAATAGTATGGTACAAATATTTTCAACCATTTATGATACAACATTATGATACATATATGTGCAGAGATAGATAGATGCATATGTTTCCTATAGCTTTCTTCATTTACATAACTTAATTAGATGTATATGTATATGTATGTGTGTGTATTGCAGAGATATATATGTTTCCTATAGTCTTCTTCATTTACATTCAACTTAATTAGAGGTATGGTTTATTGGTTCTTCAATTACAGTGACTAACAATAAGTGGCTATAAAATGTAGGAATATGTTGTTTGTATTCATATCATATTGTTGTTTCAAGTTACAAACCTTCAAAACAATCCCAACAAAACTGTTAGAAACCTTCAAAACAATCACAACAAAACTATTCGCAATCTAACAATCAGTTAGAAAATTACATCAGTTGGAAACCTTCAAAACAATCACAACTAGTCTCATCATAGTTCCAAATCCTCAGTGGACCATAATTATCGGTTGTGTATGCCTTCTCCAGTGTTTGGTAGAATGCAGCTACAATTGCAGGCCTGAGATTGACAACATGATCTCTATCTTTCCCTTGGGTTGTCCTCAAACACAAATCGAGATGCCTTTTTTGAACCCCATCCACCAAGGCTCATCGAGAAGTCCATCTTTGAAGGGATTAGGCCTCATCTGGCATATTTGGGCCACTTCAAATTTCATATTCACAATCTCCAAACCATAGCCAACAACAATCATCTCCTTGCACCATTCCATGACCTTTTCCTCTTCGTCATCATTTAGGACTGTTGGGGGCCCTTTCCTTTTGGTAGTGGTAACACCACTCAGCCAATTAGACAATGTGGTAGTTGGAAGACCCCACTTTTTGGCCACCCCTCTTGTTGATATGTCATTGTCTTCAACATCTGCCATGGTAGATTCCATGTCAGTCATGGTCCATTCTCGCTACACTGCAACCTTTTTAGTTCTAACAGTTGGATTGACTTAGAGTACAGGTTTAGTCAGCTACGAAACAGGAATACTTTGTCGTCATCATTGTGTTCCAGCCTCACAGGTTCGATTGGGTGCTCAATAGGAAGTACTTCATCGTCATCACTATGTGGCAGCCTCACACCTCTCCTATGTGCAGACAAAGTTGTTTGTCGTCATTTGGTTACAGCTCGTGTGGTTCTTATTGGTACTTTGTTCTTCTTCTGCATTGAGCTAAGAGGAAGATTAGTAAACAATATACACCACTCTATCTGATCATATATGCAAAAAAGTAGAATTACATAGAACTAATCATATGCATACATGTAAGAGTGAGTGTAACTGAAGAACAAACTAAGCATACATCTAATTCGGTTGATTTTAAATGAATAAGGGTATGTGTGCAATGAAACAAGCAATGCATGTTATACTATCATATCCCCAATTCTAAATCTTATAACCCTTAGGTGATCATGTCAATAGATTACTATAAGCAAAAATCAGTTAAGGGGTTATATATAACTTGAAACAACAATATGATGCAAATATGTAAAACTTGAAACAATAGTATGATACAAATATGTATAACTTGAAACATCAGTATGATACAAATATAACTTGAAACAACATTATGATATAACTTGAAACAATAGTATGATACAAATATATAATGTTGTATCAAAAAGGGTTTGATATATTTCTATCATACTGTTGTTTCAAGTTATATAAATTTTTTGTAATCTTGTTTCAGAAATGGTTATCATACATGTTAGGACTCGCTGTAATTGAATAACAAACAAACCATACATCTAATTAAATAGAATGTAAATGAAGAAGGGTATAGGAAACTTATGTATCTATCTATCTCAACAATATATATATCATAATGCTCTATCAGAAGGGTTGGAAATATTTGTACCATACTGTTGTTTCAAGTTATATATAAATTTCATAATGTTGTTTCAGAAATGGTTATAAGAAAAGTAGGAGTCAGTCATTATCATAGTTAGCTATAAGGGAGAGGGATCGATGTTTACATTCATTATAATTGAAGGACAAACAAACCATACATCTGATTAATTTGAATTTAAATGAAGAAGGCTTATGTATCTATCTATCTCAACAATATATATATATATATATCATAATGCTCTATCAGAAAGGGTTGGAAATATTTGTACCATACTGTTGTTTCAAGTTATATATAAATTTCATAATGTTGCTTCAAAAATGGTTATAACAGAAGTAGGATTCAACTATTATCATAGTTAGTTGTAAGGGAGAGGGGTCAATATTTACAGTCACTGTAATTGAAGAACAAACAAACCATACATCTAATTAAGTTGAATGTAAATGAAGAAGGCTATAGGAAACTTATGTATCTATCTATCTCTACAATATATATTGTTGTTTCATAAACACTTATAACATAAGTAGGAGTCTTTCATTATCACAGTTAGTTGTAAGGGAGAGGGGTTGATATTGGGTCGGGGTCAGAAAGGGTTGGAAATATTTGTATCATACAATTGTTTGAAGTTATGTATAAATTTCATAATGTTGTTTCATAAACACTTATAACAGAAGCGGGAGTCTGCCATTATCACAGTTAGTTGTAAGGGAGAGGGGTTGATATTGGGTTGGGGTCAGAAAGGGTTGGAAATATTTGTATCATACTTTTGTTTGAAGTTATGTATAAATTTCATAATGTTGTTTCAGAAATGCTTATAACAGAAGTAGGAGTCTTCCATTATCACAATTAGTTGTAAGGGAGAGTGGTTGATATTGGGAGGGAGTTGTGTCATGGGTATAGTGGGTTACAACAAGTGTAGGTGGAATGATACGTATGTATGCTATTGTTTGTGAAGAAATTCTTGATGTGTATGAATATGAAGCAAATCGGGATACATATGAACATAAAGCTTTTGTAAAAACCCGTAAATGTAATTAATTTGAATCTAAATGAACAAGGCATATGAAACATCAATTTATATCTCATTGCATTAAAAAAAAAGTAGGTTTCAAAACAACCTACCATGGAAGTTGTAGAAGGTGGTTGTAGAAGTTTGAAGGAGCTCCCTTGCTTGACTCTCGAACAAGTGTCCCCTACAACTTGTTTCAGAATTTTGAAATGTTGAATGGTTTGCTTGCATCACATAATTATGGTCTCTTGCATAAATAATTAGGTTGTAAGAATTTGAATTAGTAGGTGCAAGTGGAGATATTTGAATTCTAGGAGGGAATTTGAGTTTGCATTGAAGGAATTAATGGTAGAAGTGATATGAAATGGGTACGTAGAAAATCTGGTTGGTGATTTGAAAGGAGATTTTTAAAAAATGTAATTTTTGATTGTTTTAATATTTATTTATGATTAATTTAATTTCATGTTTAACTGTGAAGTATGGTTGATATAATTAGTCATTTTTTTCTAAAATTGTATTTCATAGTGAATCCGAGAATTCATTTTTTTCATTTTTGTAGGTAAAATTAAAAAAAGACTAGTGTATATGGACATGGTGGAACCGGTAGTTTGTCAATAAGGGATGAATAATGGAACATGTTTTATTGTAATATGTTAAAATGTATTTCCAAGTGGGTCATTTGACAATGGGTTTTGTACATGTCATCTCACTTTTTTTTTGTATTAAGATAAATTAAACACATTACTGTTGTTCACTGTTTAAAGTGTCTTATAGAAACTTGGCTGCAACTGATAGGTTTACAACATACTGAGATATAGAAGCTTGATACAATTACAATAGACCCATTGTATGAGAAAGAACATATCCAACACTAATAGTTATTTTCAGACTTCCAACTGGCTAATGTACTGATGACTTCAAGTTCATCTTTAGAGAAGACTATCTCGGTCTCATGGCTGGAAATGTTGGACAGCTGAGAGCTTTTGGCGTCTTTGTAACCTTTCTCCATGTTGCCTTGATCTTTGTACTCCTCTTTGAAAGTATTCAATGCTTGGATGAAAATAGCCAAGCTGGGGTGCCCTTGTTTCTGGTGGACAAGCACTGTACCATCCTGGATTAGCTTGGGAAATTTGGTTTCTACCAATTCCATGATTTCCACAACCTGCAAAGCAATATTGAACAGTGTGAGCCTTTTATTCGACTTAGTAAGATTCCTTCGGACCCCACTATACTTTTCCTCATTCCTTGCTTTCCAAATAACCCATAAAATTTTAATTGTTAGAATAAACCAAAAGAGATGAAGTTCTTTACTCAATTTAAAATCAAAACCCATTAGAATCTATTTCCAATTGAGCTTCCTATTTGAGCACCACGAATCATGTTCATTCCAAAACATATTCCAAATTTCATTAGCATAAAGACAATAAAAAAATATATGGTACACATTTTCCGGAACTCTACAAATTCCACACATATCAACATCATAATTTTTAAATTTAAAGGGAATCTTTTGAAGTAAAACAAGCCACCTAAAACAATTCTTCTTAGCATGTATCCCATCATACCACAGATAAGAGAAGGTTTTTTTGTCATACTTTATCCTCAAGATTAGTATTCCAAGCCTTCTTCAAATAATCAGTAGGAGTGCAAGGTGCAAGGAGGGCAGGTGCATGGAAATGGGTAGCCATTTCATGGACAACTTACTTTTTCATCCTGAAATAGCAAAAACGTGAATGCGTTATAGTTAAACGTGCTCGCATTATGGCTCGGTAATTACCGAGCCTAACATGGGTGTTTTAAAACGCGAGCGCATTATAACGTGCTCGCGTTATGGTTTAAAATTTCAAAAAATTGCGCGCATTTGGAGTTCAAAAATGTGCATTTTTTAAAATAAAAAAAAATATTTTCAAAACGCGAGCACGTTATAACGCGCTCACATTTTGGTCTACATTGAAAATATTTTCTTATCTTTTTCTTCTTGTTATCTTTTAGAGAAACTATATACATGAAATAAACATTTAAGTATAAGTTGACATTTATATATGGACATTTACTTTCTTATACTTTAAGTTATATTTAATGTATATACTTTCAAGATGTTTGAGAGTGGTTTCAGATCTCTAGGAGTTATAATGCAAATTCTAGTTTTTGGAAGATCTTTAAAATTTTAGACTTAGTCAAATTTCAATAATCAGGAGGTCAGATTTTAGTAGTCAAAAATTTTTATCATTTATATCTCTCACTCTCTCCTTCTCTCTACTCTTTATCTCTCTACTCCCTCTCTCTCTCCCTTCCTCCCTCTCTCCCCTCTCTCTCTTCTAGTTTTTGGAAGATCTCACAAATTTCAAACATAGTCAAATTTCAATACTCAGGAGGTCAAATTTCAGTAATCAGAAAATTGTATTATTTCTCTCTATCTCACTCATTTTTATCCCTTACACTCTAGACCTCTCTCTCACTATCTCTATGCCTTTTTTTGACTCTCTCCCTTGATCAAAAGAAATCTCTCTCTCTCTCTCTCTCTCTCTCTCTCTATCCTTTTCCCTCTAATTCTCTCTACCTCACTTATCTCTCCCTCTCTCCCACCTTCCCTCTCTACTTGTCTCTATCTCCTTCCCCCCCCCCTCTCTCTC
>CM021108.1:39296956-39560248 GCA_007115665.2 Sequoiadendron giganteum
TAAACCCTAATCCAACAACCCCTATACCCTCTTAATCCTTGAACCCTCAACCCTTAAACCCTAATCCCTCAACCCCTATACCCTCTTAATCTGTCAACCCTCAACCCTTAAACAATAATCCCTCAACCCCTAAACCCTCTTAATCTATCAACCCTGAATCCTCAACCCTTAAACCCTATTCCCTCAACCCCTAAACCCTCATAATCCATCAACCCTCAACCCTCAACCCTTAAACCCTAATCCCTCAACCCCTATACCCTCTTAATCTATCAACCCTCAACCCTCAACCCTTAAACAATAATCCCTCAACCCCTAAACCCTCTTAATCTATCAACCCTCAATCCTCAACCCTTAAACCCTAATCCCTCAACCCCTAAACCCTCATAATCTGTCAACCCTCAACCCTCAACCCTCAACCATTAAACCCTAATCTCTCAACCCCTATACCCTCTTAATCCTTGAACCCTCAACCCTCAACCCTTAAACCCTCATCCCTGAATCCCTATACCCTCTTAATCCTTGAACCATCAACCCTCAACCCTTAAATTGTAATCCCTCAACCCTTATACCTTCTTAATCCCTCAACCATCAACCCTCAACCCTTAAACCCTAATCCTGCAACCCCTATACCCTCTTAATCCCTCAACCCTCAACCCTCAACCCTTAAACCCTAATCCCTCAATCCCTATACCCTCTTAATCCCTCAACCCTCAACCCTTAAACCCTCAACTCTCAACCCCTATACCCTCTCAATCCCTCAACCCTCAACCCTTAAACCCTAATCCCTCAACCCTCAACCCCTAATCCCTTAACTCCTATACCTTCTTAATCCCTCAACCCTCAACCCCTAAACCCTCATAATCCATCAACCCTCATCCATCAACCCTTAAACCCTAATCCATCAACCCGTATACCCTCTTAATTCTTGAACCCTCATCCCTCAACCCCAAAACCCCTCTTAATCTGTCAACCCTCAATCCTCAACCCTTAAACCCTAATCCCTCAACCTCTAAACCCTCATAATCCGTCAAACCTCAACCCTAAACCCTAAACCCTCAACCCTCAACCCTCAACCCTCAACCCTCAACCCTCAACCCTCAACCCTCAACCCTCAACCATTAAAACCTTATCCCTATACCCTCTTAATCCTTCAACCCTCAACCCTTAAACGCTAATCCCTGAACCCTTATACCCACTTAATCCTTGAACCATCAACCCTCAACCCTTAAACCGTAATCCCTCAACCCCTATACCTTCTTAATCCCTCAACCCTCAACCCTCAACCCTTAAACCCTAATCCCTCAACCCCTATACCCTCTTAATCCCTCAACCCTCAACCCTCAAACCCTAATCCCTCAATCCCTATACCCTCTTATTCCCTCAACCCTCAACCCTTAAACGCTCAACTCTCAACCCTTATACCCTCTTAATCCCTCAACCCTTAAACCCTAATCCCTCAACCCTCAACCCCTAATCCCTTAACCCCTATACCTTCTTAATCCCTCAACCCTCAACCCTCAACCCCTAAACCCTCATAGTCTTTCAACCCTCAACCCTCAACCCCTATACCCTCTTAATATGTCAACCCTCAACCTTCAACCCTTAAACAATAATCCCTCAACCCCTAAACCCTCTTAATCTGTCAACCCTCAATCCTCAACCCTTAAACCCTAATCCCTCAACCCCTAAACCCTCATAATCTGTTAACCCTCAACCCTCCCTCAACCCTATACCCTCAAACCCCCTCAACCCTTAAACCTAATCCCTCTATAATCTTAATCCCTCAACCCTCAACCCTTAATCCCTAATCCCTCAACCCCTATACCCTCTTAATCCCTCAACCCTCAACCCTTAAACAATAATCCCTCAACCCCTAAACCCTCTTAATCTGTCAACCCTCAATCCTCAACCCTTATACGTTAATCCCTCAACCCCTAAACCCTCATAATTCATCAACCCTCAACCCTCAACCCTTAAACCCTAATCCCTGAACCCCTATACCCTCTTAATCCTTGAACCATCAACCCTCAACCCTTAAACTAATCCCTCAACCCCTATACTTCTTAAGAGAGGGAGTGAGTGAGAGAGAGACTTGAGAGAGGGAGAGGAGGTAGGAGGGAGAGACTTGAGATTGTAGGGTTTTCCATTTAAGTATAGGGTTGAGGGTATAAGGTATAGGGTAGAAGGTTTAGGATAGAAGGTATACAATTAACCCTACACCCCCAACCTTGAACACTATACCTCAACCCTACACGTTCAACCCTCATACTTAAACCCTAAACCCTAGATTCAACCTTGTACACTAAACCCTAAACCCTAAACCCTAAACCTCAATCCAAAACCCAATACCCTCAACCCTATACCCATTATTCTAAACCCTAATCCCTATACCATATACCCTCAACCCTATACCCATTATTCTAAACCCTAATCCCTATACCCTATACACTTATCCCTATACCCTCAACCTTGAACACTATCCCTCAACCCTCAACCCTCATCTCTTTACCCTACATCCTCAACCTTATACCCTAAACCATAAACATTATCCCTCAACCCTATACTTAAACAAAAAACCCTACAATCTCAAGTCTTAACCCTATACCTTATACCCTTAACCCTAAAACCTAAACCCTAATACCTATACCCTATACACTTAACCTCATACCCTTAACTCTGAACATTATACCTCAACCCTCAACCCTTAAACTTGTACATAAATCCTAAAACTTAAACCATCAACCCTAAACCTAATATCCTCAACCCAATACCCTCAACTATATACCCAATATCCTAAACCATAATCCATATACCCTATACACTTAACCTTATACCCTCAACCCTAAACACTATCTGTCAACCCTCAACCCTCAACCCTCAACCCTATACCTTAAACCCTAAACCCTCATCCATCATCCCTATACCATATACCCTCAACTTTATACCTAATATCCTAAACCCTAAACCTTATTCCCTATACAATTAACACTGTAACCTTAACCCTATACCTTAAACACTAAACCTTACACTCTCAACCCTCATAGGGGGAGAGAGAAATAGGGGGAGGGAAGGATTGGGGAGGGAGAGAGAGGTTGGGAGAGAAAGAGGAGATAATGATAAGTAGAGAAGGAAGGAGAGGTAGAGATACATGAGAGATAAAGAGTAGATAAGGAGGTATAGATGGAGGGAGAGGTATGGAGGGAGAGATAGAGAGTAGAGAGGGAGAGGTATAGAGGGGGAGAGAGGGAGGCAAGAGAGAGGTGAGATAGAGAGCAATAAAGAGAGTGTGGTAGGGAGTGATGGAGGGATATGCAGCTAGAGAGGGATAGGTGAGATAGAGAGAAGTAGAGAGATATAGAGATGGAGGGAAAGAGGGAGGGTGGGTGAGAGAGGGGAGGAAGGGAGAGGTAAAGAGGGATAGGTGAGATAAAGATATGTAGAGAGAGAATGGTGACATATAGAGCAGTGGAGAGTTACAAAGAGGGAAAGAGAGAATGGTGAGATAAAGAGGAGAGAGTGAGAGAGAAAGAGGGTAAGGGAGGAGTGAGACAGAGTGAGACAGAGAGGGAGAGGGAGGGAGAGGAGAGATAGAGAGTAGATAGGCGAAAAGGTAGGGAGGGAGATATCTAGTGCGAGAGAGAGAGGGATAAGGGAGATAAAGATAATTAGAGAGGGAAGGAGAGGTAGAGAGAGAGTAGAGAGGGAATGAGGGAGGGAGGGAGAGAAGTTATATAGAGAGGTGTAGAGAGAATGTTAGGGAGTGATGGATGGAGAAGTAGGTAGAGAAGGATTAGGGAGGTAGAGAGTAGAGAGGGAAGGAGAGGGAGAGGTATGGATGGAGAGAGTGAGAGGTTAGATAGAGAGTAAAGGAGAGAGAGTGGTAGGTTGTGATGGATGGAGAGCTAGGTAGAGAGGGAGAGGGGCTATATATATGTAGAGAGGGAGGGAGAGAGGAAGAGAGATGTAGTGAGGGAGAGAGAGGTGGGATAGAGAGAAATAAAGAGTGTTTGAAGGAGAGGTAGGTAGAGAGAGGGAGAGAGGAGATAAAGATAAGCAGAGATGGAAGGAGAGGTAGAGAGAGAGGTGGGATAGAGAGAAGTAGAGAGGGAATGAGGGAGAGAGGTGTAGAGAAAGTGGTAAGGTTTTATGGATGTAGGGGTAGGTAAAGAGAGATGGGAGATAAAGAGTAGATAGTGAAGAAGAGAGGGAGAGAGAAGTATGGAGGGAGAGAGAGGTTAGCTAGAGAGAAATAGAGAGAGTGGTAGGGTGTGATGGAGGGAGAGTTAGGTAGGTAGAGAGAGAGAGGGGGGGGGGGAGACAGAGACAAGTAGAGAGGGAAGGTGGGAGAGAGGGAGAGATAACTGAGGTAGAGAGAATTAGAGGGAAAATGAGAGAGAGATAGAGAGAGAGATTTATTGAGATCAAGGGAGAGAGAGAGTCAGAAAAAGGGATAGAGATAGTGAGAGAAAGGTCTAGAGTGTAAGGGATAAAAATGAGTGAGATAGAGAGAAATAATACAATTTTCTGATTACTGAAATTTGACCTCCTGATTATTGAAATTTGACTAAGTTTGAAATTTGTGAGATCTTCCAAAAAGTTAAAGAGAGAGAGGGGAGAGAGGGAGGAAGGGAGAGAGAGAGGGAGTGGAGACATAAAGAGTAGAGAGGAGAGATTGAGAGAGAAAGATGATAGAACTTGTTGACTACTAAAATCTGACCTCCTGATTACTGAAATTTGACATGTTGATTACTGAAATTTGACTAAGTCTGAAATTTTAAAGATCTTCCAAAAACTAGAATTTGCATTATAACTCCTAGAGATCTGAAACCACTCTCAAACATCCTGAAAGTATATACATGAAATATAACTTAAAGTATAAGAAAGTAAAATGTCCATATATAAATGTCAACTTAAATTTCATGTATATAGTTTCTCTAAAAGATAACAAGAAGAAAAAGACAAGAAAAATACAAGAAAATATTTTCAATGTAGACCAAAACGCGAGCGCATTATAACGCGCTCACGTTTTGTCAATGCATTCACAAAACGCAAAAAAATGCATTCACAAAACACATCAAAACTAAGATATAATGTGAGCGCGTTATAACACGAGCGCATTATAACGCGCTCGCGTTATATCTTGCTTTGGGAATTCCTGAACCTTGGGCTTGGTATTTGCCTTGGAATACCAACCCAAAGGCTTGGAGGGCATTCCCAATGACCAGAGACGTGTTTTTAAAAAATCTTCCATATTTCACATAATCAAGTTCGTGCTCATCGTCAGGATTGCACGTGGTTCAATATCAAAAAAATCAAGCACATGGGTAATGTTGGGTTCTCTCTTAGCTATCCAACGATGTAATTTTTTTCACTTTCTGAAAATATTAAGCCTTTCATCCATAATTTATTTTATTTGTTTGTCTTTTTTTTGCCAAAAAGCAGTGTTTGGTAATTTTTTCATTATAAATTAACCGTTAATCGATTTTTCAAATAAATTATTTTTTTAGAAACTAGACTCCATTCTACAAATTTTAAAAAATAAATAAAAATAAATTCAATTAGTTTCCAAAATTTGTAGGGGTAGCACGGCCAAAATTCTATTTTTCAGGAAATGTCCAGTTCAAAAATTAGTAAAAAATTAAATATTCATTAAAAAATTATCAAAAAAATTGTGCATCAACTACATACTATCAACTAACTCCTGACCATTGTGATTTTAAAAATACTAAAAAAAAGTTCACCGTATGAGGGTCATACAAGAGATGCTATGCTATGTTTTTCTACAAAAACAACACCAATTTGTGTACGACCCTCATTTGAACCCCTTAATCTCAACCATTTTCAAAATAAATTAGTAGTTTAGAAAGTAGACTCAGAGAACTTGAATCCTTCTTTTTGTTCCATCTCAAAATTATGAGTGTATGTATCCTCAATTTCACGTCCAAGGTCAGTATTTCCTAATTTCAGAAAAAGTTGTCCACTTAAGTCCCCTTTTTGGGAACCATCTTGGTGCACTTACCCATAATTTCTTTATAAATAGTCTTAGTTTTAACCTCCGGTAGAGGGAGAGTACCAAGCCATTGGATGACCATTGGCTCATCTTTCCATTTTTCCATTTATAAAGGGCACCAAGAGTTGCAGGCTTCTTTTAAAATAGAGTAGGTTCTGAAGTTGGAGGATGGTATTCCATAGTCCTTTCTCAACTGGTCCCAACAAACCAAAGATTTGTCCATTATAATGTTGTTGAATGTTTTAATTCCCAATTGGTTTCATTTTTTTGCTGAGCAACCCTGCAACAGAGCTAAGGGCTTACCATTATGCTCTAAATTCCACCAGATGAATCTACTCAGGTGGATCATAAGGTTGTTTGAATCAGTTAGGAGAGGGCTAGAGAACTTGCATCTAATAGCTTCACAGGCCTTCCAGATACTTCTAAAGACCAGTGATCCTGTAGGTACGACTGGACACTTGGTGAAGAGGAGATCACTGAAAGGCAGTGCCTTCCAGGACTTTGCCATTTTGGGGACAGATTGAGAAATGCTCTTCCTAATTAGGATCTTCCAAGGCTCATTCCCATCTAGGGCCCTGATGACCCACTTCGATGCAAGGGAAACACCATTTTTTTCAGGTCTTTTAGACCTAGACCTCCATAGGCCTTTTCCAGGCAACACCATGTCCATTTGACAGAGTGCACCTTTTTCTTACCTTTCCCATTAGACTAGAGAAACCCTCTGATTTATTTTGAACTTCATTGACCTAATAGCTATTAAAGAACCAAACTAAGGCAAAGTAGAGAGTGTAAGAAGATAGTATCTTTTGGCATACTTGAACCCTCCTAGCAAGGGATAGGTAATTCCTATTCCAGTCATCCAACTTTTTATCAATTTTTCCTTTCAGCCAGTTCCACATTTCTTTCAGGTTTGGAGAAACTGAAAATGGTATCCCCAGATACCTTACCTACTCCTGAAGGCCCCCCCCCACTTAATATCAAACTTTTGTAACCAACTAGGGGGGTTGTCAAGCCACCCTAGTAAGAGAGACTTAGCCTTTGAGACCTTTGCTCCAAAGGCTAGGCAAAAAAGATCTAACTTGGTAAGTAACCTATTCAAATTTTCCTCTTCCAATTCTAAGAAAATAGAAGTATGATCTGCAAATTGAATATTTAGGAGCTCATTATTATCATGTAGAGAGACCCCTCTCACTTTTGGAGATAAAATTTTGTCCCTTAGTAGATAATGAAGGGCATATGAGGCAATGACAAAAAAGGCAGGGGCAATAGGACACACCTGCCTAATTGACCTCTCTAACTTAATGGCTTCCGAACTGGCTCCATTCACTTCTATCATAGCAGATGCATCATTTAGGAGGGTTTTGATCATCCCGATGAAGCCTTGTCGGAATCTAAAAGGTTCCAAATTTATTTTTAAGAAGGACCACTCCACTTTGTCGTAAGCCTTCTTGAAATCCAATAAGAGCATTGCCACATTTTTTTGTGATCTTTTGGCCCAATCTAGAGCCTCCCAGCTAGTTATCAAGTTTTCAAGTATGTATCTCCCTTTGATAAACCCAGTCTGGGTTGATTTTATGAATTTGGGGAGGATATTGGTGAGCCTCATAGCTAGAAATTTTGCAAGCACTTTGTAGCAGACATTCAACAGAGTGATAGATCTCCAATATTTAATCAATGTTTTATCTCCTTCTTTAGGAAACAATTTAATTAGGCCTTGGTTGATACAATGCCCCAAGGACCCTTTGGCAAGGGCTTCCATATAAACCTGGTGGAGATCTTCACAAATCTAATCAATGAAGACCTTTTAGAATTCCACTGGGAGACCATCAATCCTCGAAGATTTATTGTTACTCATGGAAAGGATTTCCCTTTTGATCTCTTCCTTTGAAATCTCAACTGTTAATTGTATATTGTCTTCTTCAGAGATTTTCCTGGGCATCAACCTTTGGAGCTTGTTCCTAGCCCCCAAATAGTTCGCCCCATCATCTTCGGATTTGAAGAGGTCCTTGTAGAAAAGAGTAAACTATTGCAAGATGTCTTCTTGATTTGACAAGGTCACACCATTGTGACAAATCTGATCAATTTTCTCCTTCATGCCTTTTTCTTTTATATACCTGAAAAATAACTTTGTCACTTTATCTCCGTTACTAAGCCAATTGAGCTTATCCCTCACTCTCAGCCCTTGTATCTTATTGGCTTGTAGCTTCCTCAAGGAGTTTTTCACCTTGTTGAGCTCCTCATAGAGCTCCTCATCTGTATGTTTTTCTTGAATCCTTGACTCAACAGCAAGCAAGATATCTTGGAGGTGATCTTCTTCCCTCCTCCTATCCAAGGCCTTTTTCCTGCCAACTGTCTGGAAGATACATTTCCATGCCGAAACATTTTGATTCCATATTTCAATGGGGTTGAGGTCTTTCAGCATCCACCTATTGATACCTCTTAAGGTATTTACAAACTCAATGCAATCTTGGTCCCTCAATAAACTAGTGTTGAGTAGGAAATTATCTTTATTCTTGGGCCTAATCTTGATCCCACAATTTACAGTTATTTTAGCTTTAATTGGGTGATGGTCTGACAGTGTGTATGGATAAACTAAGACTTTATTCCCTTCACTGAACGACTCAAAGCAGAAAATATCTTTATTGGCATAAAATCTATCCAACCTACTATAGATTATTTTGCAACCCTTTTGGGAATTACACCAAGAAAACCATACACCATTGCTTTCTTGTTTAAGACCTTCAAGAGGATCGACAATATTGAGCCTATTCTTCGTTTTGAGCCAATAGTGTCTCTCATTGCCTTTCCACTCCATATCAATACCACCGTTTTTATCTTCTCTATGTTCAATCATGTTAAATTCCCCACATAAAACCCAAGGGAGATCTGGAAGCCCTACAAGCCACCTCCAGAGCTCACTCCTACTGAGATAATCATTTGGAGCATAAATTGAGAAAACACCAAATTTTGCATCGCTCCTTTCAAAGGTGGCCCAAACTACCATGTTGCATGGAGAGACCCCTGAGTTAGTGAGGAAGGGTTTCCATTTATTAGCCACTAGGAGGGAAACACCCCCTTTTCCTTTCTTATGCTTGGAGGCCATGAACCATGAGTTCCCCTAGATAAACTTTAAGTTGGTTTCAAGCATAAAGCCTACAACCTTGAGTTCTTGAAGGAAGACAAAATCCTTGTTTTGATCTAGATTAAGAAATCTTCTGACTACATACTTTATGTCAGGGGATTCTAAACCCCTAACATTCCAAGAGGTAAGGTTAAGCATCATTATTGCACTTGGGGGTAGAGGGCTCTTTGGCATTCTTAAAAATTTCAAATAACTTGATAGTACTTTCCTCATTTTTGATTCTCTTGGGAGAAGGTACAACCAACACTATGCTGGTATTCTTTCCTTTCCTTTTGGAGATCATTGTCCCATTCTTGCAAATGGTTGTGGTTTTTCCTTTCTTCATGCCCCTCTTTTTAGGTTCTTTAGGGGAAGGAGGAGGGATAGAATCCCCATCAATGGTTTCAGCACCTTGTAGGCTCAACTCAGGTTTACTTCCAAGGGATTTCCCATCAATATTCTCTATATCCTCATTACAAGGGAGGCCCATTATACTTCCAGGGGTCTCCTCACCATCAAGGTAACTAGAGGGACTTGCAGGATCATTGGTTGGGCAGAGAGTGGAAGCCTCAACAAGTAGAGCATTGGTCATCTCCATCGACCATCTACTAACAAAATCAGTAAAAGAATCAAGGGAGTCCCCAATTGGGGTAGAGGAAGAGTCCCCACAATTACCTGCATTGGCCTCCTCTACCCCACTTGTGACACCCTTGACAGAGGAACTCACACAAATTAAGGGACCCAACATTTTAAGGCTAGAATCAAATGGGATTTTGGAGGACTGATTAGATCCAAAGGCATAAATTAGACTCTTGACCATGGAGGAGTTATCCCAATCCTTTTTGTTTTCACTTACATGACAATCATAAATAATATTTTCTTCATTGACCACAATTCCATTGACATAATTTTTAATAACCTCAATTTTCTTTTGAGAATTCTTGTTCTTGTTACCACCTTTTTTCAAGATGTCTTGCAAAGCTAATTGTTGTGCATTTAATTTAACAATGCCTACTAGAGAATTAGGCCTGGAGCTGGGAGTAGGGGACAAAGGAGGGGATAGAGGAGGGGATGATTGGAAAGGCAGAGAGGAAGGAGGAGGGCCCGAGGAAGGAGAGGGGTGGCTATGGGCAGAGATCTCTAGATCATAAATCAATAGGGAAAGAGAGGCGACAAGAGGCTCAGAAATAGCAGAAGGGTCATCACTAGATAGGGGAGAAGACAACAAGGACAAGGGCAAAGGGGAGGCAAAACCAAGCGGGACATCTAGGCCAACATATGGAATCAAATCCCCACCAGAGACCTCACCCAAATCGGTCGGCAAGGATTGCCTTTCAAAACTCTTGGAGGCCTTTGCAGAATGCTAGCTAGGACCCCCATGGATCAAAGGGAAATTATTTCTCACATGCTCTTCTTTCCTACGATAGCGCACACCAATCCCTCTAAGGATTTCAACAGGATATATATGAATAGCACCATCAAATTTGAGTCCAATGTTTGCCGGCAAAATGACCCCAGGGTTAAGGGAGACGAGCACCCAAGCATTTAAGTCTGGCAAGGTGATTTTAGGGCAATCTAGCCTGATCACATTGCCAAACGGTTCCACAATCTATGCAAAAAATGACCACATATCCTACGGTATATTCTTGATCAACAACCACTTAGGGCTAGACAGGGCTAGGATTTCATCACAATTTGCCCCCAACTTCCAAGACAAAACCCTAAAGTCGCATTTACCAACACTCCAATATGCTTTCTTCAAGATTTTGGTTTGCATATCATAATTTCTAAAATAGATTAGAAACAAACCCATTTGAATCATGCGACATAGGAAAATTTGCACGTTTAATTTCTTATTCCAAATAGTATTGAACCAGTTATCTAAGTATTTTCTCGATGGGAGATTCTCCAGGTCAACAACAACCATGAAGACTGCGACCTTGGATAACTTGCCCCTCCCCTTGTGAATAGAGTTAAGCACATCCTTATTAGAAGCAACCAAAGTGGTATCCGATGGAAACTTACCTTGTGTTCCTCCATTTGCACCAGACACTTCTTCATTTGCAGGATCAAGGAAGAATTTTGCACTCTCTAAACATAAAGGGTAATCAATCGCAACAACATCCCTAAAAGACTTCAGATGGTTACCATTATTAACTACCCCACCAATGATTGGAGAGTCCCCAGAGGGATTCGGGGGGGCATACCCCCCTCCATTTTGATTTACACAAACAACAAGCCCTTCATCCAGAGAAGACAAGAGGAGAAGACACAATGAACACCCAACAAAGCCACCGACAACCCTAGAAACAATGCAAAAGGAAAGCACTTAATGAGGACAACTATAGAGGGGAACGAAGGAATCTTACCTCTATGGGGGAGGGCCAGAACTCCCCCACCAGGAATTGGATGTGACCCTCGAACCAATCCTCGAAACCAGACTCCCACGCTACGCCAACCCTAATCGCTCTTATTTGCATCGTCATCTCAATTTTAAAGCAATAAAACATATATTTTGGAAAAAAATATTTCCATTTGCATTAACCTATTTTTGGTAAGGTGGCAAACAATATTATATTGTGGAAATAAATATATCTATTTACATTCATCTAATTTTGGGAAGGTGGAAAATAAATACTCTACCTATAATAGGACATAATGTGTATTTGACATAAACCTGTCCTATCATATATATACAAATATTTGAAATTTGTTTTGGCTCTTTTACTATTAATAAGTGGGGCCTAGGTTGTCACCTACTATACCCATGATACAACCCCGACCCATGATCGACTCCTCTCACTTACCATACAAATCAATGTATCGTTGGAGAATATCTAGGGATAACCACCTATGCATGTGTGTCATCATTCTTCACCCAAGTGTGCTTTGCACCCATCTCAAGTTCTATGATTCTATGTAAGCCATCTCATGTGTAATTTTATCTCCTCCAACTTCTCACAATCCTAGTTGGAAGGTCCTATTGGAAAAACAAGGATATACAACTGAGAGGGGGAATCGGTTGTTACCAAAATCAAACTTATTCAACATTAATCAACCTTTAGTCATAGATTTGATTATAAACAATCCAGGTATAAATTAATAACACATCAGAGACACATGAACACCAAGATTTTATACGCGGAAACCCTATTAGGGGAAAAACCATGGTGGATGTTAGTCCACAAGATTATACCCTATTAGAAGTATAATGAAGAATGAAAAAGGAATGCACTTGCATTCAGGCACACTGCCTAGAGCTTACTGCTCGGAGGAATGATCACTGCCTTACATAAAATAATCAGAGTAAATCCATTTGATGAGTTTGAACTAAGAATTTAGCTTCTACAAAAGCCTGCTGACAGTTCTAGTTAGGCACAAAAGAACTTCTACACACTCTTCCACACTCTGCTCAATCTTCTTTACACTCTGCTCTGCTCTTGAATGATTTGACCTTTATTAGCACATGTACATTACATACACACACCGAGCATACCTTGAGCACACTTCAAAACGAGTAAACAATTGCTCTTATATATCCGCTACACGGATTTACATCAACTACTCTATCGGCCACAAATAAATAATGAATTACAACTGTCAGACTCAATACATGAATAAATCTTAATGTGCACCAACACAAGTTGGTCACAAAATAGTGAGGACCCAAACAAACACCTTCGAACATGCCAAACAAGAAAATATTAATCCTCATGGATCCGTAACACGCTACCACCATCATGTCGGCCAAGAACATGAAAACTCGAGCACACATCAAAAAGATCTGCAATCACGAACACTTCGATCAATGAGGACATACAAAACTGATAGATCACAATCTAGACTCATCAATGAACATCAAAAGAACATGCGCAACAACTGAAATTACCATAATTTCATCCTCTTCTTCCAAGAACACTAGCTACATAAACAAAATGATTGTAGGAACATATAACTTCATAACTTTCTCAAATATTGATGCATATCACTGAGACTTTCGAACAACATACTAGATAGATTGAGAAACAAACCCTTTTGTGTGCACCACCTGATTATTAACTTACGACACTTACCACCACTCTGACCTTCTCAGCTTCACTAGTTGCCTGCAATATTTTTTTTTACAATTTTCTCAATATCTTAAACATATACAGCCTTCAGAATCACCAATGCTAATAGTGTTGAAATCAATCAAAACCACATATCAGCAACATAACCACAACATCCAACAATCTCCACCTTTGGCATTGATGGAAACACATGATGTGAAAAATAATGACATCAAACCAGCTAACTCTTCTCCAACAATCTCCTCCTTAGATTGTGCACTCTTTTTCTGTTATCTTCTTCTCCCATGTTTTGCACATTGATTCTCTGCCCCTTTGACATCAATGGAAAAGGTACACATGCTCTAATCCTTATATTTAGCACATCTGAATACTCCCCTTAAGTAGTAGCCACCACAACATCAATTCGGAATAGGATATGGCTATGAATTCAAAGACTAATGTAAAGACCTGCATCTCTTAGTTTTGATCAAGAGGGGAAATCACCCCTAACTTGCCTTTGAGATACTCAAAAGTATCTTTAGGCAGTGGCTTATTAAAGTTGTCTATAATTTGCTCCTTGGTAGGTATATACTCCAGTCTAACTTCTTTGTCATTTACTTTATCTCTCAGGAAGTGATATTTGATGGATATATGCTTTGTCTTTGAATGCAACACTAGATTCTTAGAAATGTTTATGTCACTTGAATTGTCACAAAATATGGCAATGGGTTCTTCATACTCAATTATGACATCTCTCAACATTTGCTTCATCCACAATACTTGAGTACAATTGTTTTCAACAACAATATATTTTGCCTCAGCAGTAGATAATGAAACGGAATTTTGCTTTTTTCTTAGCCAAGATACCAACTTCTTCCCTAAGAAGAATGCACCACCACTGGTACTCTTCCTGTCATCCACATCTCCCGCCCAATCAACATCAGTGAAAGCGCTCAGGATAAGATCATCATCCCTAGGATACCAAAGACCAAGATCAACTGTCCCTTTCAGGTATCTAAAAATTCTTTTCACAGCAGTTACATGAGACTCTTTAGGATCAGTTGATGTCTAGCAACCATGCATACAACATTCATTATATCTCGCCTGGTCTGATTCAAATAGAGTAATCCACCAATCATTGACCTATATCTTGTTTGATTTTCTTTAGGAGAATCATCATTATGTGTAAGTTTGCATCCAGTTACATAGGTGTACCAACTGACTTTGAATCTTCCATGCTAAAAAATTTCAATAGCTCTTTCACATACTTAGACTGGGATATGAAAATTCCATCATCTAATTGAGTGATTTGTAGTCCTAAAAAGAATTCCAGCTCTCCTATCATTGACATTTCAAACTCACTTTTCATTTCATTAGCAAACTTCATACACAAATCATCATCACCTTCAAAAATAATGTCATCAACAAAGACTTCAATGATTAATTCTTTATTCTGATCCAACTTGAAATACAAATTGTTGTCAACAGTACCTTAATTGAATTCAAGTTTCAGCAATTATTTATCCAATCTAGCATACCAAGCTCTAGGAGCTTGCTTAAGTCCATATAGAGCTTTCTTCAATTGATATACCATATTTTATTTGTCAGTCAGTTGAAATCCATCTGGTTGTTCAACATAGACTTCCTCTTCTAGCTCACCATTTAGAAATGTTGACTTTACATCCATCTGATAGACTTTGTAATTCTTGAAAGTAGCATAAGAAAGATAATCTTACAACTTCAATTCTAGCAATAGGGGCAAAAAGTTTCTTCAAAATCAATACCTTCCATCTGTGAGTACCCTTTGTAAACTAGTCTTGCTTTGTTTCTAACCACTTCACCTTGCTCATTCAGCTTATTCTGAAACACCCATTTGATTCCAATCACATTTTTGTTTTGAGGTCTAAGAACAAGATCCCATGTATCATTTTTCTCTATCTGCATTAGTTCTTCTTTCATGGCTTCCATCCAATATTCATCTTTGCATGCTTCATTGATATTGCTAGGTTCAGCTTTGGAAATTAGATAGTACTCTTCTAAAATTCTTCTTCTAGTTTGCACACCTTTTCTCTTATCTCCTATGATCTGACTGTCAAAATGATCTCACCTTACATACTTGGGAGTTTTAGGATTTTCTTTGACTTCTTGTTCTTTCTTCTGCACTTCTGCTAGTTTCTACTTCTTGATTCTCTTGGTTCACTAGAACAATCTGAAGTTGATTATGTGTCTAAACATTATTCCCATTGTTAGTACTATCATGTTGATCATCTGAATCATATCCACTACATCTGGATGGTCTAACAATATCTTCATCAACTTTGACATTTGCACTTTCAACAATTTTCTTCAACCTTTTTTTAAAGCACGGGCAAGCTTTGCTCTTAGTAGAGTAACCTAAAAAGATTCCTTCATCACTTCTAGCATCAAACTTTTCTATATCATCATCTCTCTTGATGTAGCATTTGCTTCCAATTTTTTAAAAATATTTGACAATAGGCTTATAACCAAACCATAACTCAAAAGGGGTCTTACCAGAATTACTATTGACATTCACCCGATTAATGGTATACACAGTAGTACTTACAGCTTCTCTCCAATAGAAATTGGGAACATTTTCTTCCAGCATCATGGTTCTAGCAGTGTCTAGAGCGGTTATGTTCTTTCTTTCAACAACTCCATTTTGTTGAGGGGTCCGGGGAGCAGATAGTTGAATCTAGATTCCATGCTCTTCACAGAAAGAATTGAATTCCCAAGAAGTGAATTCACCACCTCTGTTTGACCTTAGGCATTTGATCTTTTGACCTATCTCATTTTCTACCATAGCTTTGAAACTTTTAAAATTTTCTAATGCTTCATGTTTTTCTCTTAAGAAAGCAACCCATGTCATTATAGAATAATCATCAATAAGCAACATAAAGTACCTTTCACCTTGTAGAATTTTGATTCTAGTGGACCACATAGATCAGTATGTATCAAGTCCAATACTCCATTAGATCTATAATGTTTTCTCTGAAAAGAATTTCTAGTTTGCTTTCCCATCTGACATTCCTTGCACATAGTGTTACTAGGCTTCACTAACTTAGGAAGATCTTTGACTGCTTGAGTAGAGCTTATCTTGACAATGTTATCAAGGTTCACATGACACAACCTCCTATGCCATAACCAGCTTCAGGGAAAACTTTAGTGCGAATCTTTGCCAATTGGCGAATAATTGAAATCAGGACCTCCAGAAATGGCGAATAGTACAAGCTAAAAACGATGTTGAATCGGCAAGTTTTTATAAATAAAAAAATTGTCTCGATTAATTTTCCTATGTATTATATTTTAAATGATACGTCATTGGAACTGATTCGCCAACAATTTATACTATAATCATAAATATCGATTATATTCGCCAGTAATATTATATCCCTACCATTAATTTTGGGAAAATATCACCACAATAATAAATTACCATTTAATTTCATAGATATTTTAGCCTTGAATAGGGCTTTTATTTATTGCCATCAAATCATCGCTTAGCTTTTTAATCAAACAACTGCAGGTTGATTTCATGGCCTAATATGCACATGCCTTTTAAAAGGCTTGTTGAGACCCGAAATTTGTTTTGGGCCACATGATTAAATCTAATCGTGTGGCCCAAAACAAATTTTGGGCCACAACAAGCCTTTTAAAAGGCATGTGCATATTAGGTCGTGGAATCAACCTACAGTTGTTCCATTAAAAAGATAAATTTCTAATCGATGGTAACAATTAAACTGTTCATTTATTCTTACTTTTAAAGTGATTAAAAAAAAAACTTAATCTGTGTGTTCTCCAATGCATTTTTTACCCCCACAAGGGGCGCTACCCCTTGACCCCGCTGGTGGCTACCGCCCTCGAGCCCCTACTTCAATATTACAAAAAACAAAAACAATATGGGGGAACTGCGCTGACCAACTATGCAATTTTTTGAAGGAGAGATTCACCATTGTAATTAATCTTTTTAGTGAATATTCACTAGGATTCACCACAATGATTATTATTTTTTTCCAATTATTCATTAATATTCACTAGGATTTTACACCTTCGCCGATGGGGGGGTTTCTTAAAGTTATCCCTGACCATCTTACATCAATCTGAGCAATTAAACAACTTTCACTAGCAACACTCAAATGAAATATATTACCTTTTTTCTTTGTACCTGAAGCAATCATATTTCCAGAACTTCCCCTTATTCTGCACTTACCATCCTTGAATTGAAGATTGTAACCCTTGTCTACCATCTTTCCAACACTCAACAAGTTATTCTTTAAGCCTTCTACATAAAGAACATCATTAGTATTGTGCTTACCACCAAAAGAAATAGTGTCTCTGCCACGAATCACACCAGGTCTCCAAATCTTACAACACCACCATCATAGTTTTCCAAGCTTACGAACTTGCTTTTGTCACCGGTCATATGATGTCAGCATCCACTGTCAATTACCCACTCATTCTTTTCTTCATTTTTTTCTCAAAGAGCTTTCTCAACATTCACATTACTAGCAGATTCAGTGGACACCTGACCATTTTCTTTGATAGAAATGAATACCCATTCATCTTCATTTCCAGTTTCTTTATCAATTTCTTCATCAGTTACTCCTTCTTCAACATAATAACATTTCCTTTGAAATCTAGTCTTCTCAGGTTTGTACTTAGAAACTCTTTCAGGACATCTTGATGCAAAATGACCTGTTTTACTACAAGAAAAACATTTGATAGGTAACTTTCCTTTGTACTTACCATGACCTTTGGCTTCTCTTTTCACGATCAATGCTTCTAGTTCTTCTAATTCATTTTCTTCATCTTCAATCTTTTTCATCTCATCTTCATATTTGAATGTCCTTTTGGAACTCTCTCCCAAATTGTATCTCTGTTGGCTTTTTCCAGATACAGTAGCTTTGAATGCAGACTCGGTCTTAGGAGTAGATTCACAAAATTCACCTAACTCAAAGGCAACAAGTTTTCCAATCAGCATGTCTCTTGTCACATTTTTCATATCCTGAGTTCATCAATAGCATGAGCTCTTGTTTTGTAGGAGGGAGGCACAGATCTAAGTATCTTAGCCACAGTTTCTTCTTCATCCAAGGTTCCACTAGCACATCTAATGCTCATCACCAGTTCATTTATCTTTTGATAAAAAGAGAGGATGTTCTCATCTTCATGTCTTCTCACTTGCCTTTTAAACTTTATAGCTTATCACTTTTCACTAGTGCATCTCCTTCATACAATGTCTCCAGCTTTTTCCAAATCTCATGTGCAGTCTTCAATCCTATCACATTTGTCTTCTCCCAATTTTTCAAAGCATTCAACAATGCTTCAATAGCCCCGGTATTAGCTTATGATTTCTTGATCTCATCTTCAAAGGATAGACCATTCTGAGGAATAGTATATGCACTTTGTGTGATCTTCCAGAAAGGTTCTCCAATGCACTTCAAATGACACTCCATTCTGAATTTCCATAAAGAGTAGTTTGTACCATCGAATCTAGGACTATCCTTCTTGTATGATGCCATCTCAGATCACCTCAAATTGTTAGGCTTCTTCAGAGGAAATAGATCTGATACCAATTGTTGGAAAAATAAGGATAGACAACTGAGAGGGGGGGTGAATCAGTTGTTACCAAAATTAAACTTATTCAACATTAATCAACCTTTAGTCATAGATTTGATTATAAGTAGTGCAAGCATAAATTAATAACACATCAGGGACACATGAACACCAAGATTTTATATGTGGAAACCCTGTTAGGGGAAAAACCACGGTGGATGTTAGTCCACAAGATTATACCCTGTTAGAAGTATAATGAAGAATGAAAAAGGAATGCAATTGCATTCAGGCACACTGCCTAGAGCTTACTGCTCAGAGGAAGGCTCACTGCCTTACATACAATAATCAGATTAAATCCATCTAATGAGTTTGAACTGAGAATTTAGCTTCTACAAATGCCTGATGACAGTTTCGGTTAGGCACAAAAGAACTTCTACACACTCTTCCACACTCTGCTCAATCTCTTTCACAATTTGCTCTACTCTTGAATGATTTGACCTTTATTCGCACATGTACATTACATACACACACCGAGCATACCTTGAGCACACTTCAAAATGAGTAAACAATCGCTCTTATATATCCACTATACGGATTTACATCAACTACTCTGTCGGCCACAAATAAATAATGAATTACAACTGTCGGCCTCAATACATGAATAAATCTTAATGTGCACCAACACAAGTCGGTCACAACATAATGAGGACCCAAACAAACACCTTTGAATATGCCAAACAATAAAATATTAATCCTCATGGATCCACAACATGCTACCACCATCATGTTGGCCAAGAACATGAAAAATCGAGCACACATCGGAAAGATCTCCAATCATGAACATTCTGATCAATGTGGGTGTACAGAACTAATAGATCATGATCTAGACTCATCAATGAACGTCACAAGAACATGCGCAACAACTAAAATTACCATAATTTCATCCTCTTCTTCCAAGAACACCAACTACAGAAACAAAATGATTGTAGGAACATAGAACTTCATAACTTTCTCAAATCTTGATGTGTACCACTGAGACTTTCAAACAACATACTAGATAGATTGAGCAACAAACAATTTTGTGTGCACCACTTGATTATTAACTTATAGTACTTACCACCACTCTGACCTTCTCAGCTTCATTGGCTGCCTGCAATATATTATTTTACAATTTTCTCAATATCTGTAACATATACAGCTTTCAGAATCACCAATGTTAATAGTGTTGACATCAATGACAACCACATATCAACAACATAACCACAACATCCAATAGGTCCCCATACGGCTTCTTAGCTTATTTTGGTTAGCAATCACTGCTCTCCATGAATATTTAGTTTTTCTTTTTATGTTTAAGCACTCATCTTAAATTTTTATTTTTAGTATTAATAATTTGTGCAGTAAAAAATTGGAAAAAAAATGAAAACAAATATTTAAAAAGAGGGAAATAAATTTATGGAGCCACATGGATTTTTATTTCCAAAATAGCCCCTCCCCCTCTTCCTGCCCCTCCCCACCCTTTTTCATAGTTTATTTTCAATTCCTAAACACTAGCTTATTTTAGATTCCAAATTATCATTTTCTCATAATAAGATTTATGCATGGGAACACTTCAATTGCTTAGAAAACACATTTAAGCAGTCACATGGGGACATGGGGTAAGTAATTTTTCATCGAATTAGAATCCCGATAGATATACTTGACAAAATAATCATCCATTCAGTCCAAAATGAAAAAAATCATATGAAATGTCTTGTTCAATTTTCAATTCACCAATCTTGATATTATAGCATTTACACAAATCATGGAATCACTGTTTATATCAATGGGGTTGATTTTATTTTCCTCACACAACTTAAGTCCCTCGTGTAAAGTTTCCATTTTATCTTCGTTGTTGGAACTTGCAAGGAGGTTTTTTAAATCGCCCAAATGAGGATTCATATCTCATTCCTAAATCATGCATCCTACATTGTAGATCCAAAGGTTTTCTTCAAGGTCCATCAAAGTTCACTTTCAAGTCTTCTTTTCATAAGGGCCATCTATTTGGCATTCCTTCTCTTATATTTGGTTCAACTTGAATTACATGAAATTAAAAATCCAATAGAAAGTCTCAGCATGTTTTATATTTTCATGATCTCATCCCTACAGACACCTAAATTGTTTGCTCCTAATTCAATCTAATTTCATCTCTTCTAGCATTAATTAAATAAGACCAATTATTTGATTAACCTTTCTAATTGTCTTCTTATCATTAATTAAATAAATTTAAAATATTTAATTAATTAATTTGTCATTTTCTCCCTTTCCTCTATAGTTCACCTTCACTTTCCTATGTTCCAAGAATTAAATAAACATAACTATTTAGTTAATTCTTCTAAAAGTCTTTCTTAATTAATTAGTTAATTAAACTCAATTAATTAATTTAGTTAATCATGATCAATTTAATTAATCACATGTTACATCCCACCTGTTTAAAAATCTTCTCATTAAATCTTAGCCCTCCATTTCTTTTAGAAAATTATCACCCTTTATCTTACACATGTAGCTCTCACTATGTGAAAGCCCTCACTTGTCAAATTTCATATCCCCGTGTGATTCAACTCTTTTAATAATATCAAAATTTGTAACCACTTGGTCATCAACTTTTGTTGTTGTTTTCCTAATTTTCCATAGTTGTGTGACTTCTTGATATTATATGGTATCAAAGCCTATCTTTATGGTAATCTTAAGTTTTGAGCCTTGAAAATCATCAATTCTACTAAACTAAGAAAGTTAGACCTCTATATGTCTTGATTGAACAATTTATTGAGAATTCATATTTTGTGGGGAGTCTCTTATGAGATTTGGTTGATCTTTAAGTTGTTGTTTTTTTGTTTTGTTAACTTGTAATCTAGTATTGTGTCTTGTAATCCCCTTTAAGGCTTAAATCCTATAGTCTCATATACAAATCTTCAATTTAAAATGGAAAAAAATTGATGTGCAAGAGCTAACAATGATGGGGTGAAATTATAATTTAGGCTTCAATTGAAAGATTTTATGAAATCACTATTGTCAAACCAACTGAAGATGAGATCACTAGAGAAGATTCTCCCAACATCAAAATTATTGAAGAGTTTATTATAGGCATTGTATCTACTTATAAACCCCTTCCTTTAAAACTTGAAAAGGTTTATAAGAAATATGATTTAAGGCCCAACTTGTTAAAGGATGTTGCTTATTGTTATATTTTTTTAAAAAAATTCAAACCTAGGACTAATGTAATAGAACTTACATTAGAATATAACCCTACAAAGACCTTCCACGTAAAATTATTTCCTATTTTCCCAAAATCAAAGATTGATTACATTTGGAGTCATTAAGATGTCAATTTTGTTCATTTTTGTCTACATGGACCTTATGCCCCTAAAAATATAAATCTTTTATCTTATTTAGCCTTCTGTGAGATTCCAAACCCATATATGAACATGCATGTCGAATATATTAATTGTTAAGGCTAAATGATAATGATATATGCTTTGAATGTTATCTCAATTTGACAGTATGCACTCAAGATAGAGGATGTGAGGAAGTACATTATGGATCCTTGAATTTATGAGGATTATTTCTTCTATTTATGATTTAGAAAGTTTTGGAAAGATTAAGTATGTTAGTATCCAAATCCAAGTTTTGTACAATATGACCAATATTAATCATCCAAGAATTCTGGAGAATCTTCCTTATGCTAAGAGACTTAATGGAGGTGTACAATTTACAAAGGGGGACATATGAATACCATATAAATTCCAAGTGAATGGATATAGAGTGGTTAAGAAAATTTTCTTCCAAATTTATAGAGCCTAAGAAACGATAGTGGGGGAAATTGGCACCCCCTGTCAAGGGCAAATGTTCCTCGACAACCTTAAGGACCAAAGCTCGGGTGACAAGAATGGGAAGACAAGGGAGTTTTTATTATGTTTTATGTTTTATGATGAATTAAGGGATAATTTTTTTAGGGTCCGAAAGAATAGGCTACAAAGGTCTCATGAGAAAAGTGACAAGCTATCAATCAAGGATGACAATGTGGTGCATGGATTTCCTCATGGCATGTTGTAGTCTCGTATGAACCCAAAAAAAAAATTAACTATAAAGAAGGGGGACCCATCACCCCCAAGACTCCATGATGTAGAGCAGGGGGGAAATCCTTCTCACAATCACAAATCAAGCAAACTGAAACTATCCTTCTACCCTTACAACCCTATCTCATCAATTCTTCACAATTTCATCCAATTTGCCTTGTAGCCATTCAACCAAATAAATTTGTGCATATCTCACAAAATACTCATCAACCCACAAACCAAATAGCAATCTAGACACCCATTGGACATTCTTTGACATATCTCAAAATTGCATATACTTGTTTTGGAAAGACACCTCTGAAAATAGACTGGTACACTGAACAGGGGCTCAATTAGCCCACTTTTAAAAATCAACACCCACCTAATCCTCCTTCCAGACACAAAAATATATTGGACAGCCTAAAAAAGGTTACATAAGCACTGAATCAACAATTTTCATCCAAAGAAACAACCACCAGTACCCCAAAGCACAAAGCCCTCACTTTTGACTAGTTTCAAGGGGATTTATTGAAACTATGGTTTCCAAAGCCTATATCATCTTACCAACTGAAAAAACATGCCCCAAATGGCCTGCACATACTTAATCAACCTTCCCAAATTTCTTTCCCAACTTCTAACTACCAAATTAAGCCAAAAACACATGAAAATGACAACTAGGGCATCACACAAAATCCCTTAAATGGCCTCCCCTGCTCAAATAAATTCCATAGAAACCTAGACCTACCCTAGAGCACCCATTCCACCAAGTTACAAACAAAACCAACAATGGAATGGGTGTTAATCCATTTTTATATGTTTACAAACCCTTAAACTTGACTGTACAGAACCGCCTATAAAGATTTATCAATAGAACACTCCAATCTTAATGAAACTCAACCAACCAAAATCCAAATTACAGTTACTTCATCTTTTCGTGAAATTTTATAACTTGCAAGTCACTATTCTCCTATACAAGAAAGTACAAAGATCTGCAATAGCAAAATTGACTGGTAAACACAAAAAAATTGGAGTTTCTTGATTGATTTCCTCAACAAAACTTCAAGAGAGTTTACATTGAGATCCCAAGAATATTTAAACTTTTCCCTCCTAAAAAAAAACTACCACAACCAACAAAACCAACTTTTAAACTCCCTTGACCGTTGGCATTCCAAATTGTGCATTTTTGCACTTTTAAATGACAACATTTACAAAGTTGCAAAATATGACTATATAAACTCTAAACCGACCAAAATGACTCAAATTACATTTAGCATGGTCTATTATGACCTTATTAGACTCAAAAAAAACTCAACACACCAAAACTTAGCAAAAGATCTCATTTACATGAATTTGCTTTGGTGACCCTGTACCATACAATCGACCTGAAAAGATTCCAAGTCCTTTTGGAAATTGCATTGTTGTAGATCATGCTTCTTCACAACATCTCCTTGACCTTCCAATGCTCCTTCATGTGGTGATCCTTTCCACTGGATCATGTATTGAAGCTTAGTGTCATACCTTGCACATTTGAAATTGTTGCCACTTAGGTATTGCTTCGCCTTCACAGACTGTCTTGATGAATGTCCTCTTGAAGAATTTTTGAATAAAAGTACCTTGTTTCTGCAGATTCAATGTTTTATCCTTGTTTTGCAAACATTATACGGCTTGTACAACACCACCGGGCCATAATCTTTATTGGTTTGGGTAGAATAGTGTATTAGTTGTCAAACAAACTTGATTTGAGAAAATTTTATTAAGAATAAAGCTTGTTTGAGTCTTTTTTTTTTTCTGTAAGTTGCCCTAAAACCCTCATTTTAAGGGTTTGAGAGTCTAAAAAGAGAGTAAACAACCATTCCACCGAAGGAGGCCTTTTTAAATCGGTGGAATGGGTTAGTTTAGAGTATTTTTTCAGTTTGGTTGTGTTTGCAGAACAAGGGAAAGCAAATTGCATGAGTTTTGTTGTTGCCCTAGTGATTTTTCATCATTTTTGAGCATGAATGCATGGCTAGAAGTTTGAGTTTAAAAAAAAATACTTTGGAACAAAGTGGGAAATGGTTTAGATAGCATGTGCAGACCTATTATAAGGTGTTTGAAGCATTCGCAAAGTGGTTTGAGGTTTGGAATAGTTAGTTTCAATAAACCCTCTCTTGGAGCATGTCTAAAATGGCCTAGAACAAGGGTTTGTGTTTTGCTGCATTAGGGAGGGTTTTAGTGACCAAATATTGTTGATTACGAGGTTTTATAGTCTGGTAAAGCTTTGCCAACTGATATTTTTCATTGAGAGGTTGATTAATTGATACATGCTTTGGAAAATAGAACTAATTGGGGCTTGTTGAGGCAGGATAGTCAAGTTTAGGAAGGTACTTTTCAAAACAAGTATATTTTATTTCCAGCTATTTTAAAGGACTTAATGGGTTCTTGAAACTATTTTTTTTTTTTGGTGATTCAAACTGGTTGGATGGTTACACCTGATTTTGTCCATGTGAAATACTACAAGCAATTAGGTCTCTTGGTGTAAGCGATGGAGGAATGGAAGAAATAGTGTCTTAAGAGAGTCTTATTGGCTTAATCCTGTCATTTTCATGATAACCAAGGTGTTCTAGGGTCTGGTGAAGATTCTAGAACCTGATTTTAATTTTTGGTGTATTTGTAGCCCTTTGAAACCATGTTTCATTGAAGAAGAATTTGTGATTGTTTGGTTGAGCAGTTAAGATCTTTGTTTTGTATCTTTAGAATCCTTTGAATCCCACCATGCTCTGCATCACTCCAGGTCATGGAAGAGTCCCAAGGAATCATAGCACCCTAAACTACCTCAGGTTTGCTAGATGGATTGAAAAGGACAAAGTGTTGAGGCTGAAAAGGAAGGGCGAACAGATTGTCACTTTCCTTATGCTAAAACCAGATGTTTACAAAGCTAGAAGAGATGGCTTCAAAGGGTCATCTTGTTGCCCATACAACTCATTGTCTATGGATGACAGTGTGGATCTTGAACTCCAACACAATGTGTTGGCATCTCAAGGATGCACTGGCATCCTATACGGACTAGATTAGAAAAAAGAAAAAAACACTAAGAACCTACTAATTGCCTAACTGTTTGACATTTTATGTTTTGACAAAGAATAGAAAAGTACAGAAACAACAAATATAAAGCAAAGGACACTAAAAAGAACTATACTAGAAATGACAAGGAGAAGGTAGGAAAATTTATCGTACTTCTCATGGCTCGATTCTTCAATTAGCTCGACTCGAACATGCCTACACACATAGAGATGATAAAAATATTGGGATATATTCAAGGTCTACCTCAATCAAACCCTTGTTTTGGTGTTCCCACCTCCACGAATAGCCAAATAGCCACAAAGTATAGAAATCGATAAAGGAAATAGAAAGGAAGTGATACCACTAGCTAGAAAGCAAAGACAACTGCAATGTTATCCAATAAACAAAATGATGCAACCAAGTAGACAAACACAATGTTACCTTCCCAACTATGAGCTCTCAAGGACAATGGCAAGAAGAAGAGAGTGACACCACCGTGTAGAGGAGATGAATCTTGACAATCCTTCAATAGCATTGGTGTTGCAACAAGAACCCGATGTTAGAGCCAAATGAGGAGCTTGCCACAAGAAGAACAATGGTGTAGAAGCAAGAATGGAGTGAAGAGTGAAAATTGAAGAGCTAGAGAGTGTCAAATTATATGAAGAAGCAAAGAGACGAATGAATCTTGTTTAAATAGGAAAAATGGAGGTAACAATTCAAATTTCGTTGGTCAAGGGAGGCAAGGAACGTTACTCTTCGCAACCAATGGAAGATGTAACGTCTCTGCTGATTCCAGGGGTAGGAATCTTGTCAAGATGACAACATGATGTGCGAGCATTTGTGTGGTGCACGTGCATCCTCGACAAAAGTTCCTCCACTAACGCAAAATGATGCAACCCGATGGATGGAGCAAGGTGGTGGCAGTGAAATTGCATCATTGGGTTTACATTTTATAAGGTAGGTGTGTTGGTGTGAATAATGTCTTGTACCTAGTTAATTCCTTACTAAGATACTTAGGGTACTTATTCACATGTTAAGTTTACTTAGGTCCTAAGATTCTTTGTAGAAAACTTAGTTGTCATGTCTAGATTTTATCTTTTTCTTAGGTAGTTATGATAAGTTGTCTCATATCATAAGATTAAGACATTTGGTATAATCTTATGTTCTCTCATGTCTCACCTTGGCTATATAACCAAGAAGTCTCACATTGTACATCCATTGAATCATTTGCATAATTGATAAGAATACAGTTTATTCTTGTCATATTGATCTTCTCTCTTTATGTTTTTCCATTTGGCCTCTAGATCTTGGCAGGCTATCTCCATAGCCAATTCTAACATGGTATCAGAGTAAGTGGGGTGTCTTTGGTTAGCCATTTTTTGAGAGATCTTGGTAAATCTTGAAAAGTTGAGTATGCTCTTCTCTTGCATTGTATGATGATCTAAAGAATCCAAAAAACTTGATAGAAATACCAAATTTGGGGGGGTTCCTCTTTGTGGCTCTTTATTACAAGTTCAAATAGGAGCTTGTTGGTGCAAAACTAAGCTCACCATTGAGTTCAGAGGGTTCGAGAAAGTCAATTTTTCCTTTTGTTTCATCCAAATCAAACATACGAGGACAGATCTATGAGGGTTGGAATTTGAAGAGTGGTTGCTAGATCTGAAAGGTAGCCACAATTTTGGAGAATTTTGAGTCAAATCTAACCCTTCCATCATGTTCAGAAGGGCCAAAAACCCTAAGATCAACTGTGAATTCGTCAAAATTTGAGAAGTTGTTCATTGAGGCAAAAAAAATTCCTAGGGATCCGTATGGCCCCCCAAATTGTCGTTATTGCGATGGTACGATTTTTCAAAAAAATGTCATTTTAATATTTAGCTTTTTTTCTAAAAATATTTTGTTAAAATTAAAATATATAGTTCGGTCGAAAAGTGTTTTTAAAAAGTTTGCAAAAAAGAAAACAAAATTTTCCCACATTACCATTTGCAAACTTTTCAGTTTGTGGGCGTACCATAGAGTACATGAGTACTACACAATGGAGGCCACATGGCATATCGGCCATGGCCCCCACTGGTCCTACACTACTACTGGTAGTAGTTAAAAAATAGATCGTTTGTTTTAAAAACCAATAGCTATAAAATTTCAGCGGCGATCAACATTCAAAGAAGGAATATTCTGACCCCATTTGGAAAATTTTGGGTACAAAACATTCTTTCAAGATATTCCTTTGACCAACTTGACTAGCGACGTCTAAGAGCACGTCAAATTTAAGCTCAAGATCTAGTGAGTATTCACAAGACAAGGTATATTATTTTTTGACGGGCACAAAGACTTCAAATTTAATCAAGTGTCTTGCTGACATCGGCTATGGTCAACGTGACGTCAGCAGGGCCTTAAGAATTCCCCCCCTCATAGTTTGAGTTCTGATTTTTGCACTTTATTTTCAAACGCTCATAACTTGTGCTCAGGACCTCCTTTCTTCAAGCAATTTTTTTTATTTGGGGTAGAATGTTGTGCTCTCCGCAGTGGTGCAATCAAATTTTAGTTTTGGTGTTTGGTTTTTCTAGAAATTGCAGATTTTCACAAGTGTTGTTGCATCATTCTTGTTTTGGGAACTTCAAGGGCACATATCTTGCTCCTACGATAACATTTTTTTGTGCAATTTTTTGTGAAAGTGCATAAATTTTTGTGTAATTTTCAGTGGTGTAATCATATTGATCTCATTTTGTACCAAAAATTGTACTTGATTTTGTGGCCAATTTTTGTCATTTGCATGTACCAAGATCAAGACCACTTTGTTATTTTTTGCAAGTGGAATTTGTACTCACACTAATCATAAAGTGTCAAGTTCATATATTTTTGGGGGGTTCTTTGATTGAGTGAATTTGGGGGGATTCTTCTTGTGGTTGTGGTTGCATTCCTCTTGATTTATGTTCTTTCCTTCTTGTTTTATCATGGAGCCATCTACAATTCCACTTCTAACACCTTACAACTATCCTAAATGGAAATCTAAAATGAAAAAATTGTTAAGAGTTAAAAGGTTGTATAGAATAGTTCATGAGCTTGATGGTGAACCACAAGATGATGAAGCTAAAAATAATAAGTAATTGAATAGTTGTGAAGAAGCTATTGGCTATTTGTGCTTGTATGTCTTTCTCAAATTGTTGATTCACATTGAGCACTTCGATACACCCATGGCTATGTGGACTGCATTGTCAAACTTATTTGGGCAAATAGATGAAATTCAAGGAAATTTGTCGGAGAATGAATTAATTAGTCTTAATCCATGTAATTTTGATAACATGCAGGACTTCATCACCAAATTCAAGTCACTAAGAACACAATTGAAGGATTGAAAATTTGAGAAATTAGATACACAATTGGTGTTAAGTGTTCTTTCAAAGCTAGGACCTGAATATTTAGTGTTTGTGTTTACTTTCTATGCTACAAAGAATGCCTTTTGGAGTGAGTTTAAGATTCCTTCCTTTGAGGATTTTTGCTATGCAACTCACTAGGGAGAAAGATAAGCTTATTCAAATGGGTTCCTTGAAGTCTTCAAAATTGCATGCCCTAATTGCAAAGGATGAGAAGTCTTCAAGTGACAAAGAAAATAAAACGGATAAACCTAAGAAGAACACACAATCCACATCCAATTCCACATAGGAACATAAAAATTCCTCTTCTAAGGGAGAAACATTTAAGAAGTAGAGGCCTACTTTTGCATATTGCAAGAAGGATGAACGTGAAGAACACTATTGTTCTAAGAAGGATATTGATGAGTTGAAACATCTTCTCAAAAATAATCACATTGATTTGCCTTCTAGAATGTTTGAATCACCTCCTTCTCCTTCTTCAAAATAGTCTAAAAAGGACAAAGGTCGTGTTGGTTTGGCTTCTACATCAGGAAATAAAGGCATGCTCTTTGTGCTTTTTCAAGTCATGGATCAAGGAGATGGCTTCTAGATTCAGGAGCATCTCATCATATGACGTCTTCACAGTCTATATTCTCTTCTTTTGAGCCTTGTACTATGTCTCCTATTTTGATGGGAAACAATACATACATGGGTATAATTGGGAAGGGATCTATTGATATTAGGGAGGGCATTTTCAATGATGTTTTGTGTGTACCTCATTTGTCAAACAATCTTCTTTCCATATATCAAATTATACCTGGTGGAGATGGGAGGATTGTAGAGTTCAAACCTGATTCAGTCATCATTCAAGAATTGGAGAGTAGAGCGATTATTGCTATTTGGATGGTTGATCATTCATCTTAGTTGTATACCTTTGTATATTTTTCTTTTGATGGTGGCATCATTCCTTCGGCTATTGATCACACTTCTAGTGTGAACCATGATTCAGAGTAGACATTTGGCTTCTTGAACTTAGGAATTCTCACATCAGATCTAATTCTTGAGCCATGCATTTCATCTCCTCCATCTACTGTTGTAGTTGATGATGATTGTGTTGCTACAGATATGGCTTATTTTGATTAAGTGCAATAAGATATATATTATCTTCCAGATGAATTCCTGATAGGTATTTCAGACTTGTTTGTGCAGTCTCATATTTCAGATTTGGGAGACCTTATTAATGGCATTCATCTTCTCTTTGATGAAGATGGTCCTTCTTCAATTGTTGTGAGGGAACACTCTGGCCCTCTTGTTCATTCTCTACATGATCATTCTTCGCAATTTTATGTGAGGGTGGATACTTTTGGACATAATTTGTAGGAGGCTTCTTTGTCTTCAGAGGGATATCATTGTCTTTGGATTGTGTTCTACATTCATCTCTACTAGATTCTGGATTTTCCTCTTCAACAGTATGGCCTAGAACACCTGTTTTGAGTGTGTCAGCTTTTGACATCGACATGGAGACACTTGAGCATGATTTAAAGACCTCATACATCATTCATATTCCCTCATATTTCTTTCAGGATTGGAAAGAACTCTTGCATATATTCATGGTTTTGTTTTTTCCTAAGGGGAGGAATGTTGTTTGATGAGATTAGATCATCTTCAACATTCAATGTCGAGATTCTTCCATTGCAGGAGACTCACCATTGAGGGGGGACTGCATAGTCTCTCTCTTCTTATTCTCTCTTATGGGGGCTCATTTTCCTCATATGGGGTTTTGGCCTTCTCATCCATCATTGAGTGCCTTTTTTTATTTCATCTCTCTTTTAGGGAGGAGTATTGTCTAACTAGGTTTTCTCTTTTTCTCCATGTGTGAGAGATATTTTTGCATTTGTATATGGGTACCTAACATGGTCTTGTAGTCGGAACCAATCTTTGTGTCATTTGCATAATAATCTACTCCCTAAGTTGCACTTAAGGGGGGTGTTGGTGTGAATAATGTCTTGTACCTAGTTAATTCCTTACTAGGATACTTAGGGGACTTATTCACATGTTAAGTTTACTTAGCTCCTAAGATTCTTTCTAGAAAACCTAGTTGTCATGTCTAGATTTTATCTTTTTTCTAGGTAGTTATGATAATTTGTATCATATCATAATATTAAGACACTTGTCATAATATTATGTTATCTCATGTCCCTCCTTGGCTATACAACCAGGTGGTCTCACATTGTACATCCATTGAATCATATTTGCATAATTGATAAGAATACAGATTATTCTTGTCATACTGATCTTCTCTCTTTGTGCTTTCCATTTGGCCTCTAGATCTTGATAGGATATCTTCATAGCTAATTCTAACAAGGGGAAATTAAACAGGGAATTTACCTAGGGGTGAAAATTTTTTCCATTACATTTTCCCCCTACTTTAGTGAGCATGTGTTTCAGTGTGAATGTGAGGTAAAGTAGATAGAGGTTAAAGAGAATACACCTTAACTATCGAGGAAGAAAATCTTTGATCTAACACACTTGGACATGCAAGAGGTAGCTCTACAGGTTCTTAGTCCTCCAAGGAAACATTGATTTGAAATAGAGAGAGATGGCTCCACAGGTACTCAGTCCTGTGAACTTGGCTCCATAGGTTCTCAGTCTTGCAGAAGTTGAACAAAGGCTCTACAAGTTCTTGATCCTACAAAAAGAAGGAGCTTCACAGGTTCTCGATCCTACAAAGGGATCGTCATAGGTTCTCAATCCTGCAGGGCTTGACATGAAAGGACTATGCAAGTGCTTGGTCTTGAAGAGTTTGATGTGAAAGGCCCTTACAAGTTCTTGGTCATGAAGGGAAATATTAACGAGGTGCTCGGTCCTGCTAGGAATGCTTGATAGAAAAAGCGACTTTATAGGTGCTCGGTCCTACAAAGCAACATTTTAGGCTACAGATAAAACATGTTAGGAAGAAAAGCCACAATAGATAGATATATCATAGATCAAGCAATTGAAGGAGAAGTTTTCAAAGGGGTCCCCTCAAGAATTCTTCAAGACAAGGGGCTTGTTCAAAGGAACACTCCAATTTGAAAAGCACAAGATTTTCCGTAAATGATTATGTCATCAAGGAATCCTTTGAAATATCTCTTTCATCAAGGAATCAAATAAAAAGAATGCTCCTTCTCAAAGGAAATTTTTCAGACTTCTTCATTAGAAAAAGTACTCCTTTTTTGAAGGAAAGTTTTCATATTCTTTTGCTACAAATTCATTTTCAAAATAAAAACTTCACTAAGGGGCCCTTGTTGAAGAATGCATTTTTGAAAAATGAAAAAATTTAAGGGATTTGTTGGCCACCGAATTCACCTTATTGAAAATCAGAGAAATATGGTACCCCCCTTAGGACAGTGTGTGTGAAGCAGAGGAGCACATTGCATCCTAAGGAGAGAAAGGATATGTTGTGGCCCACGATACATTGAGAGATATAAACATGGAAATGTTTTCATGCACGTAAGGGACAACACTTAAGCGCCACAACATCACAAAGCAAGCAGAAAGAGAGACAAACAAAGACAAAAAATAAGAGACAAGTAGAGATGAAGAAATCAAGAGATAGGGGGGTTTGTGAGTTTGGGGTTAGATTTGTTCATATATATAAATAGGTAACATGTAATGTATGAAAAAATGATCATCAATCCCCAAATTTCCTAGATCATGAAGAAGAGCACGTGAAGAAAAATGAAAATAAAAATTTGGGTCAACATGGAACAAGGCCTAAATTCCCCCACTTTGCATTGCCCCCGATTGTCGAAAAGAAAATTCACAACATATAGAAGAGTGATGAAACATATAGATAGAAGTTTACAAAAAAATATCTAGGCCTGTATCCAAGCACCTACAAGGATAGCGAGAGTCATTTAGGTAGGATCACAAAAATATAAATATAAGCATGGGGGAACACAACACACACAAGTATAATCTACAAATAAAGAAGAGGTACAACCCCTACTCCTCATCGACCAACAGGCCATCCTTCTCCCAATCTAGATCATTATACGGGGAGGGATAGCGAGGGGAGTATCCTTTGATTCTCCTGCAACAAGGTTCAAGGAAGAAGGCCCCTTGAGGTATTCTTTATTGATATCTTGTGAGGTAAGGGTCATCGATCTCGAAAAGATCAAAGATAGAGCCAAGACATCATCCATCGAGTTAAACATGCACTTCACAAGAGTTCCATGTGTTAATCGAGCAAGAGAAGAAGGAGGCACTCGAGATCCACTACCGATCTCATCAAGAGGGGTAGCGAAAATCTCAGGGGACATGGGGGCCGCCTCTGTCACAAGCACAACACATTCCAAAATAAGACTAGCTCCCGAAGAAAGTGAGCCCTTCTTTCGACCACCACTCGGGATGAGGTCATCCTCCAACTTACACTTTAGTGGAGGATGTTGGATCCCCATAGAGAAAGTGAAGGTGGAGGAGGAGAAGACATAGTTGCAATAGACACCACCATTGTGTTCAGTATGTCTATGAGCTGAGAAAATGGAGGGATGTCTAAAAGGGACATCAAAAGAGGAGGCTCCACAGAATGAGCGATAAAAAACTACACCCTTTTGGGGTGAGGATCATTAGAACCTATGGGGGAGCCAAAAGTAGGATTGAAGTGATTGTAACAGAAGTAGAAGGATCAAAAGGAAAATACGGAAAATACACAATAGAAGATGTAGAAATAGGAGCTATTGGTTCCCCCTCTATCTTTTGTAAGGTAGCTTATTCAGAAGCCAGAGCTTTTCTCCTATGCTTGCACTCACATGCAAGTTGGTTATGTTAGCTTCAGAAACTAGAAGTTGCAGCCTGAGAAGAGGTGGAAGGATCTTTTTCTACCATAGGAGTGTCCTCCACAACTGTGGCTGATGGAAGAATAGCCTCCTAGATAGGGGTAGGAGCAAGGAGCATAGGAGCAGAAATAGTAGTAGGTGGAGAACAAGACACGAGTGTCTTAGTAGCAAGCCTCTTCCCATTCACTACCAAAGGGGTAGGAGGAAGAATGGTAGGAGGCCGTGGAGGCTGAGACACGGAGGCAACTCCACAAGGACCCTTCCCCTTGTCGTAAACAATGGCTCTAGAAACTATTGGCAAGACAGGAAGTTCAAATACTTAGCGCTTAGCTTTTTGCCAAGCGAGCACCATTGGGATCCCCACGCGAGGCATAAGAGCAGGAGCCAAGGAAACCATAGTGGGGTGAGAAGCTAAAGTAGGTGGAGAAGAAAACATAGAAGAGGAAGGCCCATGGTCACGATCAAGATTTTCCTTCCCCTTTTGCTAGAAGGAGGAAGTAGCTTGCTACTGCACAATCATGGAACCTTTTACTAAGATGGCATAGGGAGAAACTAGATAGGTCACCTTTGGCATCGTGTCCCCTGTCTTATGCCTAATATAAGAATGATATAGCAAGTATATCCTCAGAGGGAGGGGTATGACTAGAGCAATCCAAAAGTGGTCTAATGAGAAGCCCCCACACGACACTAGCGACTTATAACTGATGTCGTGCACGATGTGTAGAAAGCCCTCATGAGAGAACTTGAGAAATTTGTGAATCATCAAAGTGACGCCATTCATGGAAACTAACCACAAAATATGCAGTTTCACCCTAAATAGTTCTAACTCCAAAATTATGACAAACGAGGTATCTACGGCTCTGGGTCCTACCAAGACTGAAAGAGTAATAGAATTAATAGGAGGTATTGAGATTCCATCGTGTGTGCACATAGTGGTCTTCAAGTCTTCATACTTCTCCCTATGCAAAAAAATTATCAACAGAGTTTCTTCCGTTATAGCATTTACTTAGTTCGCAAGGTCCTCTAGGACACCATTTACAATGTTCCTATTGACACAAGCATGAATGTACAAGGGAGAAGGATCTTTATTCATAGGTAAATCCTATGAGGTAAAGGTTTTTCTGGTGATGCGCTTGCAGGCTGAGAGGGAGGAATATGTATGAATGAGACTATATTAATGTACTCTGATGGAACAAACTCAGAGGACTCCAAAGGTCAAGAAATTGGATAGTGAGCTATCTAAATTTTGCTCCTAAATATCTAAGAGCCTTCGTAACTACACAACTAGGGATCATAGAGTGGGTTGCAAGGTTGTGCACCCTGTAACACACAAATCTATAGCCTAGGACACAAGTGAAGGTTCTTCAATACCAAGATACGAAATCAAAATAGTTCATGTTGAATTCACCAAAATGTAGAGAATGGGGGCCCATCACCCTGAGGACTCCAGGTCAAGGAAGATCCCCAAGGAACAAGCTGCCCTAGACTACCTCAGGTTTGCTAGACGAATTGAAAAGGACAAGGTGTTGAGGTTGAAAAGGAAGGGTAGATAGCTTGCCGATTTCCTTTTGCTAAAACTAGATGTTTACAAAGCTAGAAGAGACATTTTCAAAGGTTTGGCCTGCTGCCCAAACAACTCACTATTTTTGGATGATAGCGTGACACCTTGGCATCTCAGGGACACATTAGTATCCTGTACGAACAAGAGTCTAGAAAACAGACAAAAACGCTAAGAACCTACTAACTGCCTAATTGTTTGACATTTTATGTTTTGACAAAGAACATAAAAGTACAGAAGCAACAAATACAAAAAAAATGATATTGAAAATAAATATTAGACAAATTACAAGAAGGTAGGGAAAGGTATCGTACTTCTCATGGCTTGATTCTCCAATTAGATCCACTCGAATGCACCCAGATAGAGATGGAAAAAATGTTGGGTTGTATTCGAGGTCTACCTCAGTTAGACCTTCATTTTGGTTTTCCCACCTTCGGGAACAACTAGATAGCCACAAAGTATATAAATTGATAAAGGAAATAAAAAGGAAGTGATACCACTAGATAGAAATAAAAGACAACAACAATGCTATCCAATAAATAAAATGATGCAACCAAGTAGAAAAACACAATGTTACCTTCCCAACTACGAGCTCTCAAGGCCAATATCAGGAAGAAGAGAGTGACACCACCATGTAGAGGAGATGCAGTTTGAAAATTCTTCAATAGCAATGGTGTTGCAACAAGAACATGATGTTAGAGCCAAATGAGGAGCTTGCAGCAAGAAGAACAATGGTGTAGAAGCAAGAATGGAGTGACGAGTGAAAATTGAAGATCTATAGAGTATCAAATTGCATGAAGAAGCAAAGAGAGGAATGAATCTTGTTTGAATAGGAAAAATGGAGGTAAAAAGTTGAATTTCATCGGTCAAGGGAGGCAAGGAACGTTACTCTTCGTGGCCAATGAAAGACGTAATGTCTCTATTGATTCCAAGGGCAGGAATCTTGTCAGGACAACAATGCGACGTGTGGATGTCCGCACAACGCACACACATCCTTAAAAAAAATTCCTCCACTAATGCAAAATGACATGGCTAGGTCGACGGAGCAAGGTGGCGGCGGTGAAATTGCATCATTGGGTTTACATTTTCTAAGGTATGGGAAATTAAATGGGGAATTTTCCTAGGGGTAAAAATTTGTGCCATTATAGTAACAAGGACAACAAAGAGACTACTATTGGGCAACTAAAATATTAAAGGTGTGCTAAACTAATAGAATAATAGAGATAAACAAAATAAAAATAACATACATTAACTTAATGAAATTAAACAGAAAAGATGTAATGGAATAAGAGGAAAGGAGACTCACAAGAGGTCCACGTATGAAGCCTCTTAGAAAGCAACACCTTCAAAACCTGCACACAAGGAAACATAAAAAATGGTTGGGGTTGTTTTAAGGGATTGCCTCAATCAAACCCTCATGTAGGTGTTACCACCTCCATGGATAGCTAGATAGATAGATAGAAAAGAAAATAAACAATAGACAAGATAAAGATAATAGATAAGTTAGAATAACAATAACTATCAAAATAAAGATGGCAATGCAATAGGGAGATCACAATTACTCTCCTTTGGCGAACGAGAATGATGAAAGGAAGAGCGTGCAACCTCTTAGACATGCCAAGAGAACCAAAGTGTTGGTGTAGAGACCCAAGACATGAAAGAGAGTGATAGAAAATGGGGTAGAATTTAAGAATGAGAGTGAAGAAATGAGCTAGAGTGAATGAGATCGAATAGAGTGAATAGAATGAGAGAATAGAAGGTTTGAAAGGAGAAAAGGCATGCAAATGGGAATTTTAGGCATGTCTACAAGCTGCAAGGATGTTACAATTCACGGGTAGGTAGGAAATTTAACACCTCAATGACTATGTAGGAAGGAATCTTTTCAGGGCATTCGCATGGTGCGCAGATGTTTGCACGACGTGTGACCGTTTGCAACAAAATTTATTTAAATGACCAAAAATGAAAGGGTTAATGACAAGATTAAGGTTAGGTGAAGGGAACATTGCATTATCAAATTTAATTAAGCTAAATGGGAGGTTATGGAATGTGGAATTGCATAGGGTGCAATTTTTGGTATTACATTTTTTTGTCGCTTTAGCGAGCAGATGTACTCTAACATATGTGAGCTAAAGTAGAAAGAAAGAGGTTGAAGAAAATATACCCAGGATGAAGTGCAAGTCTTCGATCTGGTATATGCAATTGAGAAGTTGAACTAGGACACAAAGAGGACATGGGTCTTCCATCCTCCAAATCTAACTATAATCTCACCACAAGCATGTTAGCTACAGACAAACATGTCAGGCGAAAAAGCAAAAATTGGACATGATAGAAATCTGATAAGATAAAAGACAACGTTGATAGGTATTTCTATCAAGTTGCACTATGCTAGAAACCATATGGCAAGTAGATATAAAGACAAGTGATAAAAACAAACCCCACAAGGGAGGAGAACCTCGATCATAAAAATACAAGATTATAAGACAAGTCTAGTCAAGTTGTCCTCAAGCTAGATGGCGAGATCAAGAGACATCAAGATGTTGAAGACATACATTTTTGAGAAGACAAAAAGATAAGAAAATAATCAGACATGATAGCAGTCACTTAGAATGATGTGTGCTACACAAAGGAGAACATGCCATTCTAAGGAGAATAAAAGAAAGAGCGAGATGTTGTTTCATGACATACATTGCAAGATGTATTCATGGAATGTTGTCATGTGAGGGGCAACACATAAAATCCACAACATCAAGAAAGAACAAAGACGAATAAATCAAGATCATAGGGGGGTGATCCCACAATACTGGTTTACAATTTTTGGCCAAATTGGACACTAAACTATGTTTTTAAAAATAAATCTTCACTTGCGGGCACCTATAGTGGCTAAACCGTGAAGAATTTGGAGATGATGCAAACTAGTGATTTGTGACATTTTTCCTGTAGATTGTAAATATATATTTTTTACTTTTTTTTGAATCAGATTGCATTTCTTTTTCCATCTCCTTTGAAAACTAGTTTTTATCAGTAAACACCATTTTTAAGGAGTGATGCTCACTGTATACAACATAAAAAAATTTATATGAAGGATAAAATTCTAATTTTTTCAAATTTAGATTTGTAACTATGAGATCTAACAAGTTCATTTGCTTTCATAGTGTTCTATTGAATATTTTTTCCTTAATCAAGTTTTGAAGTCAAACCAATTACAATTCAAACATAGGCGGACTGTATACAACATAACTTTTTTTGTATGTATCGAAATTCAATTGTTTTTTACTGGATCAAGGACATCAATACCTAGCCTGAACATATTTTTCAGAATTTTATTTTGATAATTTATTATTTTTCCACATGTGCAAAACATAGAGCTTGATTTTTGGTGAAAAACCTATGTTTAATCAAACTAAAAAAATAAATACATAATAAAACCATAACATTAAAATTATATTAGATGGATAGCTCGTTTTGAGGACTACCATCATCTAGCTGGGTCTATGAATTCTCCTCCATTTTCATCCTTAATTCGAGCTTCGAAGGGAAATTTTTTGCAGAAGTTTGGAGCCAGAGGGGGAGAAAGGGGAAAAAAGGGGTTCACTCGAACCCCCTTCGAGCGAACCCCCCTTTTTTCAAAATTTTCCTTTGTTTTCTATAATGTGAAATGTGCAGAATGTGGGACCCATCATTTAAGAGGGTTTTCTTGAAGGGGGGTTCGAGCAAACCCCCTTTGGGTTCGCGCAGACCCTAAGTTTGTTCAAACCCCACAAAACCCAAAATTTTCTTCATGGTGGTGTTTTTTGCAATTTTCCTTCCTCAATGGAATTGTAAACCAGTTTTGTGGGATCACCTGAGGATCCAATTATTTGAGGTCAGAACTGATCATAGATGTATATAGATAAATATATTATAAAGTATATGATCTATCATCTCACCCCAAATAGATTGAAATGGGAAGAAGAGCACATGAAAACAAATAAAAATTTGGGTCAACACAGAAGAGGTCTAAATGCCCCAATGCTTTGCATCATCCTTGATGTGAAAAGTAAAGTCTATGATAGATAGAAGAATGATCAAATAAATAGAAAAAGTTTTATGACATATTTTATCCTCTATCTAAGTACCTACGAGAGTATTAAGGGTCCTCTAGGCGAGAGCACAAATATAAACATACAAGAACAAGGGGAACACAAACACACACACAAACCTAATCTAAAGATCAAGAAGAGGTACTGATTTGGTAGTATGTGGAGGAATGGGAGGAGGCCTCAGAGGCCGATATGCTAGAACAATAGAAGAAGGACCAACTCTAGATGTATGCTTCCCCTTACCATATAGGGTGGGCTAGGGGATAGTGGGAAAATTTGAGAGTTGGAAAACTTGGGGTTTAGACTTCCACAACACGAGTGCCTTTCCTTTTCCTACATCAGGAACATTAGAAGTAATTGAGGACCTTCGAAGGGTTTTGAATTCACAAAAGAGGAAGGTATGTGTGTGGGGGAGCCTGATTGTCCTTAGCATTCAAAGAGGAAGGTTAAGAGGACAAGGCACGATGTTGCGTGCATATAGAGGCCTTCATGTAAATTACATGAGAAGGTAGGAAAATAGAATTAGGGAACATAACTCCTATCTTGTACCTATAATAGGCCTTGTATAATAAGTCTCCAAGGGGTGGTAAAGGTCTAGGGGTAAGCCAAAAATGATCTAGAGAAAATCCCTCACTTGACACAAGTGGTTTATATCAAGTATCCTATATAGTATGCATCGTACCATCACGAGGAAATTTTAAACATTTGTGGACCACTGAAGCAATTGCATTCATGGAGACTAGACATAGAATGCCTAGTCTTACCATGAATAGGTCAAATTCAAGAATCATGAAAAATGGGACATCAACAGATTTAGGCCCAACAAGGACCGACAAAGAAATAGCACCAATGGGAAGCAAAAAAACTCCATCATGAGTACAGATTGTGGTCTTCAACTCCTCATACTTCTCCTTATGTAGATTATTGATAAGGAGGGTCTCCTTCGTAATGACATTGACCCGACTAGCAAGGTCAACCATAACACCGATTATGATGTTTCCATTGACCTGAGCTGGGATGTACAGCGGAGAAGGTTCCCTATCAAGAGGTAGGTCATGTGGTGTGAAGGTTATGTTAGAAATATTTTCCACATGACCTGGAGGAGGAATATAAGTGAATGGGACCATGTTCATGTACTTAGAAGGGCTAGGATCAAAAGATGGAGAAGTAGTTGTTATCAAATTCGCAGAGTGGGAAGGAAAGGGATATGTGTATATTTGTAGTTGGTTGTTAGGCTTGGCTACAAATTTATTTGAGTTTTGTTTCCTATCATCAAGCCAGATGGTACCACTATCTATGTTGTCTTGGATGACATGTCTAAGATGTACATAACATTTGATATCATGACCAGGGACCTAGTGGTATTGACAAAACTTTTGTGCATCATACTAGTTAGGATAAGGTTCAAACAATGGTCTTATTTTGGGGAGAGAGAATAAACCATATTTTAATAATTTTGAAGAACATTAGTGTAGGACTCATATAGTTTTATGAAAATTCTATTATGTCTCATAGAGTTATTTTTAGTAGGAATAGAAACTACGTTTGCTACTACCTTATTTCTTTTAGGCTCCCTATAAATATACATGACTAACCAATTATCAGGATGGGAGGACTAGGAGGAATCCTTGTATTGCATCACCATCTGTTGGTATTCTCTCAATGTAACATACATATGGGAAAAGGAAGGGTACTTCATCATGATAAATTTTTCTCTCAACACCATCAAATTTTTTTTGATGAACACATGTTAAGCATCATAATATAGTAGGGCATAAAATATTTGGGAGAACAAGGATTGGTATCGAGCAATGAAATCGATTAACTTTTCATGATTTCCTTGCTTACAATGGACGAGATTAGTAAAAGTGATCTTCGATCTGATGTTCACCTAGAATTATTGTAATAATTGATTAATCAATTGATCGAAACAAAAGATGGAGTTGTTAGAAACTGAGCAGAGCCATTCCAACATAGCATCCTTGAGGGATCACAAGAATAGATTTGCTAACAAAGCATCCTAATAAATGAAATCAGTACACATGATAGTAAAGGACAAGACATGGGTATGTGGGTCACCTCTGCCACTATACTTATCAAACTTTAGGATTTCCATCCCTTGAGGGATGGGGACATTTAGAATGGAGAGAGCTAAAGGAATACACCAATAGTATGGTTGCAATGTAGATTGAGATGCAGAGGTAGCTAGGTTAGCCAATTGTGATTGCACCATCCCATGTTTTATAACAAATTATTCAAGACAGGATTGGTTGACGAAGCCTAACTAGTTGAGGTGGCAAAATCTCAGGTTCTGAATACAAGGATCTTGTATCTTAAAGGGAAATGGTTCACTCTGACTCCACGACCATCCGAAGGCACAATGTTGGTATTATCAGTAGTAGTGAAAGAGGGAACAGAAGCACCAGTGTCTTGTTGGGAAAATTTGTCTCAACCTTGCAATTACATAAGGTTTACTGTTGATATGTAAGCATGGGGGTACCCCCTGTAAGGGGTTTGATGGGATTCAAGGACCGCATTCCCTGATGGGGCCTCGAGGGAAGTGCCCCCAAAAGCCAAATTTTATGTGTATTTTATTATTAAAAATTTGGATCGTTCATCATTAAGTCTCAGATCTGATGGTAGATATTTTGTTGGTGTTACTTACCCTAGAAGGAAACCCTATTTTATGAGGTTGTATTATGGTTGTGTATTGTGATGTATTCTAAGAGTTTGATAGTGGTAGTGATCGTGTTTCCTCAAGATCTTTGGTTGGTGATACTCCTGTGAGAAGATTGCACTACAAGTATATTATAATCTCCCTCTCAAGATTAGTGTAGGAAGTTGTTCTGAGACCTTAGCTTCCTTACTTGTCTACCATATGCATGGACACTCCCAAAATCAGAATATACAACTATGTACTAGTGGTTTCTGATTGGACATCTTGAGCATTACCCAAGATAAAAGTGTATGAGGGGACATTGGTCTCTACCAAGTTAGCTATCTCTTGAAGAAGCTAAAGATCTTTGTGGTCTAAGATGAACAAGTCTCTCATACCACAAATGATAGGAGTATCTTGAGTGTATGTATCATCTTTTCTTATAAAATCTTCAAAAAAATTTAGCCTCTCGTCCAAAGATTGAACTTGCTCAAAGGAAACCCTAAGAGCATACTCATGATCTACGGGACATTCAGACCCAAAAGGAGTGCTTGTTTGAGGATTTTCTTGAACTTTTGATAAAGGATGATCATAATCAAAAGGGGGAGAATTACCAAGTGATATTCCTATAGTAAACTAATCAAACTTAGGACTAAAACGGGGTGGACTGAACAGACTTCTTGAACCTATATCTAGATGTCAATAAATTCTTCTAACTACTTGTCTGGAAGTAGTAGACTGTGTTGTGAAACTCATAAAAGTTTCACAACACTTAGTCAAACAAATGTACAAACAAGAGAAGAAATTCTCAACAAAATATTAGGATAAGGATAGTTCACATCAAATTCACCAAAATGTAGAGGAAAATTGACACCCCCCGTTAAGGGAAAATTTTCCTCGACTACCTCAAGGACCAAAGCTCAAGTGACGAGAATGGGTAGACAAGATATTTTTTCTTATATTTTTGAAATAATGAAAAAATTGGGGGTTGGGTTAAAGTGTGTTATAAGGGGTTCACCAAATATGAACCTATTTTCCTTTATTTATTTAGGAAATGAGATCCACATTAAGAATTGACTTACAACCTATAGACATGGAAAATGTACAATTCAGTTCAACACACTTACTAACGACATTTCCTCCTAAATCATATTCTCAAGCTTTTCATCATCTTTTGTCCCTTAATTTAATAGATCATTGTTTATTTGATTAAGTCTTTCTCCTTCTTTGATTAAATTAATCAATTTAATTTAATTTATCTTATATCCCTTTTAATTAAATAAATCATTTTATTTGATTTAAATTCCTAAAGTCTTCTCATAAATTAAAACCTTATTTAATTTAATCTAACATTTGGTTAAATAAATTAAAATATTTATTTAATCATTTTCCTCTCAAATCTTGATTTAAATCAATTCATCAATCTAAGTCAAAATGGTCAAATCACCTAATTTCTCATTAAATTGATCAAATCTTGATTAATTTAATCTCAATCACTAAAATCCTCTAGATTTTGCAAGTTGCACCAATAGATCAATTTAATTGATTTATTAATTCATCTATTTTCCCTCACATGGCATAAAAGAGGAATATTCCCTCAAATTTGAATTCAAATTCAAATGGGCATAGTCCTTCCAACAAGGCATTTAATTCCTCTTACATGTCCTTAGCATTGAACCAAGTGACATTAACTCCATTTCCTTCTCCCTCCAACATGTGAGATTCAAATTTCAAATTTGAATCTCATGGCATTTATCATGCACATTGATCAAAATGTGCTCAACCTTCAACCATTCACATCTTGACAAGTGGCACTTGGCCATTGGATGTTGAATGATCCCACATTGCTCAATTTCACTCTTCTTCCAATTTAAAAATCTATAAATGAGAGACTCTTCCTCTCATTTGATCATCCACAATTCAAGCAAGTTTATTTACTCAATTTCATCCTCAACATTATCCATTTCATCAAGTTCTTAGCTAGGTTATGCAGGTTTTTCATCATGGAGCTTGATTGAATCTTCATCAAAGTGGATCACTCATTAAATCATCAACAATCACAAAAAGGAGTTGGGAAAGGGCCAATTTCTACAATAATTGGCACCAATTCCCCCATGGGATTGATAATTGTTCATTAAAATAGGATTTATTTACTTTCATTTGCATTGTTCTTCATTTTTCTTCCTATATTAATGTTTCAAACTAATTTCATGGGGAATCTTTGTCTTAACTTGCATATTGATCTAATTATGTGTTTGTTTGTTGTGTTTATTCAGGTATAAAGGATTGGGGTTCACACAACCCTTAGGTGATTCAACTCAATGATGGAATCTACTTATTTCATTATGATCGGGGTACGAAGACCAGAGGGACGTTGGTCAATGGCCGTCCAAAATGGTGAAAACCTAAAGGAAACCCGGTCAGGGAAACCCAAAGGGTCGGGTCCAGGAAGGACACAGACTGAAAGTCGTCAGAAAAGGCAAAATAGACAGGGAAACCCGAGAGGGGAATTTCGACGGTCCAGGCCCGGGAGGCCCCACGGACACCAGCAAAGGGTGAAATGTCAAGGAAGCTTTAGGACTCAGCCAATTCTGAGGGGCAACACATGGTCAACCTAAGATGAGACTCGAGAGGAATGTTGACCATCAAGGACACCAAAACGAGGGCATGTGAAACGAGGCGGCAACAAAAATGACCCGACAGGGCAAAAAGAAAGAGGATCCCCATTCCGAACGGGGCGTGTGTGCTATAGGCACAACAACTGGCGACTTCGCTGGGGAGAACGCTCCTAGCGTTCTAAAGATAAATATTCTTTCTGAACCCAAAATCTCTAGTTTCGCAGACCAAAAGCCAATTTTGTCACGTACTGATTTTTATCAATTATTTAATTGCAAATATAGATCATGAGATTTGCATGTTTATGTTAGATGATTATTGAAATTGATGATTATTTAAATTGAAATTGAGATTTAAATGCAAATGAAATTATTTTGAATTCATTATTTATGAAATTTGGGGATTGCCATTGCTGATGAAAATTTGAGTGCAAGTGAACGCAACAACAGGTGAACGAGAATGAAGGCAAGAACATTGATCAGGTAGAGTCGTTTTAGCCATTAGACGTTAATAAGGATGATGGAATCTCACACACCACTTAGTTATTATTAATGTGTTTTCGTGATGATTATTATTTGAAAATTTTATTTAAGTTTATCTGATTGTTCAAATATATGTGAAAATGAATATGTTTGCTTTTTGAAATGGATAGATTGATTTTATTTAAATAATTACTTCTTTATGTAAATCTTTTATTTTTAGTTGAAAATAATAATGCTTTTTATTCTAAACTATTGGAATAAACTTTTAATGGTGAAAATATATATAGTGATCTTGTTATTATATATATATATTTATATTAAAGAAAATCCATATATTGAAATATATGTTTGAAGAAAAAGATATTAAATTTAGTATTTAATGAAAATAAGAAATCAAAAATACGTTTTAAATTGAAATTGAAATGAGAATAGTAGTAAACAAATGGAAAACAATTACCTCTCAATCAAATTTTGCATGCAAACAAAGAGATAGAACTCTGAGTTATGGCCATCACTGCTGGGAATGTGGCACTTATTGTGGATCGAATTTATTGATGACTCCACCTTACGCATGATAAAGGAAAGAAAGAAAGAAGAAAAAGATCTTCTTAATACATGCGCATCTGAGACAAGAAGAGAAAATCCATTTTTGAAAACATAGGAGTTTTGTTTGAATTCTACATAATTCATACGCAAGTTATAGGGAGAGCAAAAGATATTTATCTCTGTCATGCAATAGAATATATCTATCTCCACTTGGCGCGTGTGAAGGGAGGTGATGCGCACTGGCTGAAGGAAGCAGTAAGATAATTTTGTTTGAATGTTGTTTTGATTCCATGCGCAAGTGAAAGGAAGAGGTATGCGGCCAGAGGAAGGAGGGAAGAGAAGAGTCAAGGTGTGGCCAAAGAAGTGATTTTAGAGGATAAAAATAAAATAGCAAGATATCCCTCATGTGTGTGGGAGAAGACAGAGGGGAGGCACGTGGGAAATAAGGTAAGGAAAGCGCGGCCAGCTACAGGAAGGAATCCAAAGCATAACAACAAGATACATCCTTCACACGCAAATAAAACCACAAAAAAAAAACTATATTTGTTAGACTGTACAGACATAAAATCTGGAAATTGCAAGAAAAGAAAATGAAATCATTAAAATAACACAGATTAAAATTATTGAATGATTTCCAGAATTATAAGATTAAATAATTTTGTGTATTTAAATATATTTGAAAAGTAAAAGTGAAATTCGACAATTCTCTTGAAATGATATTAAATTGTTATAAAACATAATTAAATATGAGGTTTATGTTTTTGAAAAGATAATATTTTAGAGAAATATGAAAAACAGAAAAGAAAAGGAAATAAAATTAAAAATATAATTACTTTGAAATGAAACAAATTAGAAAAGGATTATTTCTAAGTGTAGATGAATTTTATGAGTAAATGAACAGAAAGAATGTGTTCTTTTATTTATTTCGAATATGAACATAATTTTATTTACGATTTAAATCTGCGAGATTATTGCATTAAAACCATGTATGCTTGATAATTGAATGTGCATGACATGTGTTTGGGAAAGATAAATTTATAATTTTTCAATGGAACCATGCATGCTTGATAATTGAATGTGCATTTCATGTGTTTGGAAAGTTACCTTCCGGGACGGGTGTCGAATATGGGTTTATAGAGAGCGTAGTTTTTCTTTTCCAAAACTACTATTATTTGTCGTGCATGACATTTGCCAAGTAACTTAAGGACCATTGAAATAGATGGAATATGAATAACTCTCTACCATATCCTAGTATCGAACTTTCTTATTTCTTAAATGAATTAGAAAAATGAAAATGCTTGTGGATTTACTAGTTATACTAGGCACGCATCAGATTCCATCCTGCTTGTTGAATTCTTTTTGCTAAGCGATTCGTGCAGGGTTGGGTATTCTTTGAATGACTAAGGAATTTTGGGGAAGCGTAAGCTTCGAGGTTGGGCGGAAAAAGCACCTGAACCTTGTTCTCGTCTTCATGTTTGAAGAGAAGCTATTGGATTGAAGATCAAATGAAGATTTCTTCTTATATATATTATATTTCATTATTGTATGATTATTGTCGAACTTAAGGCGACAGAATTCCTAAGTCTTGAATTGTAAATTTCTTTTACAATATTTTTGTATTATTAAATGTCATGTAAGATGACACGTATTTGAAACAGAATTGGAAGTATTATGAATCTTATTGTAGACTTTAAGTCGATATTTTGGAATCTTTTGGATTAAACAAATTTAATATAATGGAGTTACAATATTTTATGGAATGGGAATGAATTTATTAAATGAATTATAAATTGTTTGGAATTAAAGAGTTTCGCTCTTTACATTTGGCATCAAAGCCCTAGGTTTGAACACTAGGGTCCTTTGTCCATTACGCTAAAGAAACATTCCTTGATGCAGGAATTGTTGATACATAATGGGTTCAAGAGGAAAAGGAGTTGTTGCAAGTAATGAGAATGACAGGTTGGATCAAATTCTCCATGTTTTGAATCAACAAGGTTCTAGAATGGATAATCTTGAACAAGAAGTTCGAGGAGTGAGAGAAGGATAAAACCCTCGGAACGAAATTCCCCAAAATCAGGACCAACCCGCCAATGAAAATCCAAGGGTTGAAGAACTACCAAATCCTCAAGCTAGGATTGAAGGGGAGTTGGCAAAAGACTTGAAAAGGGTAGCCCGACCCAAGTTTGATGGTAAGACCATCGGTGATGGAGTTGAAGCTTGGGTAATTGAAATGGAAAAGTATTTTGAGCTCAGGAATATGTCTAATGAGACCAAGGTAGTTTGGGCTGCATATCAGCTTACTGGAGAAGTTGCTACTTGGTGGGATAATGAGAAAAGTGAGAAGAAGTTGTTACCAGGTGGGACTACATGGGAAGTATTTTTGCAAATTTTCAAGAAGAGATGGCTTCCATAGTTGTTCTTTGATAGAAAGATGACAGAGTTTCAGAATCTGACACAAGGTGGTTTGACAGTTATTCAGTACTGGGAGAGATTCACTACTCTCCTGAAGTATGTACCACATTATTAGATGGATGAGCGGTTTCGTATTCAAAAATTCATCCTAGGATTGAGGCCACAGATAGGAGTTGATGCAGATATTCATAATCCATTGACTATGGATGAGGTCTTTGAGAAGGCCATAAAATAGGAACAAAAGTTGCAACAGGTAGCAAACTACATAAAGAATGTGAATTCTAAATCTGGATTTGGAAACAGGAAGTTCCAAAATAGTAATAACTAGAAGGGTAACAACAATCAGCAGATAAGGAACCTAAAGAGGGGAACAAGCTCTCAAGAAAAAGGAGAAGGAAACTATGGTGGAAATAAGAAAGTGAATAATAATAACACCAACTTCTCCAATACCAGGAACAGGACAAGTGGTCACCTAGGGCCACAAGGTGGATGTTACAATTGTGGAGGAGATCACTATGCCTCCAATTGCACACAGTGTGCGAGAGTTCAGCGAGGAGGAAATGATTGACGAGCACCGCAACACTAGATTCATGCAGCGGTTGACAACCATTAGGCAGATTTTTAGGCTTAACCTATTTAGATCACGGGTAAGATTTTTGGTCAATCAATTTCCATTTTGATAGATACAGGAGCTACTTAATGCTTTATTGATCCTAAAGTAGTTGCTAAGTTACCTATTAGACCTGGTTATATGTCACATGCATGGATGGTTCAATATGTAAATCGAGCAGAGAAGAGGGTAGATACATGTCTATCTTGCAGCGATTTAGAGCTATTTGATTTCCAAACCCAAGTTAACCTATATGTAGCACCATTGGAGTCATATGATGTGATCCTAGGGATCAATTGGTTAACTGAGCACAAAGCTATAGTGAACTGTGAGGATAATATTGTGAGTTGTCTTGATGATTTTGGACATCTAGTTGAGACACATCTCATCCATGCAGTTAAAGAAAGCACATCGGAAAGGATGTTCCATATATGCTATATTGGTAAGTGACTTGGATAATGTCCAACAAAGTCTAGAGGACTATCTAGTTCTCAAGGAGTTCTTGGATATCTTTCCTGAAGAACTTATTGAGTTACCACCGAAGAGAGAATTTGATTTCTCGATTGAACTTTTACTTGGAACGGAGTCTCAATCCAAGGCTCCATACAAAATGACTACTACAGAGTTATATGAGTTGAAGGCTCGATTGTAGGAGTTACTGAAGCAGGGATTTATTAGACCAAGTGTATCTCCATGGTGTGCATTGGTAATCTTCATGAAGAATAAGGATGGGACCTTGAGATTGTGTATTGATTATAGAATGTTGAACAAGGTTACCATTAAGAATAGGTATCCTTTACCTAGGATAGATGAGTTATTTGATCAGATGAAAGGGGCCACAGTGTTTTCTAAGATTGATCTTAGATTAGGTTACCACTAGCTAAGGATTAAGGAGGAGGATATTCCAAAGACAGCCTTTTGAACTGGGTATGGACATTACGAGTTCACCGTGGTACCTTTTGGTCTAACGAATGCCCTAGCGGCATTCATGAATCTTATGAATATTCTCTTTAGAGATTGATTAGATGATTTTGTGCTTATATTCATCGATGATATTTTGATTTACTCTAAGATAGAAGAGGAGCATGAGAAGCACTTAAGGATAGTCTTGCAACGACTAAGAGATTGAAAGCTTTTTGGTAAGTTTTTGAAGTGTACTTTCTTTCAGAAGAAGGTTCACTACTTGGGTCATGTCATTTCAGCTGAGGGAATTTCAGTTCATCCTGCTAAGATAGAAGCAATAGTCGAATGGCCAACACCGTAGAGTGTTACTGAAGTTTGAAGTTTCATGGGGCTTGCATGGTATTACAGTAAATATGTGGAAGGATTCTCCAGGATAGCAACACCTATTACTTCTCTTCAGAAGAAGGGAAGGAAATTTGAGTGGACTGAGAAGTGCGAGGAGGCATTTCAATTTCTAAAATAGAAGTTGACATCGGCACCAGTTTTGACTATACCAGATCCTAACGGGCACTTCATAGTGATTACAGATGCTTTAGGTGAAAGTGTAGGAGTTGTGTTGATGCAAGAAGGGAAAGTGGTTGCATATGAATCTAGAAAACTAAAACAATATGAATTGAATTATGCGCCACATGACCTTGAACTTGTAGCTATTTTTCATGCTTTGCAGATGTGGAGACATTATCTCCTAGGGAAACCATTTGAACTAAAGACAGATTATTTAGGACTTAAGTATATTTGTACACAACCTAACCTCAATGTGAGATAGAGGAGGTGGCTTGAGTTCCTAAGTGAGTATGATTTTGGTATTGAGTATATCAAGGGAAAGGAAAATAGAGTTGCAGATGCTCTTAGTTGGAGAAGACATCTCTCTGCTATGCCGACCACAAGGTCAAATTTGAGACAACAAGTGTTGCATCATCTTCCAACATATGAGCATTATGAAAGGGTCAAGCAAGCCTTAGAGGCAAATCCTTTAGATCATATATTTGATGGATATGTGATGGAGTATGATGGTATTTTGAGATATCAAGGAAGGATGTATATCCCTGAGGGTGGAGACTTGAGGAGGTTGATTCTAGAGGAAGTACATGATGCACCTTACTCAGGGCATCCAAGAGTTACGAAGATGGTAGCAAAGTTGAAGACTTTGTATTTTTGACCTAAGCTCAAGAAAGATGTTATGGAGTATGTGGCTAGATGTTTGGAATGCCAGCGAGTCAAGGCTGAGCATGTGCATCTAGTAGGACTTTTGTATCCCCACGATATACCTGAGTATAAGTGGCAAGTAATCAGTATGGATTTTATGCAAGGATTCCTTTTGAGCAGGAATAGGCATGATATCATCTTAGTAGTCGTTGATAAGCTAACGAAGGTTTCACATTTAATACTTGGGAATCTGAAAGATGGATCATTGACACTTGCAAATAAATTTGTGCAAGAGATATTTTGATTGCATGGTGTACTAGAGACCATTATATCAGATAGGGATACCAGGATGACATCTAGGTTTTGGACAACACTAAATGCAGCTTTAGGAACTAAATTGAATTTTAGTTTTGCATAACACCCACAACCTGATGGCCAAACATAAAGGGTCAATCAGGTTGTTGAGGATCTACTGAGGATGTACTGCACGGATCAGCAATACAAGTGGGAGGAATATTTTCCATTGGTTGATTTTTCTTACAACAACTCATTCCATGCATCTTTGGGTATGGCACCTTTTGAAGCACTTTATGGACGGAAATGTCGCACACCCATCAATTAGGATAGGATGGAAGATAGGATCATCATTGGTCCGGATATGCTCAAGGAAATGGATGAGAAAATGAAGTTGATCAAGAGTAGGTTGAAGGAGGCAGTCGATAGACAAAAGAGCTATGCTGATAGAAACAAGACTTTCAGACAGTTTGTTGCGGGAGATAAAGTCTTTTTGAGGGTTAAGCCTCATAAGAGCTCTATCTCATTTGGGAAATCATCAAAGTTGGCTCCGATTTTTGTGGGACCCTTTGATGTACTGGAAGTCATTAATCCAGTTGCTTATAGACTAGCGTTACCACCTACTCTAGCTCGACTCCATAATGTATTCCATGTTTCTTTATTGAAACCATACCATCTTGATGCATCTCATATACCTGATTGGCGTTCATTACAGGTACAGGATCTAGGGGTGGTGCTAGTGGAGCCCATCTGAATCCTAGACAAGCATAGCATTAAGTTGCGTAACAAGGATAGTACTCAGTACAAGGTCCAATGGGACTAGTATACTGAGGATAGTGCTACATGGGAGGATTTTGAGACGATTGACCATCATTTTCCTCATTTGCTTTCTTAGAATAGTATTTTCTTAATGCATTAGATACTTGATACTCTGGTTTTTGATTCACATGTTGTGAACTTGGATAGCGTGGATGCTACTATGAATTTCTTATGCTTATGTTTTGAGAACTATGATGTTAGTTAGTATTTCATTAAGATTGAGATACTATGTTTTATTGATAGAGATACTATGTTTTACTGATTGAGAAACTATGCTTATTGATTGATTAATAAGACATCAAGACGATGTCTCTTCCAAGAGGGGAAGGATGTCACGTACTAATTTTTATCAATTATTTAATTGCAAATATAAATCATGAGATTTGCATGTTTATGTTAGATGATTATTGAAATTGATGATTATTTAAATTGAAATTGAAACTGAGATTTAAATGCAAATGAAATGATTTGAATTCATTATTTATGAAATTCGGGGATTGTCATTGCTAATGAAAATTTGAGTGCAAGTGAATGTAGGAACAGGTGAACGAGAATGAAGGCAAGAACATTGATCAGGTAGAGTCGTTTTAGCCATTAGACGTTGATAAGGATGATGGAATCTCACACACCACTTAGTTATTATTAATGTGTTTTCGTGATGATTATTATTTGGAAATTTTATTTAAGTTTATCTGATTGTTCAAATATATGTGAAAATGAATATGTTTGCTTTTTTAAATGGATAGATTGATTTTATTTAAATAATTACTTCTTTATATATATCTTTTATTTTTAGTTGAAAATAATAATGCTTTTTATTCTAAACTATTGGAATAAACTTTTAATGGTGAAAATATATATAGTGATCTTGTTATTATATATATTTATATTAAAGAAAATCCATATATTGAAATATATGTTTGAAGAAAAAGATATTAAATTTAGTATTTAATGAAAATAAGAAAACAATAATACGTTTTAAATTGAAATTGAAATGAGAACAGTAGTAAACAAATGGAAAAAAATTACCTCTCAATCAAATTTTGCATGCAAACGAAGAGATAGAACTCTGAGTTATGGCTATCACTACTAGGAATGTGGCACTTATTGTGGATCGAATTTATTGATGACTCCACCTTACGCATGATAAAGGAAAGAGACAAAGAAGAAAAAGATCTTCTTAATACATGCACATCTGAGATAGGAAGAGAAAAATCTATTTTTGAAAATAGAGGAGTTTTGTTTGAATTCTACAAAATTCATACACAAGTTATAGGGAGAATAGAAGATATTTATCTCCATCATGCAATAGAATATATCTATCTCCACTTGGCGCGTGTGAAGGGAGGTGATGCACACTAGCTGAAGGAAGCAGGAAGAGAGTTTTGTTTGAAAGTTGATTTGATTCCATGCGCAAGTGAAGGAAGAGGTACGCGACTAGAGGAAGGAGGGAAGAGAAGATTCAAGGCATGGCCAAAGGAGGGAGTTTAGAGGATAAAAAGAAAACATCAAGATATCCCTCATGCATGTGGGAGAAGACATAGGGGAGGCGCATGGGAAATAAGGTAAGGAAGGCGTGGCCAACTACAGGAAGGAATCCAAAGCAGAACAACAAGCTACTTCCTTCACACGCAAAGTAAGGAAGTAAGGAAGTAAGCAGGATGTGGGAAGAAAGGTAGAGAAGGAAGGGGATCGGGGTGGAGACCTAAGAAGGAAGGAAAGGCAGAAATCTGCTCTCTCCACTTTGCAAGTGTGAAGAGAGGGTAAAGTGCATAGGTAGAGGAAAGAACAAAGGAGACACAAACACATAACATAAATAGAAGACCATAGGAACAACAGAAGGAAAGTAGATAGAGGGAAAGAGAAAGACAGTTAGAGAGTAGCTACAAGAAATATACTCATAGGAAGAACAGAAGAACAAGATTCATCTCCAGATTCAGGAAAATACTCAGCTGTAGGAGATTAACAGGTAAGATTGTAGAAATAAAACATTTACCAGTCTTAGAAACAATGAATGTCTATGTTATTTCTTTCGCAAAAACAGTAAAAATGAGAACATATTGTTGTTTTCATCAAATTTAGGAAGAAAGATCAAACACCAAACCATATTTTTATTAAGAGAAGAACAAACTTGAACAGAAAACAATTAAGAGACAATAGATTTCTTATTTAAAGAATTTTGTTTTAGCATATTAAAATATTTGCACAGAAAACCGTATGTTTTAGATTTATTTCAAATATAAAAATTTAGTAAAGATTGTCAAAGGAAACAACATGTTTTTAGATTCAGAAAACCGTAAAAAGAAAACTATATTCGTTAAACTATACAGACAGAAAATTTGGAAATTGCAAGAAAAGAACATGAAATCATTAAAATAACACAAATTAAAATTATTGAATGATTTCCATAATTATAAGATTAAATAATTTTGTGTATTTAAATATGTTTGTAAAGTAAAAGTGAAATTTGACAATTCTCTTGAAATGATATTAAATTGTTACAAAACAGAATTAAATATGAGGTTTATGTTTTTGAAAAGATAATATTTTAGAGAAATATGAAAAATAGAAAAGAAAAGGAAATAAAATTAAAAATGTAATTACTTTGAAATGAAATGAATTAGAAAAGGATTATTTCGAAGTGTAGATGAATTTTATGAGTAAATGAACTGAAAAAATGTGTGTTCTTTTATTTATTTTGAATATGAACATAATGTTATTTACGATTTAAATCTGCGATATTATTGCATTAAAACCATGTATGCTTGATAATTGAATGTGCATGACATGTGTTTGGGAAAGATAAATTTATAATTTTTCAAAGGAACCATGCATGCTTGATAATTGAATGTGCATGTCATGTGTTTGGAAAGTTACCTTCCGGGACGGGTGCCAAATATGGGTTTATAGAGAGCATAGTTTTTCTTTTCCAAAACTACTATTATTTGTCATGCATGACATTTTACTTGGCCAAGTAACTTAAGGACCGTTGAAATAGATGGAATATGAATAACTCTCTACCATATCCTAGTATCGATCTTGCTTGTTTCTTAAATGAATTAGAAAAATGAAAATGCTTGTGGATTTACTAGTTATACTAGGCATGCATTATATTCCATCCTGCTTGTCGAATTCTTTTTGCTAAGCGATTTGTGCAGGGTCGGGTATTCTTTGAATGACTAAGGAATTCTGGGGAAGCGTAAGCTTCGAGGTTGGGCGGAAAAAGTGCCTGAACCTTGTTCTCGTCTTCATGTTTGAAGATAAGCTATTGGATTGAAGATCAAATGAAGATTTCTTCTTATATATATTATATTTCATTATTGTATGATTATTGTCGAACTTAAGGCGACAGAATGCCTAAGTCTTGAATTGTAAATTTCTTTTACAATGTTTTTGTATTATTAAATGTCATGTAAGATGACACGTATTTGAAATAGAATTGGAAATATTATGTATCTTATTGTAGACTTTAAGTCAATATTTTGGAATCTTTTAGATTAAACAAATTTAATATAATGGATTTTGAATATTTTATGGAATGGAAATGAATTTATTAAAGGAATTATAAATTGTTTGGAATTAAAGATTTTCGCTCTTTACAAATTTCCAAGGCTGAACTAAGAACAAGTTTAGGAGGAGAACCGAGGTTGAATCGTACCACAACGCCATCATGGATGTGTGTGCATGATGATTTCATTTCCCTTTCCTTAGAAATCACATGAACAACTACTGATCGGGAGGGACAAGCTACGTAATTCGTTGGACCCCAAAAGTAACTTGGACATTGCTCTGCTGCCAGTCAGGCATCTATAGCCCCAATGGAGTTGTCATTGTGACCCCATGAATATAGATCTACTGCCAGCCATGTGTCCATAGCCCCGGTAGAGATATTTGTACACCCATACGGTTGCATGATTTTGTATTTTCTTTTCTTCTCTGATATTGCTTTGTAGTGTTTTTCTTTTCTTTTTCTCAACTGTGCAAGCATTGAAGCTCACTATGGGTTTGGGAATCACAGTGGTCACTAGAGAAGACTTTAGATTTTTCACTTGTCCATCCCTCCCAACAATCACCACACAATTCTTCGAAAACCTTTAAGGTGTATTTTGTGCATGATCCATGACAAGCGCAGGAGATTTAAACAAGGATACAATCCTGGATTAGTCCAGAGTTCAAAAGAGGAAACCAATGCTTAGGGCCTTTTAGAGATCGGTAGTGGGGAATGAAGGCTTATCTAGAGAACAAAACAAGAGCGGGCCGTAGGGTGAATCATTCATCAAGCCAAGCATGACCACCACAACAGAAGCAAGGGGAAACTCTCATCAAGGTCAAAACAAAATTGTCAAGAAGGGAGCAAAACAAAACAAAGCAAGAAAGAAAAACATGGAAACCTACCCTAACATATATACAAGTATTTACATTAACAACTATATGAGAGCTCAGGCTTGGAAGTAATGCTTAAGATGCTACCTGTTAACAGGCAACGAGACGTCCTCACCAGTTAAGGTCTTTAAGCGAAAGGCATTATCTCTGAGAATTTCAGCAATCTGAAAGGGGCCAAACTAAAGCTTGTTGAATTTTTTATGTCACCCTTTTCTTTCTTGGGCCTTGTCCCAATATAGGACTAGATCAAAACTTTGAAAGGCCTTGGGTTTGGCTCGGTGATCAAACCATCTTTTGACTACGCCCTAATGTTTGGAAAAAATTTCTATTGCACGGTCTCGTACCTCTTCTAAATGTAATAGCTCAGCCAGGCGAGCTTCTCTGCAATCCCCTCCTTCGTAAAATTCATTGATGAACTGGAGGGTAGGGATTTTCAAGTGTATTGGAAAAATAGGCTCTAAGCCATAAACAAGGTGGTAAGGGGAATCTTTGAGGGCAGCCTTATGGCGGGTACGATCTACCCAAATGAAAAAACAAAGCTGGGTATGCCAATCCTTAGGATTCCTATCAAGCAATTTTTTTATCACAGTAATCAGGTTCTTGTTGGTAGATTTGGAAAGACCATTGCCTTGGGGATAATAGTTGGAGGAGAATTGGAGTGCAATGCCATAATCAAAGGCCCAACAATGAATTTTAATGATGCAAATGTGGGACCATTATCACATACTAATGCATAAGGACAACCAAAACGGTTCAAAATAAAACTTTCCAGAAAATTAGTTACTACCTCCGTTGTGCATTGCCTACATGCAATTTCTTATGTTCATCTAGTGCAATAATTAGAAGCGGTTAGAATTCACCTGTTTCCTACAGATGATGGAGGGCTTACCAGACCAATGAAGTCAATACCCCATTGTGTAAACGATCTTACCTCCAAGACTAGTTGCAACAGGACAACTGCATTCTTTTCTCTGGTTGTCGCGATCTGGCATACATGGCAGGTGCAAACATGGTCGTGGGAATTCTTGAAGACCTTAGGCCAATAATACCCTACTCTTAGTATTTGATGTGTTGTATACAAGATGGAACCATGGCACGTGCCAAATTTGTCATGAAACTCTTTCAAGACACAATCTGCTTCTTCCTTACCAAGGCATCTCAGATATATACCTTCATGATTCCTCTTGTACAATATAGCCCCTTGCAACATATAACTGTTGCTCTTCAATTTGAGTGCATGCTTTTGGACTCCCTGTAAGTGGGGCGGATATTTGTGATTCAACAAATAATACAGTATGTCATCGTACCATTCTCCTGGAGAGACATCCTCTAGCTAGTATTGTTGCACTATGAGTTCAAGTCCAGCCTCAATAATTGCTTATTCCATCGCTCTGGTAAGTGTTTTCCCTCTCACCAATCTCATTGGTTGGATTTCCATATCGTATTCCTGCAGCAATGTAATCCATTTTTCCCTTCATTCGCCCAGCTCATTCTGCATAAGCAACGTCTTTACTTTTGGGTCAAGAACTATGGTGAACACTTTGTTGCACAAGATATAATGCCTAAACACATTTACTCCTCTAACAAGAGCATAGGCTTGTTTTTCTACATTGTGGTAAAGTAGCTCGACATCTTTCAAAGGGGTACTCATGATGGTGATTGGATGCTCGTTCCCCTTATCATCCTTCTGTGTTAGGATGATGGCACACAAATGAATAGATGTAGAAAGGCTTCAGATAGTTTGGACTGACTAACACCGGTGCTTCAACAATTGCTTGTTTAATTTCTCCAAAGGCTTGCTTCGCCTTAGGAGTCCACTCGATCTTGACATCTTGCTTTAACATAGCATTGAGCAGTTTGACGATTTCAACAAAGCCTATTGTAAACTTACGGACAAAGTTGATCTTTCCAAAGAAATATTTTAACTCCTTGTTGTCTGGCAACTGAATCTTCATGATGGCTTGAATATGTTCAGGATCAATGGAGATCCACTTTTCTGATAAGACATACCCCAACATCTTTCCCTCGGTCACCCCGAAGATGCATTTCTTCAGATTGAGGGAAACCCCAAACTCACGACACCTTTGAAAAACTCTACATAAGTTGGCAACATGATCACCTCGCTATTTTGAGAATACCGTTAAATCATCCATGTAGATGATTATGCACTTTCCGATCAGATCCTTAAATTCAATATCCATCGCATGTTGAAAGGTGGTGTCGACGTTAATGAGCCTGAAAGGCATTCGTCTATAGGAAAATGTGCCCCACTTGGTGGTAAATGTTGTTTTGTGTCGGTCTTCATATTGCACCATGACTTGGTTGTACCCTGAATACCCATCCAAGAAGGATGTCATCTGAGAACCATTCACTATCTACAGTACCTCATCCAATCACAACACGAGATAGTTGTCCTTATCTGAAGCTCTATTGAGGTTGCAGAAATCCATGCACAATCCGATTTCTTCGTTCTTTTTTCTAACTGGAACCAAATTGGCAACCCATGTAGAGTGCCAAACTAGAAAGATAGTCCCGACAGACAACAATTTTTGCACCTCCTTGTATATAATTGGCTCCAATAAAGCATTAACAGGGCGATGTCGTTGTCAAAATGACCTTGCATCTAGTCTAAGGGTAATGGTGTGCATGATTATTGAGGTGTCATATGTTTTCAAATCCTTGTAGCTCCAAGCAATGAAATCGCGGTACTTTCACAAAGCATCCACTATACCCTTTATTTCTTTCAATGTGCACACCTTGTCGATGAATATATTCCTCGCTTTGTCAGTTGTTCCAAGGTTGTAGGTGTCACATTGGCCACTAATGGAGTCTTTCTTGGCCTGCTAATCTTGATCTCTGATCTAATCTAGATCAAATATGCGTTTGAGCTGGACCATCCCTCTCAGGATAGTGTTGGTCTTGAGATTGATGACCCCTTCTATATCAATTTTGGCTTCCTTAGGCTCAGCCTCATCAATTATTTGGGCAACGAACACATCAAAACTAGTAATGAAATCCAGGATGTGTTTTTCATCATTAAACACCTAAAAATTGGCTACATTATCTGGTACGGATGGAATGGAGGTGAGCTTGACCATGAACCATTTAAGGCCAGACAATGACAACGGTTGCAAGGTGCTAGCAGCTTGTGCTAGGGTATTGGCGGTATAATTTTGAGAACGAGGGATCAACTATACATTAAATGCAACGAGACCTTCCAACAGGTCCCATACCCTATGTTTGTAATTGGTGAGTCTTCGTTCATAACAGTAATAAAGCTTTCTTAATTGTTTTATGACCAATTCTGAATCCCCGAAGACTTGCAACATTTGGACACCTTTCCTTAATGCCATAAGGAGTCCCAAGACCAACGCCTCATATTATGCTATATTATTAGTGCAATAAAATTGAAACCTATGAGCAACAAAATATGGCTTACCTCTGGGATTGACTAGTTCAAAGCCTGCTCCAGCCCCATGCTTGGATTTGGATCCATCGAAGCACAATGTCCAAAACCCCAGAGGATCCTCGACCTTAGAATCGACAGGCCCAATTTCTGATTTTCATGGGGGCCTTAGTTTAGCAACCTTTTGAGGAGGTGCAAGGGTTGAATGTGTTTGTTATGGCGGTGTCGACCGAACCTCCTCTTGTGGAGTGATTTGTCTTTTAATATGTGTGATTACTGTTTGACACAAACAACATTCAAATTATGAATGGGTAGCATTATGTACCTTGCACTAGCTTGGAAAAAAGAGTTCCTGAAAATTCATTCTGGCTCCCAAACTGAGCTGGTCATGTACACATTTTTCCATAAAATCCTGGAAACCATCCAGCAATCCCATATTGTCACCCTCGCAAATCCTTCGTCATCTGACTCTATCATCATTTTTGTGCTCTAAGGGATATGGGCTAGGTCAGCAGGAGGACTGCACAATACAAGAAGAACCTCTCTTGTTTCTTCCTCTCCAAAGCATTCTTGTTCATCTGAATATGACACCGGAGAATAATTCCCCAATTTGGTTTCAGCAAAGAACATCTCATTCGTATTGATGTACTTTTTATCATGAACCTCATGCGCGGCTCCCAATCTACTCGAATTTGATTTGGCATCCCTTTCCATGGCAACCACAAATGAGAGTAATCGGTTGCAATGTATCCATTCAATGCCTTTGTGAAATCCCTTCCTAAAATTATGCCATAGGTGTCGGGGATATCAGCAACTCGGATGTCAATGGTTTGTTGAATCCTGGGATCAGCAGCAATCTGCATCAGTATTCTATTAATCTTTCCAACTATGTCGATCTTTGTCTTGTCAAGCTGTGTTACTTTATGTCGAGATGGAGTTGGAACTATCCCCAAGGCCTTGCATACGCTTAGGGGCATGACATTAGTAGAAGCTCCCGAATCCAGCAGGCAATTGTGGAGGTTCTTCCCAAACACTCAGATAGTCGTTAGGAAGGGAGGAGTTTTGAATCTCCCTTGAAATATTCCTCCGGAAACATCCACTTGGGTGACCTGGCCCTTATCCTTATCGTTACCCTTGTTTTGGGCTTGTGTCTGATCTGTTTCTTTGGTGGGTTGCCTATTTGGTTGCTGATTTGCAGGCGGATCAACCCTTTTATTGGAAATTTTTCGCACAACTGGTTCATTTTGTTGATCCTCAAAAGAAACCTTCTTTGAAGGCGCCTCTTGAGTTGACCCGACTAACGGAGTCCCATTTATCATTCTAAAGAAGGCATTTCTCACAGCTGGGACCTTGAGTAGCTGAAAGGTGGACACACTTAGCTTAACCTTCTTAAACTCTTCCATAATATATTATCCAATTTGTTCAACTTCTTCATCATAAGCAATATTTCGGGAGGAGCTAATGGTATTTTGGAAGGAGCTAGTAGGCTGGTTTTGGTTTTGGTTCTGATGTCTATTCTTGTTAAAGTACCATGTGGGGACATGAGGATATCCCAGATTGATGCTAGCATTTGGGTCGGGAGGGGTACTGAAATTATTAGGTGGAGTGGAGGTCGTAAAAGGATGACCAACTTGTCTATTCCTGAGGTCGTAAGGGTAGTCCTTTGGTGAAACATTTGGACTTCATCTTCCCTAGGCTCTTCCTCATCCTTAGGACCATTATCTACTGAATTGAAAAGTTGAGCCAAAGGGATTTCAGAACTTGTATATTCATGCCATAAGGAAGAGGAAATAAATATTTTGGGGTTAGTAGATAAGTGATGCAATCCATGATCAACTCATAAAGGTGCCCACCTCATTGAAGTTTTATATGACTTCATACTTAGTCTATGTTTTTGCATCAATGTGACATCCAAGGGTGATAGGAGACATGCTCTAGTTTATCAATATTACTCCAAATTGAATTTGAAGAAAAGTATCCAACATTTCAAGAGGGTCAATGATGCCTTCTTCACTCCATACCTCTGCATGTTTGATAAAGAACTTGAGGAGATAAGAGTGTCAAATGAAGACTGGGTGGTAGTCAATAAGGTTGGTTGTATGTTCCTGCAATTCCCCACATTTACATATGTTCAAGTTAAGTGCTTCATCAAATACCCATATATGCTTCCAAGGTATTCGAGTGACAAAATCATACTCATGGAGTTGTATAGGAAAATCATGGCAGTTATTAGCAGACAAGCAAAATATCACAAGCTAGGATTTAAGTTTCCTCTCACAATAGACATGTACTCTATCACTACATCTCCCAAAGCTAAGGCCATGAAATTAGAGATGGAGTGGGTCATAATGAAGACATATAGAAGGAGACCTAACTTTGACTACAAAGGAATGAAGGGCAAGCTCAAGAAGAGCTATACCCATGTACACATAGTGGAAGACATATGAGCAGATTGCAGAACAAAGGAAGACATAAGGAAGTTGGACTATTGTCAGTTTACCATAGAGTAGATTTTAAATCTAGATCTAGTCGATATCCCAAAAGACATGGAGGATAAAGATAACATCCTAGATCTTGCTTATGAGAGGAATAATATTGTTGAAACCCCTCTCCCTCCCATCAGGTGGTCGAAAAATGAAATGACTTCCATCAAGGAAAGATTCCAACCAATTCTTGCTAACGCCAATGTTTGGTTACGAGAGAGGGACATAATATTGAAGTATTTTAATACTAGATTTGAACAAGAAGAAATTGAGGGAGATTCTAGGGAAAAAAGAGATTAGGAAAAATAATAAGGGTGATGTTCTAGGTACAAGTAAAACCCCTAAGCCTAAGATCAAATTCATAATGAAAGGGGCTAAGAGAAAAGATAGAGAAGGACCATCTACTCTCATAGAAGAAGTGTCAACTCAAGTTGAAGAATAGGCAGAAGAGAGTCTAGATGAAGAAGTATAAGAGTCTCCACATGAGGATGCTCTAGAAGAGTCCCCTATTTATTCTTCCCCTATCACTACCACTTTGCCAAGTCCCACTCCTCTTGTTTTTTCAATTGAATAGCCTTTGCCTTCTGCTACTATTATTTTGTTGCCCCTACCATTTCAATTCAATCTATTCATTCATCCCCAACTTTAGGGTCTATTTTTTAGAGTCCTAGGAATTTTTTTGAAAATAATTTGGTTGCTCACCTATTTTACCAAGTCTATCTTCTCCTTCTTTTGATGTGTCTACTCAATCCAAGTTGGATAAATTTATGGTTGAAACCTCACATAATGCATCTAATATGGAAATTCCATCTGCAGTTTTGACCAACACTCCATCGCTTGTGACTAGTAATATTGTGAGTGCCACAACATCCACTCAAACTATGGTAACAAGTCCTGGAGAAGGTTCTTCTCCTCTTCCCCCCTTGAGTGGCCTCGTATATGTCGAAGAGAAAGAAGCAAGTCATCTCTCCTGATGACTTCGATTTTGGTCAATTGATGCCTGTGAAGACCAAATATATGAAGAAGCCAAAGACTCTCTCAAGGGTGTTAGTGGATAAATTAGGCTACAAATATGTTGAGACTGCACAACCTCCCCCAGGTAAGGTTGTGGAAGAGGTAGAATTTTTTGATTATTCTATCACAAGGATAGAACTTGGTAAAAGGATGCACACGAGTGTGAAAGAGGATGAACAAGAAACATTGGCTTCTCTAATTAAGAAGTATGATCATGATAAGATAATAAAAGATCAGTATAAGGCCAAGGTTGAACAACTCACCTTTGTGCTTCAAAATATTACTCAATCTTCTAAGTTTATGGAGCCTATTTCCACAAGCATAAAAGATCCTTTTATTCAAAAAGATGAAAGGACACATGCACGAGGTAGGGAAGTTATAAAATGGATTGATAGGGTTTGGATCAAGGAACACAACTGTTGAAATCTTCTATGGAAGGGACTGGAAATATGGAAAATGTAAAGTTAAAATTGAGTCAAACAAATGACACACTTTCCTAAAATCAACAAGAGATAGAGAAAAGTCTGGAAGCTTGGACAAAGATGAAGGATCTCAAGCTTGATGTGTTAGAGGAAATTGGGATAATGATAATAGAGAAATGTTCATTGGCATACACGAGACAATGAAGAATAAGAATAATGTCATCAGTGACCTTATCAAAGCTTAACAGGAAGCTCAAGAGGTTGGTAAAGATAAAGGTTTAGATCTCGTCGCTAGAATAAAAGAGCTACCTCATCAAGTTCTTGATGACAACCAAAAATTTCTTCCCTTTGACATGGTTATCCAAGAGTTCACATCATTGATGCCAAAAGAGTTTGAGGATGAAGCTTTTCATTAGCTTCTATCGACAAATTAGTGGACATTCAACTTTCTTTGGATAACCTGAAAGTAGTGCTGGAAAGGCATAGGAAAACTTGCATCAACATCGAGGACTCAATCACATGAGTACTCGCAGTCTCCAGTCATACCATAGTACCGAATAATTTAGAAGTCCAAGCAACATTAAAGAAATATGAAGACTTCTTGGGAAAAGATGGTGAAGAATGAATGAATGTGTCGTTTATAGACTTATTTTATTTCCCGCTTTTTCCCTTTATGTATTGGTTGATGACATATTACATGTATTTTGTAAAAATGCAATTACATGTAAAAATAAAGAAGTTCTAAATCAAATCGGACTTTATTTTTGAATAAGTCAGGTTAGTTTTAGCTTTCCTATTTTAGCTCTTAGATCTCCTCTATATATAGGAGGCAGCTCTTTTCTAATAGATACCTTTTATCTTTTGAAGTGAAGCACTGTCCATTTGAAATTCCCCCATTCTCTATGGAAAACAACTTTCCCAATCCGATCACGTGGCCTACCGCAATCCACAAACACCGTTAACTTTACCTACTCATTTGAAGGCTTTTCACATCACGAAAAATTTCATTGTTTTGGAAATCCAATTCGATTCTTCTTTTTGACGGTAGCCACGAAGAATCTTTTTCCTCACATTGCTTTTTACCCTGAAATTAGTTTTGATTGTTGATGCGGGGAATAAGATTTCGTCGATGGCGGGGCAATGTCTATGCAGGTGACAATTTGCACTTTTGACCATATTAATTAATTAGTTGAAAATAAAAAGTGAATGCATTTTTTATTTTCAATTAATTAATAAATACGGTCAAAGGTGCAATTTGTCACCTGCATAGACAATTCCCGATGGTGGTGAGCTCGGGCAAAATTTGATGGAGTTTGAAGAATTGGAGGAAGATGATTGTATCCCCTTTGAATATTGTTTAGACTTTGGACAAAACTCTTATTCAATGTTGAGTTTTGTTTGGGTAGGTATTCTCTTTGAGATTCAATCACAACTTCTTATTGGACTGTTCACATGGTGTAGATAAATATTGTTGAATTACGAGATAAAGGATTATGTTTTCAAATTGATTTAAATTTCATTGATTGTATGGATGTGTAGTGTAATAGTAAGTTGAAGTGTTTATCTATATGAATATAGAGATTATGAGTATCACTGAGAAATTTGATTAAGTATAAACGACTTTCTTTTTTTGTAAATATTTCATTGTGTATTATCTTTCTATGAGTAAATATGTTTTAATGAATTTCAATGAATGAATGAGATGTATGAATGTTCAATATGATGATATTGCTTTTTAAATGTTTTAGCGATGCAAATGATATATGATGAATATGATTTTCATGTTATCAGCTAACTTTGTTCATGTTGCACTAAGTTGGATGCAGGGAAGATTCAAACCTTGCAATGAGGAGAGGGGGAGTATCACTCAGGAGAGGAAGTTGGTACGGAAATCACTGGTGTACCTATCTAAATAGACACACACACTCACTGTGGTATTTATGAACATCTTTGAGGAGTCTTCTAGGAAAGGGAATTATTCCTTGGTCAAATCTCTAGACAATTGATTTAATGAATTAGAATAAAGATCAAAAATAACAAGCAGTTGTATAATTGATGCATTAGATGCCACAATCAAATGATGCAATGTTGATTCTCTAATTATGATCTATATATGATTATTCTTTGATGGATACAAAATATTTAGGGTTGATCGTTAAATTTAATGTACTCTAAAATACAAGTTAGCAATTTTTGTGTTTTAAATTGAACACTCTTTAAAACCCTAACTTGAATTGTCTACATTATTGATAACCTTGTCAACCAAATTAATGAAAAATAAGATTTAAAATAATAATAAACTAACAAGTACACTTCAATGTACAATGGATATGTCAAGTGTTTCTCCTCTCACATCCTTTTTGGCTTCCTTTCTTTTTGCGCTATCTTTCAATATTCAACCTACTTAAAAAATTTAAAAAGATGGGAATGAGAATAATTATTCTCCATCACCTTTTTCAAATTCAATCCAATAACACTTTTTGTCAAATCTTTCTTTATTAAGAAAAGTTAAAATTATAACTATGGCGAGAGATTGAAGCAATTGTTTTACATCTAATTTTTGGACATTTGATCTTCTAAAACTAAGGAAAGCATGACACTTATAATTTAAGAAGTGGATTTTTTCTTATATGAGGATAGGATTTGATTGTGAGTGCTTAGTATTCAACTGCTCGTGCACTCAAAGGAAAAATCCTTTGGCCCTTTTTCATGTGTTACTAATGATCACATGCCACATGTTCTCACAATACAAAATTTGTTCATTGGAAAAGAGTTTATCTATTTTTATGCATATGGACAAGACACAAATTTTATGTTGGGAAGTGGTATTTGCATGATTTGTACTAATAATTTCCCTATGGTTTTGCTAACCTTTTTGTGAATGCAATAAGCTCAACCAAGGGCAAAGGCTCATGCTCCAATATCAAGTAGCAAAATGATATTGTGAATATTATATAATTCTTCATTAAAAAGATATAATGTGTTGCAAGGTTTGCACCCTTGGTCTCTTTGTACTGTGCAATGCAACGCTCGAGTTCATGACATGACTTAACTGCCTCTCGTGAATTCATTAACCCTCGCTTTTGTATTGAACATTAATCCATCGATCATTTGAATAGTGGAGTCATAAGAGCTTTGTCCAACTCTAAACAGAATTCAAAGGAGATGGAGGATAAAGAATGGGTCATCGTACATGATTCCGCTTTTTGTGGAAAAACATGAAATGACGTGGCAAGCAAAAGACAACACAACTTTTTTCAACCACAAACCCATAGCCGACAAGAATATACCAATCGAATCTATTCAACATTCCAATCGAATCCTGTACGCTCATAAAAGTGGTCCCCCATTCTCTATGGAAAACAACTCTCCCATTCCGATGACGTGGCCTGGTGGCAGGTGCAATCCTCGAACATTAACTTTACCTGGTCATTTGAAGACTTTTCATTTCACGGGAATTTCCACTGTTTTTGAATTCCAATTTGATTCTTCTTTTTGGCGGCCGTTACGAGAATCTTTTTCCTCACGTTGCTTTTTACCCTGAAATTTAGTCTTGACCGTTGACGTGGGGGATAAGATTCCGTCGATGGCGGTGGTCTCGGGCGGAATTTGATGGAGTTTGAACAAGTGGAGGAAGATATTTGATTGTATCTCCTTTAAATACTCTTTGGACTTGAACAAAACTCTTAGGTCTTCACTATATTCATGTTTGAGTTTTGCTTGGGTAGGTTCTCATCACAAGTTCTTTTTGGATTGTTCAAATGGTGTAGACAAATATTGTTGAATTACAAGAAAAAGGATTGTTTTCAATTGGTTTAAATCTCATGGATTTGTAGTGTAATAGTAAGTAGTTGTGTTTAGATATATGAAGTGTCATGTAATAGTAAGTATTGTGTTTGGATTAAATGCTTAATGTCTTTAATTGTTTTGATGGAAGTACAACATAACATTTTTTACTTGCTTGATTAGCTAGCATAATCAATTAGGTAAGAAATCTTGATCAATTCAACTTTTTTCCTCTAATTACATAATTTTAAGAAATTATCCCATTTAGTTTATTGAAAAGAGTGTAAAAAAGTGGATTGATCTCTTCTTTTATAGAAAAATATCGAGAGGTTTCAATCAAATAAGATCACATAATGCAATGTTATTTGTGTGTTTATTGGGTTTGATTGAATGTTGTTTAATAGAACATATCTTAAATTAAACCTATGTGACTTTAGGAAAGATTCATTTTAGAAATTTATATTTGGCCCAACTGTGGGACTCACTTATGTACTTTTACCCATAATTATGTATCATGATCACAATCCTCCTTAGTATGATGATTACTATCCATGGAACAATTGAGGATTTCTTTTTCAACTCAATGAGAATAAATGAGAGGGTTGAGATGAAGACTTCTACTCAAATGGAGATCAAGATAATGATGATACTTTGATATAAACTCAACACCTAAACCTTAATCGATAAAATGAAAAATCAAGGGTAAGGGGTTAATGAAAATCTAAAAGAATAAAAAAGCCTCAATTCTAAAACTAAAATTAAATATTTATAAATAAACCTTGAAGGTAAGACCTAAGGGAAAACGACATAAAGATCAAAGAGATCACAAAGTAAACTATCAAATTCCAAGCAAAATATGACAAAGAACATAATAAAAAAGATATCAAAACTCTAGTCATATTTGAATACAATAAAAAAACTAGATCCAAAACCTTAAGGGTGAAGGATAGGTCCTAAAGACAAAACCCTAAGGGTGTAAGATAATTCATGCTCACAAAAATAAAAATGACAATAGATAATATTTTCTAAATTATCTAGGGTAAATACAAAATCAATACAACCACGCCATAATTTACCCTAGATGAATGAGCTAAGATTGAGAAGTTACTAAATTTAATGCTTGGGAATTAACTAAATAGACAATAGTACTTATCTAGAAATTCAATGGAGATATGTTGTCATAAATGATTACTAGTTGATTTGTGAGTTTGATTAGGACTCCATGTGATGTTATATGACTACTTCTAACTTAAATTTTCCTATATTTGACACTCTAGTTCAATTTTGTAATCATGAACACTTCAAAATCAATTTTTTCTTTGTTTGTCACTTTAGTTCAGTTCTACAATTATAGAACTAACCTTCACAGCTATAAATCTAGGCTTTCTTACGAATTTGAATCTAGGCATACAAATATTAACTATATTGATATGGATGCTGGCAATCTACTCATCTTGGTGTATGCAACTTGCAATAGTATAGATAAAGTGTGATATTTGTGAACACCTTTGAGGAGTTGTTGCAAGCTTTTGGATTCAACTGTCTATGTTTTTGCATCGACGTTTCGAATCACACTTAGTGATCCATCATCAGGAAGAGGAACAATTCATGGATTGTGGAAAATTCATTCCAACTACCTTTGAGGAGTCTTCTAGGAAAGGGAATTATTCCTTGGTCAAATCTCTAGACAATTGATTTAATGACTTAGAATAAAGATCAAAGATAACAAGTAGTTCTATAATCGATGCATTAGATGATATAATCAAATGACGTAATGTTGATGTTCTAATTATGATAGATATATATGATTATTCTTTGATGGATAAAAATATTTAGGGCCAGTCGTTAAATTTAATGTACACTGAAACACAAATTAATAAATTGTGTGCTTTAAATTGAAGACTCTTTAAAGCTTTGCTTTGAATTGTCTCCAATATTGCTAACCTTGTCAACCAAATTAATGAAAAATGAAATTTAAAATAATAATAAACTAACAAGTGCACTTTAATGTGCAATGGGTATGTCAAGTGTGTCTCCTCTCAAATTTGGCTTCCTTTTTTCTTATACTAGATTTAAATATTCAACTTACTCACCTTTTCAAATTCAATCCAATATTCTCACTTTTAAGCAAGAAACTTTGACAAATCTTTCTTTATTAAGAAACTTTGACAAATCTTAAGTTAGAATTATAACTCTGCTTGAAAAATTGAAGCAATTGCTTTGCACCTAAATTTTGGACATTTGATCCTCTAAAACTAAGGAAAGCTTGACACTCATAATTTAAGAAGTGAATTTTCTATTAACATGCCCTAAAACTAGTGGACTCTCACACATTGGTGAGGATGGGATTTGATTGTGAGTGCTTAGTATTCAACCACTCAAAGGATTTGTCCTTTGGCCTTCTCCTTGTGCTACTAATGATCACATGCCACATATTCTTTAGTGACCAACGAAGTTCTTAGTCCACCATTTGAACAAGCCAAGATTGAATCTCATGGAGAATAGACAAGGAAAATTCAATTTGAGTATTGGAGTTATAAGAGCTTTGTTCAACACTAAACATAATCAAAAGGAGACAGAATCATGTTTGTCCACTTCTTGAAAGACCGTCAAATGCTCGAGTTCACCGCCATCGACGGAATCTAATCGCACGTACGTCAACCGTCAGACTAAATTTAGGGTAGAAAGCGATGTGAGGAAATATATTCCCCGTCGCTTCCGCCAAAATGTGAATCCAAAACAAATCAAATTCGAATTGGAAAACAGCGGAAATTCTACCGGCTAAATTCCCGCGAAATGAAACGTTTTGATTGGTTGGGGATTGGCGCGGGCCACGTCATCGGATTAGGAGAGTTATTCTGCACGGGCGGAAAAGGGAGGATAAGGAATGTCTCATCGTACATGATTCCGCTTTTTGTGGAAAAGTATGAAATGACGTGGCAAGCGAAAGACACCACAACTTGTTTCAACCACAAACTTATAGCCGTCAGGAATATACCAATCGAATCTATTTAACATACCAATCAAATCTATTCAACGTTCCAACTGAATCCTGTACGCTCATAAAAGTGGTCCCCCATTCTCTATGGAAAACAACTCTCCTATTGAGATGGTTGGGATGGATCACCAAAATTAAGGTTATGATTTTTATCTTGAAAAGAAAAAAGGAAGTTATAGAATTTATCTTCGAAGGCAATTTCTTACAAGTGGTTAGTGATTAGAAGTATCTTGGCTTTGATTTTCACTATAGGCTTAGTTGGGAGACATGTAGAGCAAAAAAGATTCAAGGTGGATGGAAAGTTTTATACTCTTCGCAAAACAAATGTAAGAGTGTTGAATTATGGGACTGGAAAACTAAGAAAACTCTCTTTGGATTGGTAGTGGTGCTGGTGGTTCTCTATGGGTGTGAAGTTTGGGGTGGCAATACTTCAACAATGAAGTGGAGGCAAATTGAAAGACTACAAAAACATTTAATCACAAGTAGCCTCAAAATAAAATCGTTTCTTCCCTATGAGATTGTCCTAGCTGAGGCTGGTGTCTTCCCTGTGGAGACATCGACTATGATTCATTTACTAAGTTATCTAAAGAGGTTGGAGAACATGGAGGTGTCTCATTGGCCCAAAATAGTAGCAGCAGATAAACTAAATAGAAGGAAGAGCACGTGGATGAGGCAAAATAACAAATGGTTGAGTAAGTGGGATATCAACATAGATGATTGCCCAAATAACATTAAGGCAATCAAAATGTGTGTGCAACAAAAAGTTAAAGAAAGCATGTGGGCTAGGGAGTTATCAAGGAAAAGGGAGTATTACATCAAACACTTTAATCCCTCATATGATCATACTCAAAAAACATATATAGGTGCGGAAATAAAATGGAAAGCAAAAATGTTAATAGCTCAGCTAAGAACTAGTTTGCACTAGTTGACATGTGAAACCAGTAGATGGACGACACCTAAAGAAGATTGGGCTGATAGGATATGCAGGTTTTGTTCATTAGGGCTTGTAGAGACAGAGTGACATTTCATCATGGAATGCCCAACCTACATGGATATTCGGATCAATTATATTGAGGTCTTAAATGTGGACACTTTATACAGCTTATTCGAGGATGAGAGAATATCGAAAAGTGTTGATTACTTGATAAAAATTCATAGTAGAAGATCCAAAATTTAGAAGGAAAGGGAGATCAAGTAATTGTTGGGTTGTGGTTTCTTTTTTGAGTTGTGGTGTTCCATTTTGTTGTCGATCCGTGGGTCCCATAAGTTGTTTGGCCTCGTGGACGTTATTAAAAGTCTTCATTCATTCATTCTGATGACGTGGCCTGGTGCAATCCATCAACAACATTAATTTTACTCGGTCATTTGAAGACTTTTCATTTCACGGGAATTTCCACTGTTTTGGAATTCCAATTTTGATTCTTCTTTTTGGTGGCCATCATAGATAATCTTTTTCCTCACGTTGCATTTTACCCTGAAATTTAGTCTTGACAGTTGACGTGAGGGATAAGATTCCCTCGATGGCGGTGAGCTCGGGTGAAATTTGATGGAGTTTGAACACGTGGAGGAAGATGATTGTATCTATTTAGAGTTGGACAAAACTCTTAGGACTTGAGTATTCAAGTTTGAGTTTTGCTTGGGTAGGTATTCTCTTTGAGATTTGATCACAAGTCCTTTTTGGATTGTTCAAAATATTTTTGAATTATGAGATAAAGGATTTTGTTTTCAATTGATTTGAATCTCATTGAATATATGGATGTGTAGTGTAGGGGAGAGGACTCAATAGTTCGGCACCCTAAGTTCGCGCTTCTCAAAATCTTATGTCGAAATTTCAAGTCACTCCCATTTTTTTATAAACAAATACTATCACAACTATTGAAACATGCTCAAGTACTGGGTCTTTTCCCTAGCAGTAAGTAGTTGTGTTTAGGTATATGAAGTGTCATGTTAAAAAAATTAAGAATAAAGATTAAGTTTTTAAATGGTGTAGACATTATGAGTATTAGTGAGAGATATGTAACTTGATGAAGAGATGATTTAATACAACTTTAATCAATTTCATATTTGATTTTTAAACTTCAGTTTCAACTATAAATGAATGTTTTTTTTTTCTAATTGTATCATTTCTACATCAATATAATATTTTGATTTGAGTTATTATTTTTTATACTTTTTATCTTTTCCTCCTTTAACTCCAAAAAAAAATTATATATGCAAAATATTCCTCTAAATATCCTAAAAAGTGTAAATTAAATGTACTTTACACATAAGATATATAAATAATTGAGTCAAATCTCTACACAATTGATTTAATGACTAAAAATAAAGATCAAAGCTAACAATAATTGTATAATTGATGTTTTAGATGATATAATCAAATGTTGTAATGTTGATGCTCTAATTATCATCTATATATGATTATTCTTTGATGGATAAAAAATAATTAAGATTGTTTGTTAGATTCAACATACTCAAGAACACAAGTTAATAAATTGTGTGCTTTAAATTGAACTCTTTAAAGCCCCATCTTTTATTGTCTACACTATTGCTAACCTTGTCAACCAAATTAGTGAAAAATAAAACTTAACATAATAATAAACTAGCAAATACAGTTCAATTTGCAATAGGTATGTCAAGTGTGTCTCCTCTCACATTCTTTTTGACTTCCTTTCTTCTTGTACTAACTTTACATATTCAACGTACTTAAAAAAGATGGAAATGAGAATAATTATACCCATCATCTTTTTTCAATTCAATCCAATAATCTCATTTTTGGTAAATCTTTCTTTATTAAGAACCCCATCATCTTTTTTCAATTCAACCCAATAATCTCACTTTTGTCAAATCTTTCTTTATTAGGAAAAGTTAGAATTATAACTATAATGAGAAATTGAAGCAACTCTTTTACACCTAAATTTTGGACATTTGATCCTCTAAAACTAAGGAAAGCATGACACTTATAATTTAAAAAGTGAATTTTCTTATAGCATGCCCTAAAACTAGTGGACATTACATACATTAGTGAGGATAGGATTTGATTGTGAGTGCTTAGTATTCAACCACTCAAAGGATCTGTCCTTTGGCCCTTCTCCATGTGCTACTAATGATCACATGCCACATATTCTCTAGTGACTAACGAACTTCTTGTCCACTATTTGAACAAGCCAAGATTGAATCTCAAAGAGAATAGACAAGAAAAATTCAATTTGAGTATTGGAGTTATAAGAGCTTTGTCCAACACTAAACATAATCCAAAGGAAAAGGAGATGGAATCATGTTTCTCCAGTTCTTTGGATCATCTTTTGTCCATTTCTTCAAAGACCGTCAAATGCTCGAGTTCACCGCCATCGACGGAATCTAATCGCACGAACGTCAACCGTCGGACTAGAAAGCGATGTGAGGAAATATATTCTCCGTCGCTTCCGCCAAAATGCAGAATCCAAAACAAATCAAATTCGAATTGGAAGACAGCGGAAATTCCACCGGCTAAATTCCCGCGAAATGAAACGTTTTGATTGGTTGTGGATTGGCGCGGGCCACGTCATCGGATTAGGAGAGTTGCTTTGCACGGCGGAAAAGTAAGGATAAAGAATGGGTCATCGTACATGATTCCGTTTTTATGTGGAATTGGAATCTTCAACGGCTCCACTCCAAATTTCCAACTTCATTCTACTAAAGTACCTATGGTGGAACTTATTATGAGAGGAATCTGACAAATCCCAAAATCGTAGCATGTATGTTTTCTGATTCTTTTAAGTAAGTTAGTGCATCATAATAAAAGCAAAAGTTAAAAGTGACAATAAGTTGATAAGATTTTGTGGAAATTAATTATCATAGGTAAATGGTGGAATTCATAGTCGAAGTATTTGTTTTTAATAAGTTAGTGCATCATAAATGAAAGTAAAAGTATAAAGTAAAAATAAGTGGATAAGATTAAAGTGGATCGTTCAATTGTAATTTTCAAAATATATTAATGATCAATTTTTGTTTTGGAAAAGATAGTGAGATAACAAGGATCACAATCTTAGAGGTGGGGTGATCAATCTTTGTTAACCACCAAAGAGATGAGTTGTGCACTATGGTCATTCTTTACCTATTAGACTACCTACCACTACCAAGACAAAGAACAATTTGATAAACTTTCAAAAAATGATGTAAAATTCATTTTTTTAAATGATTTAGAATCTGTATCTATCTTCCTAAATCCCGTATCCAAAAATAAATTATTTCAAATCAGTAATAATTATAAAGAAAAAAAAAGTCTTTCAATGAAAATTTATGAAAAATAAAATAATAGACAATAAATATTAGTGGTCAAAATACTTTTTTAACTTTTAGTAGAGAATGAAGTTGGAAAAATGTTTACCTAAAAATTATACTAAAATTGCTACCTTTAAAGGATTTGTACTGAGGAAAGATGAGATATGGTGAAGAATTTAGATAACAAGAATTGGATAAATGAAGAGGGTAAGAATATGAAATATATAGCTTTTTCAGAGCGTGTGATGAAACGTTCAAGTTCACAAGCCTCGAACATCAACTGTGAAAGAGCATGCACACCAAACTTATACTCAAAGCTATTGGACTTTTAGAAACTACATCCCACTTTACAAAGAGTCAATATAATAGTGAGCAATATGGAGAATGGGGATTAGATCCAGTCTACATCTCAACACTTAAACTCAATAAAGTGCTCTCTCTTGGTTTGGTCACTATACACTAGCCAACCAAAGAGCACTATGTGGATGCTACCATTCCAACATTATTTGAAATGCTCACCACCATGTGCTAGCTAACCAAAGAGCACCATGTGTGGATGCTACCTTCTCAATGTTGTTTGAAATGCTAGCTCTTAGTTTGACTTCTATAACACACAAAATTATTATGCACATCTTTACTGAATATGGTTCTAACCATTAATAGTAATGAAGGTCTAACCTGCCCATTTACACATCATAGAGTTCTACCTATTTGGCCACCATCAATAGGGATAAACCTCTTCAATTCAAAGCCAAGGACTAAGAGGTATTCATTATGTCAAAGTCCCTAAGGGCACATCCCATCATCATCTCTTATGGTGTTGAAGTCTTGCACTCAACAAGACTTGATCCCTAACAAGCTCATTTAGAACCATTCAACTTCAGTGGCGAACCAAAGACCCATTGACATAGATATATGCATTGATGTAACATGGAAGGACTACTTTCATTGCTCAATCGATAGTCTACCAAAGAAAATTAAAAAGTATTTAAACTAGTCCAATGATATGACACACAAAGAACATTTCCTTTGGACCAACTTGTAAAGGTACAATAGTACATCTAATTGTATCAATCTAAATGTCACTCGTCTTATTTATAAATACCCTTGAATGTTCATAAGCTTGTTGAAGATGATGGTCATAAAAAAAATTATGCATATATTATATTGACAAATTGAATCAATAAGAATACTCAACAAATATTAAATACATAATCAACAAGAAGCATGTAATGAATCCTAATAATTAATATATAATATCACACCATCCAAAAATATAATCAATATGTAATATTAGATAAAAGTGCCTCTTTACTCTAAACTATACCATCAATTTATATACCCTATATTTCAAATCCATGCAACTTCATTTTAATAACTCTTTAATAATTACTCTTATAACTCTTTAAAGTACTTTTACGATGCACTAACTTAGATACCCAGAAAAAGTGCCCCACAAAGCATGAAATGACAGGGCGACCACAACTTTTCCCAACTAACAACAAAATCTTAGCCGACAAGAATATATGAATGGATTCTCGTATCTCAACAAACAAAGTCTTGTACGAATATAAAAGTGTCGTATTCCCCATTCCTTTGCTCCATGAAAAACAACTCTCGCAATCCACGTGGCCTGCCGCAATCCAGGAATAACATTAATTTTTTCTTTTTAACAGCATTAACTTTACCCGGTCATTTGAAGGCTTTTCATTTCACGGGAATTCCTCACGTTGCTTTTTACCATTAATTTAGTTTTGACCGTTGAATAAGATTCTGTCAATAGCGGTGAGTTCGGGCAAAATTTGACGGAGTTTGAAGAAGTGGAGGAATTTGAGAGAGGGTTAGATGGTGGTGCAGGTTAAGTTAGCACGACTCTTTCGTATCACTTCAAGATAGTCATTCAAATTAAAGAAAAGATTTATCGAGAATGTACTTTTGATTATATTTATTAATTAGTTGAAAATTATAATATAATGGATTTTTTCAATTAATTAATAAATATTATTAAAGATATATTTTTGAGGTTGGATAGACATTTCTATTCAAGTATGTCAACAAAGCATTCACATGTTGTTTACTCAACAATATTCTTTTCTCTCATTTTTTCACATTTTTTAACTTAGCCAGCACAATTTTCAAAAAAGATGAAAGTCAAAGCATTTTGTGCAATGGATCAATGGTGGATGCGTTTTTGGGGTTTATATATTAAGCAACATGCCAGTACACATTAGTGAATGTGCATTTAGTTTGACATTCCCATCCGCTAACGAATTCATTGCAGTTAGGTTGGAGTCGCATTGTAGTTGGTTTGGGATGCTCTGAATCCTCTCCATCGCCATTCTTGGAGGACCTCATTTTCTCCTGTCATGCATAGTGGGACATTTCATGGAGCACTTTGGCTCTATTGTCGATCATGGAGGGAGTCACGGTAACTTTGATATTTCTTCAAGTCATGTTTTTCAACACAATCATCACAAAAAGAAAATGGCATTCAGCAGCCATTGCAGATTTTGTGGTTGCAAATGAAGGTGAGGTTGTCTTCTAGCCTCACTACAACAATGGTCTTGTAACATTTTCAATACATTTCTATTTTTGTCTATTTTAATTGGTTTCAAAGTGGTTTATAAGGGTTTAGTTTTTTTCATATTTTACTGCAATATACAACTCCATGATACCTCCCACTCTACATGCCATTACCTCCCACTTTGGCTCTATTGTCGATCATGTAGGGAGCCACGGTAACTTCACTATTTCATCAAGTCGTGTTTTTCAACACAATCATCACAAAAAGAAAATAGCATTTAGCGGCCATTGCAGATTTTGTGGTTGCAAATGAAGGTGAGGTTGTCTTCTAGCCTCACTACAACAATGGTCTTGTAACATTTTCAATACATTTGCTATTTTTGTCTATTTTAATTGGTTTCAAATTGGTTCATATTGGTTTAGTTTTTTTCATATTTTACTGCAATATACAACTCCATGATACCTCCCACTTTGCAAGCCATAAAAATATTATACCTACTTCGAAACCTATATATATATCAAGGGTTTTTTTTATTTATATCAATTTTGGTTTATTTCAATTGGTTTCAAACTAAATTTTATTTTTTTATGACATGCAAAATGGGAGGTATCAAAGTCATCTATTACATAGTTCTATTAGTTAATGGAGGTATTATAATGGTGTTTCAAATTATATAATGCTTAAGACACACACACACATATATATCCCTTGACATGCAAGCTCTTTCATACTTTATGTTTGAGTCCTATGAGCTTGTAAGCTTGGTCACAAGCTCTCAAAATGGAATTGTTATCTAAATTCTTCATCATCTATCTTTCTTCAATTCAAATCCTTTAAAGGCAACAATTTTAATTATTTTTTTAGGTAAACATTTTTCCGACTTCATTCTCTATTAATTAAAAATTATTTTGGCCATTGAACTTTATTGTCTATTATTTTTACTTTTCACAAAAATATTCCATTGAAAGATATTTTTATAAATTATTTCTAATTTGAAATCATTTGGTTTTTAGATAAGGGATTTCAAAAGATAGATGATGAAATGGAGGGGCATATGCTTTTATATCGAAGATACTACATTCCAATTCTTGTAAAAAAATTACATGATTCTAGCCTATTTTGGCTAGCAGGCACCATTCAACTTATTTAAAAATTATTTGTGGAGCTGCTAGCCCCATGAATATTTAATTTTTCTCCTTATTTTTAAACAACCATCTGAAATTTGTATTTATAGTATTAATAATAATTTGTGCATTTAAAAATCATGAAAAAAATGGAAACAAATTAAAGAAAAGAAAAATAAAATTGTGAACCCATGTGACATTATTGGTAATATGCTTTATTTTCAACCCCTTATTTCCCATTCCTAAATAATAATTGTTCCATTAAAATAAATAAAGCTTCCAAATTATCCTTTTCTTAAAATATTTTTTACATGAAAGCACTCCAAGTACTTAAATTTTAACATAAAACACATTTAAATAGCCTCGTAAGAACATAGATAAGCCCTCAATAACCATGAAATTTAGTCCGACAGTTGACGTTCACGGGATTAGATCCATTGATGGCGGTGAACTAGGTGAAATTTGATGAAGTTTCAAGAAGTGGACAAACATGATTCCTTCTCCTTTGAATTTTGTTTAGAGTTGGACAAAGCTCTTATAACTCCAATGCTCAAATTGATTTTTTCTTGTTTATTCTCTTTGAGATTCAATTTCAATTAGTTCTTGGCTTGTTCAAATGATGGACAAGAACTTTGTTGAGTCATTAAATAAGGATTTAATTTTCAATTGGATTTAAATTGTATTAATTATATGGGCATGTGGGATAATATTAAGGTGTAGAGTTTGGATATATAAAGTATTGTGTTTTTTTTAAAGAATGAGTATGAGGTTTTAAATTAGAATTTCATCAATTTTAATTAATATACAAATATATTTTTAATTAATGTTAAGAGGTATTTTGGTGGAGTGTAATTGTGTTAGTGTGTTAACAAAAATTCTTATCTTTTGTTTTAAATTTGATAGTGATTTACATGTCAAAATATTAATATTTGATAATAGACATTTAAAAAAAACTATGGAGGATTATATAGTATTCACAATATTTGTGCATATATTATTTTGACAAGTTGGATCAATAAGAATAATCAATAAATGTTTAGCACATAATGAATGAGAAACATGCAATTGATCATAATAACTAATATGTGAGATCACATCATCCAAAAATATCAATAATATAACATGAAATAAAGACGTCCCTTTACTTAGACTATACCAAAAAATTAATCCATAAATGTACGTAAATGATGAACGACATAATGCTCACCTCTCATAATATCTCTATGACTATGTGTCATATCAATATCTATACGATCATGCACATGATAAGAATTAAATATTATTGACTTTATCATGTGATGAAAAATAATTTGTATAAATCTAAAAAATTGATTAAAAATAGACCCATCATTAACAATAACACCTTCCAAATGAATCATATTATAATGAATTAAATCATATACTTTAGATTTCAAATCTACACATATATGTATAGTGTCTATTAACTCTAATAATTACTCTCTAAAAATATGTTTTACTTTCATTAATCATGCACTAATTTAGGGTAGGTCCTCATGCAGGTGCTTAGTTTATTTTGGTTAGCAACCACTGCTCAACTTATTTAGAAACTTTATTTGTGTAGCTAATGGCCTCATGAATGCTTACTTTTTCTACTTAATTTTTAGTAGCCATCTTAAATTTGTATTAAAAGTATTAATAATAATTTGTACAATAAAAACAATATAAAAAAAAATGAAAACAAATATTAAAAAAGAGGGGAAAAAAATTGTGGAACCACGTGGATTTTTAGCAATATGCAGTTGCTACTTATTTCTAGCACCTTCCCCCCTACCTTCACCCCCTCCCTATTCCTTCACACACTATGTCAAAGAGTTCAACCCAACTTGGGAACACAGTGAAAAAGCTTATTTAGGGGCAGCGATTAAAGGGAGATCAAGGTTGTTAATTGCTCAGTTGAGGACCGGGTCTCATTATCTTAGGTGTGAGATCAAAAGGTGGACTATTCCTAAAGAAACATGGGAGGACATAATTTGCAAGTTTTGTAGCAAAGGAGCTATGGAGACATAATGGCACTTTATCAAGGAGTGCACGACGTACGAGGATCTCCGTACCCAGTATGTGGACTACTTAAGGATTGACAATCTACATGAGTTATTCGATGAGGAGAAGGTCAACATAACTGCCAACTTTTTGGTCAAAATTCATAACAGAAGGTCCAACATTGAGAAGAATTTGGAGTTTGCATAGTCTATTCTTTATGATTCTCGGTCCCTTAGACCGTTTCGGTCTCGTGGACGATATTAAAATATCATTCATTCATTCATTCACCCCCTCCCTATTTTCCGCAACTTATTTTCAATTGCTAATAAAATTTATGTCACGGAACACTACGCTGCTTAAATTTAAGCAAAAAATGGAATTAACCAATCACATGAAGACATAAGATTAGATACACAAATATTGCCATGTTGATTTTCCACCATATTCCACCCACAATAAATCCCCACAAAGCATGAAATGATGTGGCAAGTGAAACACACCACAACTTCATAGCCGTCAAGAATATACTTAGGAAATCTATACAACATTCCAATTGAATCTTGTATGGTCATAAAAGTGGTCCCCTATTCTCTATGGAAAAAAACTATCCCAATCCGATGGTGTGGCCTGCTGTAATCCACGAACACCTTAACTTTACCTGCTCATTTGAGGAAAAAGCTACCCAGCATACAATCTGTCATTTGACCAAATTTTTTAATTAATAAAAAAAAAAATGTAGTGTTCTCTTTATTTTTAATTAATTAATAAATCTGGTCAATAGTCAGATTGTATGCTGGGTAGCTTTTTCCCTCATTTGAAGGCTTTTCATATCACGGGAATTTCCGTTGTTTTAGAATTCCAATTTGATTCTTCTTTTTGGCGGCGGCCACAAAGAATCTTTTTCCTCACGTTGCTTTTTACTTTTGACCGTTGACGTGCGGAATAAGATTTCGTCGATGGCGGTGATCTCAGGCTAAATTTGATGGAGTTTGAACAAGTGGAGGAACATGATTGTATCTTCTTTGAGTTTGATTTGTTTTGGATTTTATATTTTGGCCGAAGCAACGGAGAGTATATTTGATGAGTGTGATGGTGTGAGTGTGTTAACAACAATTTTTATCTTTCATCTGAAATTTGATAGTCATGTGCACGTCAAATTATTACTATTTAATAGTACACATTATTTTTTTAAAAAATTATGAAAGATTATATATTATTCACAATATCGTTATGCTATTTAATATGGGAGCATGAGCCTTAGATCAAAACCTCTATAACTAAGAGTTAAGGACTAAGGGGTATCCATTGTGCCAAAGTTGCTTGGGGCATTGATCCCATCCTCGTCCCTTATGGTGTTGAGGCCTTGTACTCAACAAGACTAGTGAGCTCATTTAGAATCATTCAGCTTCACCGGCAAACCAAAGACCCATTGACATATGTATATAATATTTTCAAAATAAACAACACATAAAAACAAAGATATGCCCTCATCAACTCTATCTACTTCTTCATTATATTAACAAAAAATAAAGTAAATATTGTAGATATAATAAAATTTATGAGTTCATATATGTAGCAAATAAAATAATACTAAAGTAAAATAAATATAAATTTTAATATATAAAATAGCCTCAAATTGATATCTCTCGACATTTTTAGAGTACATTTATTTAAGATACCTATGCTAATACTTTTAGAGGACAAAAATGAATAACTTGATTAAGTAAAGAGATGATTTAATATAGACTTAGTCATTAAACTATTTTATTTTATTTTAACTTAATTTCAAGATGTGAATGAATCTATTACTTTTGTCTAATTACATAATCTCTGCATCAATATAATATTTTGACTAGAGTTATTGTTTTTATATATATGCACATCTTTTCTTTCTTATTTAACCATGCATGTCAAAGCCTATAATCATATAACTTTGATTGCCTTTCATTTTCTCTTATGACTTTTTGATAATCATAAATGAGTTCTCAATATTGAGTAATTAATTGAGAATAATAATATTATCTTAAGTTATTGATAGATCACATTCTAAATTAAATTAAATATGTGATATTAAATATCATATTGTTGTACCTATTTTAGGCGCAATATTGTTTATTAATAAATTAATTTTTATTAGAACCTCACCTTTAAATATTATTAGTGTACATACACAAAATAAAAAATGGGCAATTATGTTGTTCTGACAAGGAAAATAATACCTTGAAAGGGTGGTCCTTTGCACCTCCAAGTGAGATTGAACAATACTTTGTCATCTTCCCAATATCACTCTACATAAACTACAAGTTGAAAAGTAGACAAGAAAATCCCTAAATATAGCATAAGGTATCACTTCCCATGAAAACAAAGAATAAAAGTGGCTAAGTAAAGCCCAACGAGAAATACACTAGGAAGAGAGACCAACATGTACACTTCATGAAATAATGGTCAAATCAACCTACAATCCTTTCTTGAAACTTGCAATGATAAAGACCTTAGGTATCCTTATTTTCTAAATTATTGAATTAATTAGACATATTAAATAAAAAATAAAAGACTTGAACAATATAATCAAATGGTTTATTAACTAGTAAGATAGGAGCTTGTTAGAACATAATGCTATTAGAGTTCAAATCGCTATGATATTTTTAATGATCTAGATATAAGTTGAATTAGTCTTATTCTATTTATGCTTTATAAAGCATTCCTTTAACCACCTTGTAATAATCAATAACTTATTACATTATGAAATGCTCATTAAATTATTAATTTTTTAATAAAGATAGTTTTTAAAAGGTATGGTAACACCTTTTCAATTTCAATCCATTCTCCCTATCTTTAATGGAGAATTTTCTCAATGAAACATAGAGGAAGAATTTGGAAAATATTGCACTAAAAAAAGGTTTGTAGAAGCAAGGAGAAGTGGATCCCCAAGTTTAGTCTATTTATTAGTAGACAATTTTGTAAGTATTCTTAATATTAAAGGTGTTATTTGTGGGAATTTTTACCAGCAATAGTTTTTTTCACATAATTTTTTGTTAGAATTATGAATAACACAAGACACAAGATCAAACAATGAACAAAAGCACCTTCCACATAAGAAAGTTACAAACAATAATATGTTATATCCTCAACTAGAAAAACTTATAGAATGAAAAGCTTCAATGAACCTCAAGAGAGATAATACGATGAGGGAGAGTGCTTTATAAGAGAAGCCCTAAATGATAAATGGATTAGATCATGACAAGTGTTGTCATCCCATGTGATGAGATAGAATGGTCTAATATAGCTCACTCTGGTTAACAGAAAAAAAAAACACTCATAATTTTAGCTTAAGTGAATGAAATAAATTAGACTAATAATCAATTAAATATTAATTAATTATTAACTAATACATGATTACTCTGACACCCCACTTAAGTGAAAACTTAGGGAGTATCTAAAACCCTAAAAATTGAATGCATAAAAAATAAAGAATGCATGATGAGTCCCAACAAACAAGGCCCAATGAGGTAGCCATGTAAAAATAATCTAATCTCTCAGAATTGGAGAAAAGGAGAAAAAATCATGCGAAAAACTCCTCTCCAGAAGAGAGAAGGGTGAATGAAGGATTAAGAAGCCTCCAAAACAATGTCCCAAAAAGAATAGGAACATGAAGAACATCGTTGTATTATGAAGAAGTTATAGAAAAGTATCAAAAGATGACTGTTGTAGTACTCAAATGAAGAACCTCCTTTGAAACAAATGATGATCAAGATCAAGAAGACAAGAATATGCATGAGTGCCCCCAATGACACTACTCGAATAGATGGAAAACAAATGCAAACATCTGGAATTCAAAGATACATATGAAACATGAATCTACATGAGTGACCCCAATGACACTACTCAACATGCAAGATGCAAGTAAAAAATATAGGTACCAATAGCCTGAAGAACTTTGATCAAGTTAAAATAGAAGGTCACCTCCAAAAACAAGAATGCAAGAGTGTCCATATGATAAATGCTCCATCTCATCAAAATGCATGGGTAACTAGCCACTGCATCCACTTAGTACATAGGAACAAAAACTAGATACAAATAGCACTCCAAAAATAAACCAATGAAGCATTAACACCAATAGTAGAAACCCCCCTAATACGGAAAGGGAGAGGCAAGATAGGTCCATTGAAACTATGTATCACCAAAAAGTGCATGAAGGAGAACCAATAATATCTGAATGACAAAGGCACTCACAACCCTCCCATGACACTTTATATCATAGTGCAAGTACAAAATGTATAATAGGATGTGTGAAAATCCTTGAAAGTAAGTACAACAATGGCACTTTATCTCAGTGCATCTATAAAAGAGAAATTGCATGTAAAAGATGCCTACAGTGCCCAAATAGGATAAAATGCTAGAAATACATATAGAACTACCTAAAAAAAACTTCATTCCATACAAACACAAATTTTCTAGGGGCTAAAACATCTAAGTAATTCACTATAACATGAAAAAAATGTAATTGGAGAAAATCTAGAAAAATCATATATGGATAGCAATGAAGAGCTTTGAAATACCATTTCAACATTGCACTGGAATCAAAAAAATAGAGAAATTGTTCAAAAATCATGAGCTCAAGAGTGAAAACAATACATATGACTTTGATAGGTGATAAAATGTATCAATGAAAAAGTATAGTAATGAGACCCACACCATTAAAAAGTATACAAAACTAGATTTTTGACGATATCTCGTTCACCAAATTTCGATACCATATGCCGAAGTTATGGCCAAAAGAAAAAATAGCTCTTTTAAGGACAAAGGGGGCTTCGAGGGGACCTTGCGAGCAGGTCATACTACTAATGTTAGAAAAATATTTCATAAATATTCCCTTCATCGGCAAAAAATAAAGTGGCCGAGAAAAAGATTTCACTAGAATATTCTATAATCCCAACAAAATATGCTATATGCTAGTGTGTGCACCCAAAAAAAATGTCAAAAACAAATTTGACATGTTGGTCAAGGGATGCATTACCAAATAAGTCAAAAAAAAATTGTCAACCGACATTGGAGCTTGCCACTGACGAAGGGAGCGTAGGGTGGTTGTCAGAGAACTCTACCAACGAAGGTACTAACCCTCCATGCATATCAATGGAGCCCACATGGGTGGAACAGTTTTCACCACCAAGGTACAATGTGTACCCTTTGTGCATAAAACTTGCACTTTTTATTCTTTATTTTTTGATTTTTTATTAAAAAACCCAAAAGGAAACAATTTAATTTAATTTTTTTTAATTATCATACAGAGTCCATAAGGCCCTTGGACCGAAAAAAATTGCCTTAGAGGCTTTCAATGGGGAATATGGATAAATTTAAAGTCAATATTCATCTATTTAGCCTCCTGAACACAATAGTTAGCTTCGTTTTGCTCCAAAGTGCACCAAAAAAATGCTTAAAACCCAAAACCTACAAAAATATGAAGATTCCATATTTGAAGCCCATGTAACCCTAGCTGAAAAAATCCTCAAAATTTGAGAAGGAATTTGTTGAATCCACGCTCTAATACCATGCTAAAATTATGAATAATACAAGAGGTAGGATCAAACAATGAACAAAAACACCTACACAAGAGAGTTGCAAACAATAATCTACTATATCCTCAACTATAAAAACTTATAAAATGAAAAGCTTCAATGAACCTCAAGAGAGATAATACAATGAAGGAGAGTGTTTTATAAGAGAAAGCCTAAATGATAAAGGGATTAGGTCTTGACAAGTGTCGTCATCCTATGTGATGAGATAAAGTAATCTAATTTTAGCTCACTCTAGTTAACAAAAAAATACTCCTAAGTTTAGCATAAGTGCATGAAATGAATTAGGCTAATAATCAATTAAAGATTGATTAATTATTATCTAATGCATGATTATTCTAACAAATTTTGCTATGTAATATTGTCTCATGTGTATTATAATTTATAATTTAGTTCTTACTTCAGTATAATGAACATCATTATCAATGGTACCATAACTTAAAATATATTGTTATTTAAATACGACCAAAACATCCTATGCTTTCATACTATCCCTAACTTCTACCAAGAACAAAAACTACTCAATACTATTAATATCTAGTCAAACAATCTATCAATTGATTATATTCTCTATAACAATGAATGAAAATGTTATCTTCAAAACTATTACAAAGTTTGATAGCTTCAAGTAGAAAATTCCCAAGCTTCCAATTTTGAACATCCCCTTTAAATCTGAAACAAATTAACAAATACCATAGAGTTGCATTTCACATTCAAATTATTACACCTCACAAAAATATATAAACTCAAACCTTCCATCAACATATCATATTTGACCTCATTACTAGTTTTTGAGCCTAAAAAGAAAGAACCATCCTTAACAAGTTGAAACCTATAATCTCACAAAAGATAACCTATTCCAAAAAGCTTCAAATTCCCCAAAATGCTTCACCAAATTAATTTTAAGAAAGCATTCAAGGAGTTTCAATCACTTTAGATTGAAGAGTATTTATGAATTACGCCATTGATGGAGAGCATGCTCCCAATTTTAATGATGATATAAAATATATTTTTTCATAGCAATTAAAGAGGAAATTATGTGTTTATGCTCATTTCTTGTGTGGGTTTTAGAATAATTAGATCTATTAGGCATGCCCCTCCTTTGTTAGAAGATTTTGCCTCAATATCTTCTTTGAATAGTGAAGTTAGATTATTAACTACACAACACAAATTTCTCTAAGGGACTATTAAGGATATTTTAGGTATTTAAATGACATTTTGGTGAAATATGGAAAAGTTGAAACAAACTATAGATTGAAAAATTAAGATTACATCAGCCAAAGGATTATTTACTCTTACATTAAATATCTATAAAAAATTATGGATCCAAAGAAAATCCCCCAATTCCCACAAATATCACTTGAGGAAACCATCATAATGGAGAGGATGGTAGATTGACCTATTTTAGAGGAACATGTATTTTTAGATGAGCTAAAACTAAAACAAGAGAAATATGGTAAAATATCATTAGATCTCTAAAAAATAACCAAGGATGAAACAAACAACCAAAATTATATTCATGACATGATTGTCCAAATAGAATTTAAGGGAGCCGATATTTTATATTTATACATTATAACAAAGAATTTTAACTTTCAGTCTAGAGATCCATAACCATTTTCCATGAATTTAGATTAAATGTTTTCTCCTCAAATTATTGAGACACCAGGAATCCCATGTCTAGTCATCTACCAAATATTTAATATTCAAAATAAGAAGTTTAGTGAAGTATTAAAATCATTTCAGATCAAAATTTAATAGAATGTATGTCTAAGTTATCATATCATTTTCAACTATTTGTAGAAATGAACTATATTCAAATATTTTTAAAAATTAAATTCATAGTTTGCTCAACAGGCCAAAAAATCGGACAAAATATTTAGCATTAAAAGTATAAAATAACACTTGTGCAATTACATTAATGTTGTGTTTAGATGTTTTCATTGTACTCCAATCATAGCTACCATTATTAGTTTTCAAATCAAATTGAACTCAAAGGAGAGAAATATGAAGTGGGTAAAGACCATTATATCTATTGGAAAATTACAATCGAAGAGTATAAATTAATCATCAATTGGAATTTCTTGTTGTCTTTCAAAATGATTGGTCCATTATCTTAGAGTTATCATTCAAATCCGTAACAATGGAAACAAGAAAATCATGAAAAAGGGGTAGAATTCATCAATAAAGGATGGATGGTTAGAGGCCAATGTATAAGAGCAAGTGGACCTTTCTTCCTCTACTTTCTAGGATATGCTCATGCCAAGGGAAAAATTCCTTGAGGTCTCCTACAAGAAAGTTGTTGGGTGAATATTTTTTAATAAACTAACTAATTACAAATGGTGATTTAAACCACGGTTACAATGAGATTGAATATCTCCTCTCAACAAGGGGACGCTCCCTTCTAATTGCTTACTGAAAACAACTAACAAGTAACTACGATTATATACACTATAATTAACCATGGGTGTTTTCATCATCCTATTCTCTTATTTCATAATAGATGTTTTCTTCTTTCAAAAATTACAATTATATATCATGAAGATTACAACATGTAACTCACTTCAAAGTAACCAATATCTAGCTCAATCAATCGAAAGAGTAATCAAAGTGATACTAGTGAATGTCGGTAGCTTGAAAACCTACAAAAGCACAAAGACTTTTGTTGCCTTCTATGATGATTTGTAAAGATAAAGAATGGTGTATCTTGCAGCCCAAATTCTCTAATATATGCCACCAAAGGATCTACAAAACACTGATAATAACCCACAACCCAAAGTCTTCAAATAATTACCAAAGTGCACACATAAATATAGTCTCTAAATATAATAATGTAGCTCAAAGTCTACAAAAATCAGATTTTAATCCCCTTCTAAACAATATGATATCACACCACTTATTCAATTATGTGCAATATAATGCAATGAGAAAGGCATAAGATCATCCTCAACACATAACAAAAAGATCCAAGACAAAGATTGGATGTAATTCTGCTTCTTCTATTGATTGAAATTTGATTTGCACATTTTTAAAAAGTCTCAATATGTTTTTTAAATGGGAAACGCTTCACTTCGAAAGATAAAAAAGGTCTATATTACCAAAGAGCTCCCCCCTATATATAGAGGAGACCCAAGAGCTAAAATAGGAAAGCTAAAACTAACTTGACTTATTCAACAACAGAGTTCGATTTGATTCGGGACTTCTCTATTTTTACATGTAATTATATTTTTACAAAAGACATGTAATATGTCATCAACTAAATACATAAAGGGAAAAATAAGAAAATAAACTAAGTGTGGAAATGATACATTCATTCATTCTTCACCATCCTTTCCCAAGAAGTCTTCATATTTTTTTAATGTCACTTGGACTTTTAATTATCTGGTCCTATGGTATGACTGGAGACTACAAGTACTCGTGTGGTTGATTCCTTGATGGTGATGCAATATTTCTTGTGCCTTTGCAGTACTACTTTCAAGTTATCCAAAGTAAGTTGAATGTCCACCAGTTTGTCAATAGAAGCTAATGAAAAAGATTCATCCTCAAACTCTTTTTGCATCAATGATGTGAACTCTTGGATAACCATGTCAAAGGGAATAAATTTATGGTTGTCATCAAGCACTTGACAAGGTAGTTATTTTATTTTGGAAATGATATTTGAACCTTTATCTTCACCAACCTCTTGAGCTTCATGTAAATATCTGATCAAATCACTAATGACATTCTTCTTATGCTTCATTATCTCCTGTATGCCAACGAACATTTCTCTATTACAAATTATCCCAATTTCATCTAACACATCAAGCTCAAGATCCTTCATCTTTGTCACAACTTTGAGACTTTTCTCTCTCTTATTTATTTTGGGAAAGTGTGTCAATTGTTTGAATCAATTTTACCTTTACATTTTCCATATGGCTAGTCCCTTCCATAAAATATTTCAACAGTTGTGTTCCTCGAGCCAATATCTTATCAATCCATTCTATAACTACCATACCTCATGCATGTGTCCTTTCAGCTTTTTGAATAAGAGGGTCTTCTATGCTTGTGGCAACAAGCTCGATAGACTCAGAAGATTGAGTAATATTTTGAAGCATGGAGGTGAGTTGTTCAACCCTAGCCTTATATTGATCTTTAATTATCTTATCCTAATCATACTTCTCAATTAGAGAAGCCAATGTTGCTTGTACATCATCTTTCACACTCTCGTGCATCCTTTTACCAAGTTTTATCCTTGTGATAGAATAATCATACAAGTCTACCTCTTCCATAGCCTTACCTGGGGGAGGTTGTGCAACCTAAACATATTTGTGTAAGAGAGGGGGACTGACCACGTCAAGGCCCCAGGTAACGGAGGGTCGAGAGCAGCAGGCTCCCCTAACTTACCTCAGTTTAAGGGAGTGTTAGGAAGCACGAGACGAGAATGATGAGGACTATGAGGTCCTTCGATCACTTTGTAGACCCAAAACCCGAAATGGGGCTAGGCGAGTCAATTTTCAGGCTCAACTTTATATCTCAGAGATCTCTCTATTCAAGGATGAAAGTACAGCTCCAGGACGACAGTCGGCGTGTTGGCGTCTCTCATGTGCACTAGTGTTTGTACGACCGAAGGACTAAATAAACAAGGCTGGAGTTGAGAAAACCAACTAACGACCTAGCTAACTATGTTCAAAAGGACAAAATGATACTATGAGATAAATAACGTAGGCACAAATATGATAAAGAAAATAAACAAGAGTAAGGATAGCGAGGATGATCTCACAAAGATGTACGTTTGCCAACTAGCTCCAAGATGCTTCCACCTACACACAAGAGTGAGTGAGAGAGAGAGAGAGAGAGAGAGAGAGAGAGAGAGAAATTTTTTTGGGGGTTGTATAAGGGTCTACCTTAGTCAAACCCTCGTTTTAGTGTTCCCACCTCCATGGACAACCAAGTTTGTAATGATAGAGAAATAGTATGGTAAAGAAAGGAATGAAGCAAAGAACACTAAAACACTAGAAAAAAGTAAATGTGCTTACTCAACCAAATAGTAGAGGAGAGGAGTAGAAATCTTACCACCTCCACCAAGAGCACTCAAGGCTAATGGGGCAGAAAATGAGAGGACTCAAGCCCTTGCTGCAATGGTGTTATTCCACACTTGCTCTACTGAGTTGATGGAGTGATGTAGTTGCTACTATGGAGTGCAAGAGTGCTGCTAAAAGTTCTTGAGAAAGCAAGAGAGTGTGAAGAAGATCAGTTGAATGCTTAAAATATTGCTAAAATTTTGTGAAGAGATGAAATGGAATGAGAATGATTGAATTTGAAGGAAAGAGTGAAGAAAACGGCCATATTCGGGTCAGTTGGTCGAAGAAGGCGTTAGAAGTCGACCCCCAATGGGAAGTGTAATGCCTCTGTAGGCTCCAGCCGCAATAATCTGCAAGGGACATAAGTGCGTCGTGTGGACATTTGCGCACTGTGTGGATGTCCCCGATAGTTATTTCTTTGTCGATGCTCAAAACATGCGCCAAGTGGAATGAAGGTAGCGGGCGTATGTGGAATTTAGCCTCTAAATTTGGTTTCCTAAACTGAGGAAGGGTAAAAGGGGAACTTTCCTAAGGGGTGTAAATTCGCTCCTATACATTTCCCCCCCTCTTTAGCGAGCATGAATACTAATGAGTTCTTCGGTAAAGTAGATCAAAGAAGTAGTAGAGTTAGAAATGTATACCTAAATCGTCGAGGAATCAGACCGCGATCTAGCGAACCCGAGAGTGCAGGGCAAGAAAAGGACTTCATAGCTCTACAAAACTATGAATCTGAAGAAATAAAGTACCTGACAGGCCCGCAGACCTGCAAGGAAGGTATCCTCCAAGAACTCTCACATGAAGAAAATTGAGAAAAGCACCTTACAGACCCATAGACCCGCAAGGAAGGTATCCTCCAAGAACTCTCACATGAAGGAAACCGAGAAAAGCACCTTACAAACCCATAGACCTACAAGGAAGGTATCCTTCAAGAACTCTCACATGAAGGAAATCGAGAAAAGCCCCTTACAGATCCGCAGAACTACAAGGAAGGTATCCTCTAAGAACTCTCACATGAAGGAAACCAAGAAAAGCGCCTTACAAACCCGCAAACATGTAAGGAAGGTATCCTCCAAGAACTCTCACATCAAGGAGACTGAGAAAAGTGGACTCCACATAGTCAAAAAGTGGCTTCACGGGCGCACCCATGAAGCGACATGTTTATCTGCAGATAGAACATGTTAGGAAGCGGCCACGTAGGAAAGTAGGTGGAAATTCATGCAGACCATCATCAAAGGAGGGGTCCAATCAAGGGACGCACTGTTTGAAAAGTAAGGTCTAGTCAGGTTGCCCTCGAGATAGACGCAAAGATATGAAATAGGTCTAGTCGGGCTACCCCTAAGCTAGATGCAGAGATATGAAGTGGGTCTAGTCGGGCTGCCCTCGAGCTAGATGCAATGAAATTTGTTTGAGATAAAAACTTTCAAAGGGGTCCCTCAAGAACTTGGCGTAAAAAAGGAGGGTCCACTCAAGGGACGCACTATTCAAAAGCTAGTGCCTTCTTTCTCGAATTGATTCATCATCAAGAAATCCTTTCGAAATATGTTCACTTCATCAAGAAATTTGAAAGGGAGAATATGCTCCCATGCAAGGGGAAGCACAAAGTTGTTCCCACTTTGAAGGAAGGTTCCCAAGTTCTTTCTTTGCGAACCCATGATGAAGGAAACATGCTCCATTAGGGTTTCAAGTTGAGAATGCAATTCTTACAAAGAAGTATGTGAAGATTCTTAAGAAAAGATTCGCTGATGACAAATGTATTTTCTGAAGATCAAAGTCATGTAAGGGTGGCATTGTCACACATGGGATGGACAACTTAAGCAAAGAAGAGAGAAAGATAAAGAAAAAGCGAAAAGGAAAGAGAACACGAACAAAGAGCACAGGGGTGGCCTAATATTTCGAGGTCAAAACTGCTCATAAATATATATAAGTATAATAATAGTATATAAATGAACTATCATCAATCCCCCACTATATCGGTCCATGTGAAGAATACACGAAAAGACAAAGTAAAAATTAAAAAATTGGGTCAACATGGAAGGGAAGCCTAAATGCCCCCAATGCTTTGCATCGTCCCTAATTTTGTCAAAATCCAATCACAAACATGGAAGAATGATGATATGAATAGAAGAAAGTTTACAACACAAACATCACACCTATATCCAAGCACCAATAGGGGTGACAAGGGTCATCCAGGCACACATAGCATGATTATGGGGGAAACACATCACAACACACACACACATCTAATCTAAAGATAAAGAAGATTCCTCCCCCTAACACTGATCAACTAGGAGGTTGTCAGCTTCCCACTCTATATCATTGTAGGGGGAAGGAGAATGAGCTTGCAGTGGTGGAATATTAAGGGGAGGAGATTCTGACCCTCCCTCAACAAGGGCTAAGGAAGAGGGACCTGCAAGGTCTCCTTCACTAAACTCTTTTGGGTCTAAGGTCAATGACTTTGTGAAGATCGTTGACAAGGTTGGAACTTCATCCACCAATTTAAACATGCACTTAATAGGAGTGCCATGTTTCACTTCAATGGATGAAGGATATTGCACTTGAGGTTCAGGGTTAAGCTCACTGAGTGATTCGGGGGCAGTGACAAACTCGGGAGAAGCCAGGACTAGTTTTGTTACCAAGACAAAGCAAGTTAGCGTAGGGCCACCTTTCGAAGAAGGTGGGATCCTCCTACACCCTTCATTGATAGAAGGATCATTCTCTACCTTCTTCTTCATCAGGGGAGGTGAACTCCCTACAAATGAGGCAAGAAGGACAAAGGAAGAGGAGGAAAGAATCACAATAGATACGATCGAGGTGTTAGTCATATCTACGGGCTTCAGGAAAGGTGGTACATCCAGAATGGATGTCAAAAAAGATGGTTCCACTGAAGGAGCGATGAACACCTGCACCTTTCTAGGGTCAGGCACATTTGCACTCGCAATGGAAGTTGGAAGTGATACAAAGTTGGTTTGAATGGAAAAAAAGGGGAGGAGAGAGGAGGATGCGGCATGAGGTCCTAATACAAGGGCGGTCATCTCCTCTTCTTCCCTTTGTAAGGTGGCTTGTTCTGCCAAGAGAGTGTTTCGTCGGTGGTTGTGCTCGCACGCAAGGTGGTTTCTACGACTCTTTGAACTAGAAGTCGGAGGTTGCGAAGGAATAGAAGGCTCCTACTCAGCCATGGGAGTGTCCTCTATAACTATTTCCAGCGGAGGGATAGACTCCTAGACTGGAGAAGGAGGGACCAGTTCATAAACAGTGGAGGGAATCAACTCTAACACCTTGGTAGGGGCCTTTTCCTATTCACTAATTTAGGAGAAAAAAAGTAGGAGTTCATGAAGGCTGGGACATAGAGGATTCCCCATGGGGGGATTTCTCTCTATCATACAAGTAGTACCACAATCCAGGTGGTTTAGTAGGAAGATCCAATATCCTAATCTTGGGTTTATGCCAAGCAGGGACCATCGGACTTAGCGGATAAAGACCAAGCTTGCTCATCCAATACTCCTCCCAAAAGAGGGTAGTGGACGAGGCAACTCGAGAAGGAGCAAGCTTCTCCTTTCCCTTTCAGGAAGAGGAGGCAACTGGCTGCTCTGCTATAGGAAGGGTATTTTTTGGCTATCCCTTGCCCCAAGTCTTATACTTTATGTAATTCTTAAAAAGTAGGTCCGTTCTTGGAGGAAACAAACCAACTAGGGTAGGCCAAAAGTGATCCAATGAATATCCCCCACGGGACACCATTTGCTGGTATCTAAAGTCATGCACTACATGCATGACACCTTCATGGGAAAAATTTAAACATTTATGAATTACGAAGGCGATCCCTTTCATGGAAGCTAGCCAAGGTATACCTAGCTTCACCATAAATAGGTTTGACTTAAGAATAACATCAAAATTGTGTCTATGTTCCTAGGTACAACTAGGATGGACAGAGTTATCGATCCATATGATTTGAGAGCAATGCCATCATGCATACATATGATGGATTTTTTTTTCATATTCCTCCCTTTGCAGGGAGTTCAATAATAGAGTATCCTCTGTGATGAAATTCACTCTACTCGCGGGGTCGACTAAGACTCTTGTCACAATGTTTCCATTTAGGCGAGCGGGAATGTAAAGCAGAGAGGGTTTGTCATTTTCTGATAAATCTTACAAAGTGAATGTTACATCCGGAAAACCGGTCACAAGACGAGGAGGAGTAACATTAACCATGTTAACATATGCTTTAGGGTGAGAAATATAATCCATCTTGTGTTGATTTCATGTTAGTTTAATGGTTATTTAGTTTTTTGTTTATTTCAAATACCATATTGGGATCATGGTTTAGTGGATTAAATATGCCTCAAATCCATATGGATCTAAGGTATTTAACCTATACTATGATCATGGTCACATTTTGGCGCTAGAAAGAGGGCTCTGCTAACTTCGTTTGATGATTTTCTCTTAAGTTTTCATGAGTTGCAGGTTCGTGGGATAGATCAACAATTTTGAAAGCTACAACGACACTATTTTTCACCAAAGCAAGACATTTGCAAATGTGTCACAATATAGAGATGCCTTTGATTTTTAGCTATAGTGACGCTATCGTTATTTTACTTTTACAATCTATCTTAAAATGGCCATATCTTGGTCATAAAGAGGTCTTTTTCGAAGCTTTTTTTTTTTAAATGAGGTAGAATTTCATGCCCTATGCGATGGTGTAGGTGGTTTTTAATTTTGGAAAAAGGTAAAATTTCCATTTTTACACCTAAATTCAAATCACATTGAAACTTGGTCTAGGTTGTAGGATTTTAATGCTTAATCATTTGTCTAACCCTTGATGCTTTCCTTGATCCATGTGATCTTTGATTCTCATCCATTGATGAGAATAATTGATCCATGCTTCACCCAACTGCCTCAATATTGACCATTGATCGATCAAATCAATCTGAGTCAGGCTTGATTCTTCATTTTCTCTCCTATAAATACTTCACCATTTGGAGAGAAAGGGATCGATCTTTTGATAGAAAAGTTATGCTGTTGAAATTCATACTCACTTGCATCCATATTGAGCACTTTTATCATTTTAGTTATTATTCATCCATATTTAGCTTAAGCATCCATTAATGGCTTTAATTTTAGATTATCTTGCATCCATTTTTAGTATAGCTTGCATTCATGGCTTGCATCTTTGAAATTCAACTCCATTTAGCATAATTTGCATCCATTTCCATCAAGCATCTTAGAACTTTAGTATTTAGAACTCATCTACATCATGATTAAAATAGTTTATCTCATCATTTTTATCAGTTTTAATCAATAAAATCAATTGGAAGAAGCTCATATTATCCAAGAGATTGGGAAAGGGTTTCCATTCCACATCAATGCGACACCACTCCCCCAATGTGATAAGATTTGAGGTCTTAGAACAAATTTTTTTCAAGCTTTCATGTTGATATCATCTTAGTTTAATGGTTATTTAGTTTCTTGTTGATTTTGAATATCGCATTGGGATCATGGCTTATTGGATTAAATATGCCTCAAATCCATATGGATCTGGTGTATTTAACCTATACTGTGATCATGGTCACACTTTTTATGGGTATGTATCCTCATTATCATCAGTCGGGTATAAACCGTGAGTGATTTTTTTTCTTGCACATTACCAAACCATGATTAATTTCACCTTCGTATACAGTGTGTCACAAGTTTAAAACTCGATTCCCCATATTTTTTTCCATACGCGTTCATTTTGTAATATGAGGTTTGTCTCCCACATTACACAATCGCACCACACTACATAAAATTTGATGTCTTAGAATGCATATGTATTGTGGGGTTTAAAACCTTTGATACATACTCTTACATCAAAATCATCACCCATATACAGTGTGGGGTTTAAACCTCGCACCACATAGCACACACAAAAACATGCATGTCAATCGAGGTTTAAACCCTGACTTGCAAGGTTAGTCCATTTATATTACTTGTTTCACCAAAGGTGTAGGTCAGGGTTTAAACCTCGACCCACACCCTTACATTGCATCTCTCCCACATGTGTAGTGTTGGGATTTTTATCCATGCTTACACCAAGTATGTTTTACCCCCATGTAGGGTGGGGTTTTTCTCTTCCCCTACATTATTTTTGTTCTACACGATGCAAGAGCGCATAAAATCTACACTTTTACATCCCAACTAAAATACCCCATGCATGGGTGGTATTTTTCTCCGCCTCTACATCCCAAATATAAAACACATGCAATGTCTCAATTTTTCCCCGGCATTGCAGAAAATCTTGTGATTTTTCTCTAACACTGGGAAACATGAAATTTTTTCTACAGTTGCTCTTGCATTTTGTTTCAAGCATCCAAAATCAAACTATTAAAAGGGTACGAGTGATTTACTTGCCATACATATGCTCTGGAAAATGTTTGATCCATCACCAAGCAAGAAAACCATGAAGTAAAAATATCAAGGGGTTTTTGCAGCAACCTCTACTGCTTCAAATATTGATGAGATCGGAGACACAAATATTGGACATGTTGATATGTCTGAATTTATAGAAAAGACAAAGAAGTAGCCTTTGGATGCAGGCATGGTATGTGTTGTGGAAAGTAATACCTAATTGGTGGTTGCATTTCCAGTAGCAACTCACAATCATGAGTTCATTCTTTACATAGAAACTCATTATCACAAGGAAGACAAAAGTGTCAAGGATCCTGATAGGAATGTAATCATAAGACTAGATGCAAAGATCTTCAACAATATCTTCCAATATCCAAGCATTGATTTGTATGTTGATCTTGCCATTGAGAATGCACGAGCTCATTATGATGAGAATCCAGATAAGTGCAAGAGGGAAATCAATACCTAGTGGCTTAAGAACCCAAGACTAAATATTTCAAGATGACTTAAGAGCTTTCCTCATAGTGATTTCATTGAAGATGTAAACAAATTGATTACCCTTCTTATGACAATCAAGGGATTTCCCACTTCTTCCACTTTTCAAGAGTGAATATACTTGTATATTCATGTCATAAGAAAGAGGAAAAAATAACATTCTAGGTTCAGTAGATAAGTGATGTAATCCATGATCATCTCATAAAGGTCCTCACCTTGTTGAAGTTTTATATGACTTCATACTTAGTCTATGTTGTTGCATCAATGCAAAAATTTCCAGGGTTGACATTAGAGGGTGATAGGAGACATGTCCCATTTTATCAATATTACTCCAAATTTACCCTGAAGAAAAGTATCCAACATTTCAAGAGGGTCAATGATGCCTTCTTCACTCCATACCTTTACATGTTTGAAAGAGAATTTGAGGAGAGAATAATGTCAAATGAAGCCTGGGTGGTGGCCAGTAAGGTTGGTTGTATGTTCTTGCAATTCCCCACAAATTTATATGTATCTAAGTTTGGTGCTTCATTAGATACCCATATATTCTTCCAAGGTATCCGAGTGACAAGATAATACTCATAGAGCTATGTAGTAAAATCATGGAAGTTTATAGCAGACAAGAAGAATCTCACAAGCTAGGATTTAAGTTTTCTCTCACAATAGGAAGGTACTCTATCACTATATCTCCCAAAGCTAAGGCCATGGAATCAAAGATGCAGTGGGTCATGATGAAGACATATAGAAGGAGACCTGACTTTGACTACAAAGAAATGAAGGAAGAGCTAAAGAAGAGCTATACTCATTTACATGGAGTGGAAGACATAAGGGAATATTGCAAAACAGAGGAAGACATAAGGAAGTTGTACTATTGTCAACTTACCTTAGAGTAGATTATAAATTTGGATCTAGTATATATCCCATAAGACATGGAGGATGAAGAAAACATCCTAGATCTTTCTTATGAGATAAATAATATTGTTCAGATCCCTCTCCCTCCCATCTAGTGGTCAAAAAAGGAAATGACTTCCATCAGGGAAAGATTTCGGCCAATTATTTCTAACACCAATGTTTGGTTACAAGAGGGACATAAGATTGAAGTATTTTAATACTAGATTTGAAGAAGAAACTAAGGGAAATAATGGAGAAAAAATAGAGATTAGGACAAATAATAAGGATGATGTGCCAAGAACAAGTAAAACCGCTAAGCCTAAGATCAAATTCATAATGAAAGGGGGTAAGAGAAAAGATGCAAACGGACCATCTACTCTCATAGAAGAAGTGTCAACTCAAGTTGAAGAACAAGCAGAAGAGAGTCTAGATGAAGAAGTACAAGAGTATCCAAATGAGGATGCTCCAAAAAAATCCCCCATTTCTTTTTCCCCTATCACTACCACTTTTCCAAGTCACACTCCTCCTACTATTTCAATTGAATAGCCTTTGCCTTCTACTACTATTATTTTTGTTGCCCCTACAATTTCAATTCAATCTATTCATTCATTTCCAACTTAAGGGTCTATTTTCTAGAGTCCTAGGAATAATTTTTAAAATACTTTTGGCTCCTCACGTGATTTACCAAGTCTATCTTCTCCTTCTTTTGATGTGTCTACTTAATCTAAGTTGGATAAATTTATGGTTGAAACCTCACAGAATGTATCTAATATGGAAATTCCATCTGTAGTTTTGACCAACACTCCACTGCTTGTTACTAATAATATTGTGAGTGCCACAATATCCACTGAAACTATGGTAATAGGTCTTGGAGAAGGTTCTTCTCCTCTTCCCATTGGTTATCCTTGCAGATGCTGAAGAGAAAGAAGCAAGTCATCTATCTTGACAACTTCCATTTTGTTCAATTAGTGCCCATGAAGACCAAATCTATGAAGAAGCCAAATAATCTCTCAAGGGTGTTAGTGGATAAAGAGGGCTACAAATTGTATAGGAGCGAATTTGTACCCCTTAGGAAAATTCCCCTTTTACCCTTCCTCACTTTATAAAACCATATTCAGAGGCTAAATTCCACACAAGCCTACTGCCTTTGTTCCACTTGGTGCCTATTTTGAGCGTCGACGGAGGAATAACTATCGGGGATGCCCGCATGACATGCAAACATCTGCACGACACACTTACATCTCTGGAATATTCTTGTGGCTAGTGCTTACAGAGGCATTACATTTCCCATTGGGGGTCAACTTGTAACACCCTCTTTGATCAACCAACCCGAATATGGCCATTTTCTTCACTCTTTCCTTAAAATTCACTCATTCTCATTCCATTTCACCTCTTCACAAACTATTAGAAATATTCTAAGCATTCAATTGATCTTCTTCACACTCTCTTTCTTTCTCAAGAACTTTTAGCAACACTCTTGCACTCCATAGCAACAACTACATCACTCCATCAACTCAGTAGAGCAAGTGTAAAACAACATCGTTGCATTAGGGGTTTGAGTCCTCTGATTTTATCCCCCATTAGCCTTGATTGCTCTTGGTGGAGGTGGTAAGCTTTATACTCCTCTCCTCTACTATTTGGTTGAGTAAGCATATTTACTGTTTTGTAGTGTTTTAGTGTTCTTTGCTTCATTCCTTTCTTTACCATACTATTTCTCTATCGCTGCAAACATGGTTGTCCATGGAGGTGGGAGCACCAAAATAGGGATCTGACTAAGGAAGACCCCTATACACACCCCCAAAAATTTCTCTCTCTCTTGTGTGCAAGTGGAAGCATCTTGGAGCTAGCAGGCAAACAAACATCTTTGTGAGATCATCCTCGCTATCCTTACTCTTGTTTATTTGCTTTATCATATTCGTGCCTACATTATTTATGTCATAGTATCATTTTGGTCTTTTGAGCATAGTTAGCTAGGCCATTATTCAGTTTTCTCAACTCCAACCTTGTCTCTTTAGTCCTCTAGTTTTACGGATTCCAGCACACCTGAGAGACGTTAGCGTGTCGCGCTATTTTCCTAGAGCCACACTTTCGTCCTCAAACATAGAGCTCTATGAGACATAGAGTTGACCCTGAAAATTGAATCGCTTAGCCCCATTTTGGTTCTCGAGTCTTCAGAGTGATCGAAGGGCCTCATAGTCCTCATCATTCTCGTCTCATGCTTCCTAACACTCCCTTAAGCTGAGGTAAGTTAGGGCAACCTGCTGCTCTTGGCCCTCCGTGACCTAGAGCCTTGACGTGGTTAGTCCCCCTCTCTTACATTTTTGGTGAACCTGACGTGAACCAACATCTACTCCTTTATTGGTGTTTTAAGCTTTTCCCTTGTACCCTCTGATCATTGTACCCTTGAATTTTGTGAAGGTTTATGAGAATCACAACCCAGTCCATGACCTTTGGGTATATTGTTAGGAGAAGTCTACGACAACTTCTGATGGAGAAGATGAAGGTCACTTATAATTTCTCTATAGGTCTTTTCTCCGGTTTTGTAGTTGGCCTTTCTACTCAAGAGCAGGCGTCACAAGGCGAGTCAAGATTCTTTGATGAAACTGACTGTGTCCCTTCTCCTCCTACATCTCCCACATCATCATCCATATACGAGCGTGAAGCTATCCATATCCCATCTGATTATGTCACTAGTCTTAGCAAAGGGTTGGGTGCTTTGGAGAATCACCTGGAGAAAAACCCGAAGATGGCTAGGGTCGCTAAGGTTATCAGTGAAATAAAATACATGGTAGGAAAAGACCGAATAAGTGTAGAATTCTTGGCTACTCTCACTAGTATGATTGAAGCAGGCACCCCTTTGAACCATAGTAACATGATACAAGGTGGACCCTTAGAAGAACATGAGAGACAGTTAGGAGTGTCGATGCCTCCCACATCTGCATACATGGACGACACGGTCCGTTCAATCAGTATACCTGCTACTTCCGAAAGTTCTAAAATTGTTAAAGTAAACAAGACCCCTCTGGGTTTTCACTTCAACCCTTTTATCACCTCTAGTAGTGGAGGATTTGGTGGTAGTAGCTTCAATGGTGGAGGTGGCATTGGAAGAAATGGTTTCAGTGGAGGTCAAAGTGGTGGCTTCGATGGAGGTCACACTGTTGGCTGTGGCATCAACGGTGGCTCCAGTGGTAGTCATGGTGGTGGTTTTGGCAATGCCTTTGGTGGCGGTTCCACTGGTCCTATATCTTCTAATGACATGATTCTAAACACCTTTCTTCAGAATATGGGGAAGATGTATAACCAACTAGCGAATCTCTCCCAAGGTTCTGCCCAGCCTATCTTTCAGCCCTTCTTCTGACATAGCCCATTTTCGATGGTGATCCTAAACACTCCTTTCCCGAAGGGATGGAGATTCCCAAATTCAAGAAATATGGTGGCAAAGGGGACCCGTAAATGCATGTGTCCACATTTAATGCCTTATGTATAGACTTCTTTCATCATGATGAATTGATGGAAAAATTGTTCCCCATATCTCTCAAGGACACAACACTTGAGTGGTATTGTTCCTTTCTTGACAATTCCATCTTCACTTTCGATCAACTTGTGAACTAGTTTCTATGACAATTCCAAGCCAACATCGAACCTAAGATGACCTTCTCTGACCTTGTCCAGTGTAAACAAGGAGATAACGAGAATATTACTGATTTTATAGCACGATATCAAGTGCTCTTTTCACAAATCTCATACATGTTACCTGATTCTGATGTGCAAAAGGTATTCATAGGGAACTTATAGAGGCCTTGGCAAGAAAAGTTTTCCCTTATGAAATACCCTTCTTTCGCGCATTTGTGTACAGCGCTACGAGAGTATCAATAGACGGTGGTTCAGTTCGGGGGACCTTCCTCACACTCCCATCTTGAAGGGAAGTCCATTGTGTCAATATTTGGAAAAGGAAAAATTGTTGCGAATGTAGTAACCACTATGGATGAAAATGGCCTCAGACACAACTAAAAGTTCACAAAGTTCACAAGGGTATCTAAAGTCATGCACTATGTGCACAACACCTTCATGGGAAAAATTTAAACATATATGAATTACGAAGGCAATCCCTTTCATGGAAGCTAGCCAAGGTATACCTAGCTTCACCCTAAATAGGTTTGACTCAGGAATAACATCAAAATTGTGTCTATGTTCCTAGGTACAACTAGGATGGACAGAGTTATCAATCCATATGGTTTGAGAGTAATGCCATCATGCATACATATGATGGATTTTTTTTTCATATTCCTCCCTTTGCAGGGAGTTCAATAATAGAGTATCCTCCGTGATGAAATTCACTCTACTCGCAGGGTCGACTAAGACTCTTGTCACAATGTTGCCATTGAGGCGAGCGGGAATGTAAAGCAGAGAGGGTTTGTCATTTGCCGGAAAATCTTACAAAGTGAATGTTACATCCGAAAAACCGGTCACAAGACGAGGAGTAACATTAACCATGTTAACATATGCTTTAGGAGGAGTTTTTCTATATTGTGACACATTTGCAAATGTGTTGCTTTGGTGAAAAATAGTGTCGTTGTAGCTTTCAAAAGTGTCGATCTATCCCAGGAACCTGCAACTCATGAAAACTTAAGAGAAAATCATCAGACGAAGTTAGTAGAGCCCTCTTTCTAGCACCAAAATGTGACCATGATCATAGTGTAGGTTAAATACACTAGATCCATACAGATTTGAGGCATATTTAATCCACTGAGCCATGATCCCAATGTGATATTCGAAATAAATAAAAAAACTAAATAACCATTAAACTAACATGAAATCAACACAAGATGGAACCCAAAGCTGTCATTAAAGTTCCCCCCACCACCTTCACAAGTTGGGGAGAGTTAAACAGAGAATACATTAAGGACATTTCAACATGGATTTACAAAGATGAAGAAGATTTTTTTCCGCTACTAATAGAACAATATGGAAAAGGTTTTGAGCTCATGAAACAAAAGGGTTATGATGGAATTAGTGGGCTTGGTATACATAAAAATGGAATGAGAGAACCCTTGATGCCTCTTAAGCAACCGAAGAACTTAGGGTTAGGGTTTGTACCAAATAAGATTGGCGCTCCAAGTACTAAGGTGCTTTCAAATAAGGATTTGAGTGCTTCAGAAGACATTGAGACATCTGAGGATCCTACCAACATCTATTATGGTGACATCAACTCTAATGAATATGAGTGGGATTATTGCACCACAAGTGACTATGAGCTTGATCATGTCTTTTAGGAGTTTTTCATACCCCACCCATCTATTACCAACCTCATGGATATCAATATTCGTGCTGACTCCTTTTATGAACCTGACCCACCAAAGACCATAAACTAAAGCGCATGGATAGAATCCTTTTGGGACCCTGATAATACCTTTGTATTTACCCTATCATTTGCTTCCCCATACTTCACTAACACCGATGGTGACATCTCCCTCATTTACCCACAATTGATTGATTGGGACCAACAAGATCCACCTACCTTGGACATATTTGAAAATGATGAGGTCATTTTTGAATTTTTAGGACTACAAGAGGGCATACCACATGGGGAACATAAGGGCAGCTTCACTATAGATCTTGATGCTACAACATATTTCAGTGAGGCTATCCCATCCTCTAGTCATAAAAATGACAAAAATAAAATAAAAAATGAACTATTTTTAGGTGAAAATCTCAAGGTGCCTTCTGACCAAGCAAAAGTAAAAATAAAGGACGTATCTAAGGGTGAAAACCTCTCAGAGGCACTTGAGGATGGAGGGTTAGAATTTCTCCTTTTTAATAAAGAGAGATCCCTGATGCTGATCGACGACATAATAGAAGTCAACATCGGTATTGCAAATAATCCTAAGACTGTTCTCTTTGCAACACCCCTAATAGAAGAGGAAAAACTAGAATTTCAAGCATTTTTCACAGAATGCCAAATCAATTTTGCATGGTCTTATCCTGATATGCCATGGTTGGACCCCAAGGTTATGTTGCATCATCTACCATTGCCTCACAATGTAAATCCGATCAAATAAAAGCTTAGAAAAATGTACCCTCAAATAACTATGTTGGTCAAAGTTGAACTTAAGAAATTTTTGGATGTCGGTTTCATAAGACCTATTGACTATGCAAACTAGATTTCAAACCTTGTACCAATGACCAAACCAAATGGACAAATTTGTATCTTCACAAATTTTTGGGACTTGAACAAAGCATGTTTGAAGGATGACTTCCCACTCCTTCATATAGACATCATCGTAGACCTAACAAGAAGTTACTAGATGTTGTCCCTCGTGGATGGATTCTCAGGATATAATCAGATTTATATTGCCCCTGAAGACCAACACATGACCACATTTGCCTGCCCATGGGGTACATACTATTGGAATGTCGTGCACTTCAAATTGAAAAATGCAGGCACAACCTATCAAAGAGCTATGACCACCATATTTCATGATCTCTTGCACACATTAATGGAAGACTATGTTGATGATCTTTTGGAAAAATTATTGAAATGTGTTGATCACTTAAGAGTCCTGGACAATATTTTCAAATGGCTAGAAGAATATAAGGTCTGCCTAAATCCTAAGAAATGTGTCTTCAACGTGACGTCGGGAAAGCTTTTGGGATACATTGTTTCCCATCGAGGCATTGAAGTAGACCCAACAAAAGTCAAAGAAATATTAGACATGCCTCCAACTAAAGGAATTAGTCAACTCTGAACGCTATAGGGCTGACTCTAGTCTATTAGGCTCTTCATCGCACAACTTGTAGATAAATGTCAAGCTTTTTAGTATGTTTTATGCAAGGGAGTCCCTTTCATTCGAACATGCAAGTTTGAGGAAAATTTTCAACAAATTAAAGAGTATCTCTTGACGCCTCCCATCTTGATGTCACATATTGATGGAAAACCCCTAATTATGTACATCTCAACCACTACAACTGCACTGGGGGAATTGCTGGCTCAAAATGACCATGAGGAAAAGGACCACACAATCTATTACATTAGGGATATGAGCTTAACTATAGTCCAATTGAACACGCTTGTCTTGTAGTGGTTTTTTCCACTCAAAAGTTGAGACACTACATGTTAAACCATTAGAATAGGCTTGTGGAAAAAATAGATCCTCTAAAATATCTACTTAGTAGGGTTGCATTAATAGGACAATTGTCTAAATGGGTCATGATACTTAGTGAATGTATGAAATTTAGTATGTGGAACGTAAGGAAATAAAAGGACAATTCATTGTTGACCAACTAGAAAATGCCCCCACACAAGTTGATCGCCATTTGGTTTTAGATTTTCTTGATTAGTCAATATTCACACTGGACACGAGAGTAACATGGAAATTGTATTTTGATGGCTCGCATACTAATCATGGATCAAGTGCAGGTATATTATTTGTTACCCCACAAGGTGATACAATCCCTAAATCTTCCAGGATAGCCTTCCCATGCACAAATAACATTGCAGACTATGAAGCCTTGTTGACAAGATTGTGTATAGCAATAAAATAGAAAATCAAGAGTCATCAGGTCTTCGGTGATTTACAATTCGTCATCTGACAGGTCAGTGATGACTATGATACTAAGGACGAGAAATTGACTCCATACAAATGAATGGTTGATATTTTTAAGAAGTATTTTAAAAACATCTCCTTTTTCCAAGTTCCATGTGTTCAAAATAAAACAACATATGTCATGGCCACCATTGGGTCTCTTTTGGATATTCCTAAAAATATGTTGCAATGTGAGTTCTTAGTGGAACAGTTGTTGGTCCCCACCTTTGATTTCCCTGAGTCTAAGATGGTATGTGAGCTTGGTGTCCCTAATTACCCCTAGTACTAGGATATCTATGACTACTTACATTCCCAGACCCTACCACCTGACTTCTCCAACAATCAGCACAAGTCCTTCATCCGCAAAGTCGCTCACTACACCATCATCAGTGACACTTTATATAGACGTAGCATTGACAACACCTTACTCAGATTTCTTGAAACTAACAAAGCACAAACTACCTTATGAGAAGTACACTAAGGTATATGTGGATCCCATTCTAGTAGTCCAACCCTAGCTAAAAAGATCATGCGACTGAGATACTATTGGCATACAATGGAGCATGATGCCTATCACTTTGTGCAAAAATGTCAACAGTGCCAGATACACAGTGACATCATTTATGCACCTGCATAGGAGTTTCAACCTATCACTTCACCATGGCTCTTTGTCCAATGGGGACTTTACCTCATAGGAAAAATTCACCCCACCTCATCAAATGGCCATAAATTCATCCTCACTTCCATTGAATACTTCACCAAATGTGTTGAAGCCATCCCTATGACATACATTACCGGTAAACAAATCTCCAAGTTCATCCTCAATTACATCATATGCCAATATGATGTCCCCCAAACCATCATCACTAACAATGGTCGTCCTTTCAAAAATCAAGATGTGCAAGAGTTATGTGAGAAATTCTACATTCAACACCACTTTTCCATGCCATATTACCTGCAAGGAAACAACCAAGCTAAGGCATCCAATAAGACCATAATAAAAATTCTTAAAAATATCATCAATGACGATGGTCGTGACTGACACATTCAGCTTAACCCCACCCTATGGGCTTATCGCACGAGCATCCACACACCCATTGGCACCACTCCATGTTCCATAGTCTTTGGTTTGGAGGCTATCCTTCTTATCGAGGTCAAAGTCCCCTCCCTACGAGTCTCCATGAAAGGGATTATTGACGATGAAGAATATCATATATCCCAGTTGCATGAGTTAGAATTGCTTAATGAACGCAGACAGAGGGCCTTGACTCATCTACAAGCATATCAAAACTATCTTTTTTGTAGTTACAACAAAAGGGTTTTGATTAGAAAATTTGACATCATTGACTTAGTGTTGATGGAGAACCCGAAAAATCAAGCAAAACGTGAGAAACCCAAAAAAATTGAGCTCAACTGGCTAGGTCCATATGTCATAACAACATCTTTTGGTTGTGACGCCTATCAGTTGTCCACACTTGAAGGGGAATTTTTTTCAGAGCCTATCAATAGCTTACACCTGTGCAAATTCTACACATAGATTCATAGAGCCATACTAAAACCATAAAAATACAAAAAATCAAAAAAATCATGAAAATAGTAAAGAAAAATAATACGTCCAATAGTGAAAACCACTTCGATGGCACTTTGGATAAGTACCATGGTGAAAAACTAGAAAATAGGCACCATGTGTAGTCATTCTTTGCTTTTTCATCTATCTCTCTACCTAGTCTTCCACCCTCATCCATAACGCCTTTACTATCATCCCCATTTGACATCCATCATAAGCCCTGGTCATCTTTATCATGAATTTCAAGTGGTAGACGTCTTATGTCCTTTCTCCTCCATATTACATCCCTAATAAACCCCTATCCCATCCCTAATGGTTAGTCTACACTTGTCATTGGAGGTTAGCATATTCAAAAAATCCAAAAAAAATCAAAATATTCAAAAAATCCAAAAAATTAAATATTCGACAAAAGACAAAAAAATCAAAATATTTAAAAAATCCCCAAAAAAGAAAAATTACGTCAAAACACAAAAACATCCAAATAAATTTCAAAATCCCAAAAACAAATTTAGATTCCATTAGGTCGATCTTTGTCATTGTTGAACTACGTTACCTCTATGACTGGACGTAGGCAAGGCCATCTGTCAATGTGCCCTCGAGGCACTAAGTCAATTCCTTTAGGTGTGGTCAAATAAAATCATGATTCAACCCTTTGTCATTGCAACAAAGTTAGGAGTCATGTCGAACTACGAGGTCTGTAAGTGTATGACATAGGAAAGGCCATCAGTCGATGAGCCCTCGAGGCCATCTAGGTCAGTCCTTCAGGGTTCATCGCATCAGTAAAATAATTCAAACATAGTCACACTCAGACATAAGATAGTAATGTGAACGTCACCATTCAAATCATGAACCAACAAACAACATAGTCCAATTAGTCATCAAGTCAAAACTAGTCAAATTTCCAAAACAATGTCAACCTCGTCACTCTATGGTCCCCTCCAAGATGTGTCCTTCTTCAAATTGGACCTCGTCAAAATGCCATTTTCCTTTTTAGGATGTTTCTTTCTTGCTGATGGGCTTTGTCACATAGTCATTGGCCTTTTCAGGATGTGTCCTTCCTGATGATAGGCATTGTCAAACTGTCGGACTATCAAATCGTCAAACTGTCAAGCAATCAACCTTTGACAAACATATTGAATGGTTATTGATTTCGTTGGTCTATTTTATCTTATCTTTTTTATTGTTTTGTCTCTTGGTCATGTTACTAGCTCCCTCAAGGATGTCCCACAAAGGATTTCGTGGTGTGATGATGTCTCATGACTTGTTTTTCCTTGCTTGCTATCTTTCGTGTGTCTTGACAAAAATATTGGGGCAACTTAACCCTTAGTATGAGTTAGGACATTCCTTGTCTATGACTGTCTATTTTTCACAAGTGGATGACCTTGCACACCTTGTTCTATTTCATATCATGGTGTTTTTTTTCCATTTGTCACATTTCACCACCTAATGATGATTATGCAATGCCTATTATGTTATTTGGAAAAATATTGAAGTATTTCTTTCTCGTCCCACCATCCATGTCTTCCACGCTAACATTTCTTCTATTCCTTCATCCTCTAGTCTTCTCATCCATTTTGAGAGCACACTCGTGTTCTTTGAACCTGCCTGTCCTCTCGAGGGGGCATACCACTACCTCCTTGCCAACCTTCCTCTCCCTACTTTCACACGGGGGCATATCATTGACTTGTTTTCTTTGACACAACATGATAAACTACATTATGTCAAACAAGGGCAAAATGTAGACACATAAAAATGACCTAGGCTCTCGACCTATAGTTTTTCTATGTCAAACGTCCTCCTCACATAATTAAATTATTTAATTATGTCCTAATGTCATAATTCCTAATTATTCCTCCATGATTATTTAAATAAATAAATTATATTTGCTTATTTAAATATGTCACTAATTAATCTTTACTCCTATAATTAAATAAATTTCTAATTTATTTAATTACTCATTTCTGGCTACAAATTAAATAATTGTCATTAATTATTTAATTTGTTTATTATCCTTATCTCCTTCGATCAAATAAAAGTATTCATTTAACCCACTTTTTATCCCACAAGTAAATAAATGAAATAATTATTTATTGTCTTTTATCTTATTCCCATTTATGAATTTAACCATTATTCAAAAGTCAACTCTCCTCCATAAATTAAATAATTTCTATTATTATTTGATTATCCAACTACCTTTTTTTCTCCAGCATTGATTGATTATCTCCAATTAAATCTCAACCCTTCATTTCAAATCTTTCCCTAACTTTGACCTAATGTTGCCCTAACCCTGATGCTCCTCATCACATTGAATTCTATCCTTTCATCTTAGGGCTTTATCAACTTCTAATCCTGGCCATCCATTCTCAATTTGGCATTCTTTAAAAGGCTCTCTCTCAAGTCATTTTACACAGTTATTTTCAAAAATACATTCACACATAGCATGCTTGAGAAGTTCTGAACACTTGAGCATATAATACTTCAATATCTTGTTTGGCTTAGACATAGGTTATAGTTTCACTTCAATCTGAGGACAATCATACAATTTGCAACAAGATGGAGAAGGCCAATGGAGGCCATTCAATGAAGGCTTGAAGACCAGGTGATATTAGTTCAATATTTTTATGCTTCTTTATTTCATTTCTCTCTATTGTTGATTAGGGTTTGATTTATTATGCTATTTGCAATTAAACTAAAAAACCGGAGTCCCTAGTTACACTAAGTATGCAGCCAAATCAGAAAAATGCTCCAAAACGTACCAACAAATGCTAATACATCTAACAAATATAGAAAATCTAGATGATTTAGCCGTAAAAACTTATAGGAAAAGTCTACTTACAAAAATGCTAATAGAAAGAGATATTGAAGCTCAAGAAAGAAGTCATATATTGTTAGAACTCCCACTGGTTCAAAGCAGTAGAAAATTTATCAAACTAAATGTGTCAATTGAGGTTTTCAAATGTGTTGCAATGCATATTGAAAATATCAATGAAGAACAAAAAATATCTTTCATTGATGTAAACAAAAATATGCCTCCTTCTATGGAATCTATCTCACTTATTGATGCGACAAAATCTCGGATAATCCCAAATGAAGGACAAAGAAAAAATGAAATGCAAGAAAAAAAACAACGATTGTCAAAGTATTTTCAAGATTCTAATTGATTCCTCCATGTGACTTGAAAAATGGTGTATTTATGTTTCTCTGAATTTTTACTCTACAAACTATTTTGTGATATTCAAAAAGAGATTGGTCATAACAATGATGCAATAATTCAAAATTGGTTAAACTTGAACTATAATCAATGACGTAAGGAACGAAGAATATAGATTGATATTATTGAAGCCAATGTAAGGGAAAAACAACAAATATATTAAGCTAATAAAAGCATAATCTAATCTAACCTACACTAACAACAAAGAACAATGGAAAATAAAAAGCATATATAAACATAAAGATCTCATCGAACATCTATATAATTCCATGAATAACCTTGATTGCACTTCTCCATTTTTCCATTGTATAATAATTACCCTTAGATTTCTTAAGTATCCAAATATGGCCTATTGATTAATGATTTAGAAAAATATCAAAGATTCTTGAATAAGCTTCCCAAAAGTATAAAGATTTCAGGAGAAGGAATAATGACAAAGGTCAGGTCAATTTATAGAAAATTGATTTTCGAATGATCGGCTCAGATTCAAAGGCAGATCGACGATTGAGATTAATGAATGCCATACGAAAGAGATTTAGTGTGAGTAATAATGTGAGTGAAAAAGTGGAGATTAAATTAAATAATAATTTAATCTTTAGTGGAGACTATTCGAAACTCAGAAGAATAAAGATTGAAATACAAGAAACTTTGTGTTTGAATGCACAAATGAATTATCTAATTAAATAAATTTATTTAATTAATAATAATTCACACATAGAATTATAAGACTGACTGATTAAACTAGAAAGTTTGTTCGTTAGCAATAATTAGATACTAAATCAGGAGATAACTGACTGATTTAATTAAATCTCGACTTAAGTGGTAAATGACTAATTAGATAACTAAACGATTATCCAATTATAGATGAATATGCTAGGAATAATTCTTTTTATGAATTAAATGTTTATTTAATTCAACATTTGAAATTCAAAGATTAAATAAATAAAGATTTATTTAATTGATTGGAGAAAAAGTTAAAGAATAATTAAATAATTTGAAATGATTATTTAATTATAGTCAGAAATGTGATGAGGGTAAATTAAATAATAATTTATTTAATTTTGAAAGAGTATTAATTAATTAGTGACACAATTAAATAATTATCATTTATTTAATTATTCAAGATTTAATAAAGCTGATAATAAATCAATTAAATAATTAAAGTTATTTAATTAATAGAAGATAGGTGATTTTCGAAAACAATTAAATAATTATCATTATTTAATCATGACCATGAACATTAGAAATATGTCAAAAATGGTGTCGAAGGCCTAGACCAATTTTTAGTGTCTAGAGCTTGCCCCTCTTTGATACAATGTCGTTTTGGCTTTGTGTCAAAGAAAATCAATTAAAACATGCCCTAGTTGTGTCCCGATGTGAAATAGGTTAGGGTATGCCCCCTCAGGAAAAATGACAATTTTGGAAAAAAAAATTGCAAATTTTGGAATTTGGCCCGATTAGGTAATTTGATAGTCAGAAGTTCGATGGTGGTGAAAGAAATTTATTTTGAAGTGGTTTGGACTATGAAATGGAGGTCATAAGTTATAAAATAGTGCGTCTAGTACATAAGGTAGAAGAAAAAACCTCCAAAACCCTAGGTATAAAATATGGTTTGGGTGGGAAAACAAATCATTTGCACCCCTAGACTTCAAGGAAACCTTGATCTTGCCCCAGAGCTTACAACAAAGATTTTTCCTGTTCAATACACAGAGCATCATGGTTACCACATTCAAACCTTCAGATGCCCGACTGATGCAGGACCCCCAGTATGTACCCCTGAACCGCTTTTTGAAATTTTAATTTTCATGCATTTTTAGGCACTTAAAGTTTTATTTTCATATGTGTCACTTTAGAATCAACGCATATGCATTTGTATACGACGAATGTGCTCATGAAATGACACATATGTGCAAACACGCCTAGGTCCATTTAGGTCATTTAGGTTAATCAACACATTTGAATTTGTGTGCACCACATATGTATGAATGCATCGCATTTGTGAATGATAGTGTCGCATGTAGGTTAGCACATCACATGTGTTTTATAGCACCACATTTGCATGATAGGTAGGTGTGATTGGCCATGTAACACATTTGTGTTAAAACAATGCATCTACATGTTTAAATGACTCACTTGAGTTTGTGCAACACATGTGCAAATAGAATGACACATGTGAAAAATTGCACCGCATTTGATATTAAAACGATGCATTTGCTTGTCAATTTTTTTAAAAAAAATTGTGATGTAAAAATGAATGTTTTGTATTTTTGACACAAAGTATTCTAATGCATTTTCAGACTGTAATAGATCCAATATACACTCGGGAGTCGAGGTTGACCACTTATGAGATGCAAGACTAGTTGGTGAGTGCTAAGACATGGTTGATATGGAGTCTAGGGTTACATCATGTTTGCACTATGCCCACTATTCGAGCTAACAGAGGTATGTTGACTACTCTCTGTGAGTGATGGCATTCAAAGACCTCCTCTTTTCATCTGCCTACTGGAGAGGCTATAGTTACTTTAGAGGATGTATATAGGATTTTGAGATTATCGATTAGGGGTGAGAGAGCATTGTATGATACCCAGAGAGGCTATAGTAAGATCACCTAGTTTTACATATATGATGACATTAGATAGCTCGATATTGAGAACTATGAGATTAGATGGCATGTTCTAGAAAAGAGATACGAGTGGATTGATTGTATGTTGTGTACATTGATTTTCGGGATTGTTCTTCCTGACCGTCGAGGTCATGGTTATCTTGTTGGGTGGGGGGAGATGCTTGTTGGGATGTTAGAGAGACAGGTAGTATATGCATGGGGCCCATATTTATTAGTCATATTATATTTTCATTTACATGGCATAGCTTATAGAGATGCATAGTCGATGAGTTGTGGTACTAGCTTACTGATGATATGGGCATGGGAACAAATTGTTATGTTTCATCCCCCAATGAAATCAGATCTAGGTGCTAGATCCCTATTGTTGATGGTTAAAATGACACAAACAACATTAAAACAGAATATTTCTACCCTCTTTCTCTTGAAAAAGAAAGACAACATATAGTGGCCTAACTCCCAAGGTCCTGGTAGTTGGTTCTCAACTGTCTAGTGTCACTCAATTGGTTCATGTAATTGTAATGTTCAAGGGGCCTGTGCTGGTAATAAAAGACTTAAGCAATGACTCTTTTTCTATAAATAAATGGGTTTTAAACAAAAGAAAAAGATGGAACAGAGGGGTAACCAATAAACTTGAATCAACCTTATCTAATGCCCGGACATATATCTTCAATAATGAATGTTCTTCCAATTAGATCAACAAAACCATAAGATGACATAATCTATAGAATGATCTATACCATTGCATACCTTTTAGGTGCTTAATTAGTTCCACACTTACAATATCACGAATACTTCAAGAATTTCAGAACAACACACATTCATTCATCATCAAGATTATAGATCAACAAACCTCAAATAAACTTAATTCAATGAAAATCTAACAAGATAATCTTTAAATTTGGTTTCTTCTAATGATTTTCACCACATAAGAAACTATCATGCTTCAACACAATCACTGGCATTCAGATGGATTATAACTTATCAGCCTTATCAAATAAAACAACTCAATTCGAACTCCATATTGTGCAAAACCTGTAATTCTATTAACTGTAAAAAGATCAAGTAACAATGTATCTCCAAGAAAATGATCACTACAAAACTCTATCTCCTACCATTAGGTAAGCCAATTTCTATTCTCAATTAGCCGACTTTTACAATATGATACCCATTGGGTATTTATAGATATATAAAAAGTTTGAACTCTACTTCTATTTTAAGTTATCCACCTTTTCAAGAATTAAACTCTCTTGGAAACTCAAATCAATTTGATCTTGAGTCCTTACATTAAAACTTTGAGTTTAATCTAAAAATAGAAGATAGAAGAGAAGAGGAAGTCATGCGTCCAAAAAGGGTGTCAATGTTTCATGCAACATGCAAAGAAGGAGAACATCATGCATGCAGGATTTCATGCATGTGAAGCTGGCTCCACAATAAACTCATCATAACTAGTGAAGACTTGCTGTAATGTATCCATCTTTGGCCCATCAATCCAGCTATCTTCAAATTCAATCCGATCCAACTCTGCTGTAGAAAATTCCTTCATACTCTTTATTTTTACCAATTCTCTCCCCGCAGCTTTTATCTCTTCTTTGAGTTCTACAAGTCAATCTATTACCAAATCTTCTCCATCATCCTTTTCTTCTAGGAGTCCTTTGAATCTCTCGTTCCATTTCTCTTTAACCTGACTCAAAGGCATGCCATCTTTTGTCATTACATTCACATCTACAATTATGGCAATCACTGCTTCCAACTCTTCCGATTGCTCAGTCAAATTATTAATTGCTTCTTGAATCTCATCCTTGTGTTTACTCAAAAATCCAGTCCTAAACCGAAGTATGTGAGAAGTTTTCTGCACAAAATCTTTGTTATCTTCCTCAAGTATGGATTGTTTTAGAAGAGTTGTTAGAGGTAATGCACTTACCTTTTCTAACTTTTGACTATATTCCTTATACTCTTCTTCTTGTTTTTTTGATGCCTCAATGTATTGATGCATCTCTTTTATCAATCCTTCTCCCTCCTTGTAGGCTTCAAACCCTTTCACTAAAACCTCACCTACCTCTCGGTTCAATTTTTCTATCCATTTGTCTACCATCTCTGCCTTACCTCTAACTTGCACCGAATCATATACCTCTTTTTTTCTTAACAAAACAGGATTCTCAATGGCTACTACCTGTTGTGACCTTGGAGAGGAGACACTCTTCAAGAATGAATGCAACTGTACAATTGAGCTTTAAGCTCATCCTTCTTTTGCTTGTCCTTTATCATTCTTGATTTAGTTATTGAAGCCACTACATCAATCAAATTCATTTGTTGATTTCTAGTGGGTCTTCCCAAATTGACCGTACTCAACTGATAATATGTTAACTGCATATCCCCTACCTCCTTTTCTATCATCGGTATGGCACATTCAACAAATATCTCCCCTTTATCTATGAGTCTGGTAGAATGTAGAATTTTAGCCTTCTTCTTAGGCCTTTCCTGCTCCATCCCCTTCATCATATCCTCCCAATTGAGATTGTGGAGGTGTTCTTGCCCTTTTCTGCAAGTCTAATTTTAACCAAGTAGGAGCACTCGGAGCAGCAGTAATCATGGAAGAGGAGGCAATAATTGTAGAGAGTGGCTGAACATCTACCTAAGGTTGAGATTCAACCTTTGCTTTCTCTTGTTGTTCCTGTAGCACATGCATCTGCACCAACTTCTCAGCCTCTTCTTTATCCTTTTGTTCTTTTCTTTTCCTTTCTTCCTCCTCTTTCCTCTTCGGAGCTTCCTTTTCCAATCTCTCTTTTTCCAAAGCCTCTTGTTTCTCTTTCTCTAACCTCTCCGCTTCTAAGGCCTTGAGTTTCTCTGCCTTTGCATTTTCTTCTTCTTCAGCTTGTTGTTTCTTTATTAACTCTTCAACATCTCTTTTCTTCTTCATACTTTCAGCTTCTTCCTCTTTTTGTCGAGCTTCTTCTGCAAGTTTTAGTTTGGCAACTAAAACTTGTCTTTCCCTACGATTCCTTGCTTTTTCCTCTTCAAGATCATGAATTTTCTGTATCAATTCAAACTTATCATTCTCTTCTTTGATGTTGAGTTCATTTTCTTGTTGTCTTCTTTGCCTTTCCACCTCATCAGCCGTTGCCTTAGCTTCCATTTCCTTTTGTTTCTCTACTACATCCCTTGCATTAGAATCTCTTGTAGCATCTTCAAACAACTTCCATTGATCTTCATGTGTTAACATTTGTTCAATATCCTCTTCTAGAGGCATATTCTCTTGCAGATCCTTCTCCGACAGAGTCTCATCTAAATTTGTCTCTACTTCCAGAACTTATTTTTCCATTACTTTTCCCTTAGCAGCTTCAACCATGCTATGAAGAGCTCCTTCTTGAATCTCTTTACTTTTCCTCCTTGTTATTGGAACTTGTGTAGATGATTCACCCAAGGTAGGTGTAGAAACAACAGATCCTATTGGAACATCTCCTTCTTGTGCTCCTTCTTCTTCATCTACCACCTCAAGTTCTATTTCTTCAATATCCGAAGGAAGAAATTCTAATGGCTCGTTGGGAGCTGTTTACCTCTCGATTCTTTTCTAGCCCTTGCCCTTCTTAAGGACTAGTCCTTGAAGAGCTTGATTTTTGAACATCAACCATTGCACACTTTTATCCAGGACTGTCCTTCCAATTTTCTTAATGTCAATTATTTCTCCAGCATCCCAATCAATTGGATCCAGATTCTTGGTGCCGATACTTAAAGCTTCATAAGAAGGATCTAATACTATTCCATCATCCACCAATGTGTCAGGAATGTTTTCTTTAATACCTAACTCTGCCATGAGTGCAACCGACAATCTTTCATATTTTTCTTTCTCAAATCATATTCATCCTGCCAGTCACTCCAAAAGTCTTCTAACAAGTGGAAATGTCTAGTGAATACTGAAGGCAATAAAGCATACATATTTTTATTGGGATCAAAAAACTTGCGAGAAGTATACAATCCCAATTTTAATTGTACCAATTCATTACAGATTACCTTTGCTCCTACTAAGTGTTGACAGCTATATTCCCCCAACTTCATGGGAAATTCATGACATCCAGTCTTGTGCTTGATCCCGAACCGAGCATTAACCCCAATAGCTTGATATACAAACTCCATAAGCACTATCCTGTTACTGTAACACCTTGGGAGCAAATGGGGATGACCTTCAAAACTAGCCAACCTGAAGTATGTAAATGCAGGGTATTGGATGTACCAACTTCCCCATTCAACAATGAATGCCATAGCAACCTGACTCAACAACTTGAAGAGACAATTGAAGAGATAATTGATCATAGTGATCCCATACCTTGTTCTGTCCCTCTAGGGTTCCCATTATACCTACTTTGTTTAAACCTGGGAAAATCCCCAATCTAGCTGCTGCATATACATTGAAGGAAGTTATGAAGAAACACTTAGTATTTCTGATGCTAGTCAACTGATCATGTATAGCATTTGACACAATCATTGGCCAGTCAAACTGATAATCACCATGTAAAATTATTTGGATGAAAGGAAACATCCATTCCTTGAACCTAAGTGTATCTCTCTTCCCAAACACCCTGGAGAGCATCAATATCAAATCTGACACTTCCTTCTTGAAATCTGCCCTCTTTGGCTGATCTGCCAGTTTGCTCAAGGATTTCTTCTCTGTCTTCAACCATTTCTTGTTTAAATGAGACTTATTGGAGTCTTTATGCTTGCTATACTTTTCCAATGCCTTTGCTTCAGTTAGTTGTACCAAGTTCTTAGGATCTCGAACATTAAATATACTTTGGAACATTTGAGGAGTAAGATCTATAATCACATTATTCTGTGAATCTATGCATAATCTTGTAGCAGGATTGTAGGCACTGGTTGTAGTTAGGATCAACTCTGGACACTGAACTGATAAAGGGAAGACAGTGATATGTGCCAGATCGGAATCAACAATCCTTTGTGTCCTTCCTGTCAAATTCTGTCATTCTACAAAGGTCTCTCCATATAACTCTTCAAAGTTATATTGGCCTAAGTTGGTATCCGTGATATCAGCCCAGTCTGATTCCACCTTGCTCATTTTCACCACTGGACTCTTGTGATTATACCTCAAGGTATAAGGCAGTTGTTCTGGCTTTAACTTCTTTGGCATTGGTGATGCCTTTGATGTTCCAGCGGGCTGGTTCCTCTTAGTAGCTTCCCCTGATGTTCCTGACATCTTTCAACTCTCCTCTCCTGCAAAAGCAAACCTCTAATTAGATCATCATAAACATGGTTTTAAAACATACCTTTCATATATGCATCGGAGTCAGAACCAGACAGAAACTTATAACAATCTCTTTTAAGACACTGGCGAACTCAGAGCCAAAACCAATACAGATACTTCACTTAATAACAAATAGGCTTGGAGTCAGAACCGGGATTATGATGGGAACTGGGATCAGAATGAAAAAGGGATTTGATTTTCTTCAGAATTTCAGATTTTCATAACCGGTCTCCACTCCGCCTCCGCTTCCGCCTAGGTTATCATTACTTTTCAACGAAGACTTCTATTGCATGCGGAGTCAGAAACGGGATGGAAACATAATCGATAACTTTTGAAAAATAGAATTCTTAGGTTCATAATCGATTCTGATCCCGCCTCTGCCTAGGTTATCATGATGTCATCAAATTTTTTTTATTGATTAACATATAACTTCATGATTAAAACTAAGGTCGCTTAAAGATGAAAAGAGCTTTAAAATACTACACCCATATGACCATGGGGAATGACTGTACTTAGGAAATCTTATTTAAATATTTTAACTATGATCATCGAATGATACAAAAACCCTAATCTAACAAACCCGATAAAACTAGGGCACGGGTTTAAACCTTGCCATTTTACCAGATCAAAACACATGACGAAACCTTCAGTAAACAATAAATCTAATCTACCCTAATTCACTGTAAATCTCTAACTTTAACAAATGCCTTTAAAACCCTTAATCTAATCTAATCTAATCTACTGCAAACCAAAAGCAGCACGACGCAATCACGATTAAGACGTGAAAGCGACTATGCCCAAAAATAGAAAAGAAACAACACAACAATACAATAAATCAAAAACTAAGAGTAAAGTAAAATAAACAAGATAAAACACGAACCTACTCATTCAATCATGCCACGAAACGCAGATTCAATTGAAACCAAATGATCAAAATTACGAGCAGACAAAATACCACAAACACGACCACAAATAAATAATGAACAACAATGATAATAAAACCTACCCCAAAACACAAAGAACCCGAGCTAACCTTCTGAAATGATTCACACACAATGTCCTTTCTCTCTTTCGATCAATTTACTCCAACGAACTCTATTGCTGCTCTTTCGTGCTCTTAGATTTTTAACAATAATAGTAATGATCGGTTTAACCCTTAATAAAGATAAAAATATGAATTTCTACCTACACAGGCAACTACCATTAATGCATTAATGCGCAGTTAAGGCGGAATCGAAACTATGAGAGAACAAACACTTCTCTATAGTGCAACTTTAGTCAAAAAGTTAACGACAAAACATGGCGGGTGCGGAACAAAAACTTTAAATTGATTCTAAAATTTACCAAATTTCCAAACTTAATTCCCATTCCAGGTCCGGGTCCACCAACTAAAGACTAAACAAAACCAAACACAAAAAGTAAAGTAAAACAACCGAAATAATAAAACTAAACACAAAGACAAAGACTAAAACATAAATAAAAACAGCGAAGGTGGAGTCGAAATCGATTATGATTTTGCAATTGTTGATAAAAACCAACTTAAACACTCACCCCGGCTCCGGTTCCGCTAAAGACAAACAAAAAGATAAAAAGAAAGACCATCAGGATGGGAACCAAAACAAACTTTCAAAAGAACTTCCATAACCCGATTCAATTCTGGTTTCGCTTTCGACAGACTAAATCAAAAACAAATAAAGAAAAACAAGGGGGACCCTCTTTTGACGAAGGCAAAAGATGGGGTGGTTATGCAAGGCATAACACCTATATGTCTTCCATTATTCAAGAACCATTACCTAGAGCCATGTTGGTGACACAGGTTACTTGAGACATGCCATAGACACTCTTGTTCAATTTATTTAGAGACCTTATATGGATTGTGCTCAGTGGAGAGATGAGGATAGGCATTTACCATTTTGTAGATAGGCACAATATCTGATTGGGAGGACCATATCTAGTGTTCATATCATTGAGAGACACCTTCCAGATCAAGTATTGAGACAGTTTGGGGAGGTTCAGGATGAGCCTCGGGGGTGAGTTGAGTTCGCTCGGTCTTCTAGAGAGGTGCCATTGTGGGGGCCTATGATTCATGTGGTGATAGTGGAGGTAGACATTCAAGATTTACAACCTATACATTGGGGTTGGAGGGGTGGTATAGCAGATCCGGGCACCACTGCAGCATATGATGCTTGGTGGGCAGAGAAAAGGCCCATCTCGTACACAAATCCAGATCAACTGACTCCAGTAGAGAGACGGGGTAAAAGACTTAGAGGTCGATGTGGTGGTAGGGATAGGGATAGAGGTGGCAGAGGTGGAGATGATGATGGTAGAGGTGGAGGTGGGAGAGGTGGTCGACGGTGTCAACGAGGGAGGAGAGGTGGGAGAGGACATAGGTTGTCACCCATCCGTGAGGAGGAGGGTGAGGAAGAGGATGTGCCTATGTTGGAATTTTGTGGAGGAGGGGAGGTAGAGATAGGGGTAGAGCATGCAGCTGAGGAGGTTGTAGGGAAGGAGCATGTCGAGGAGGAGGAGGTCGTAGGAGAGGAGATGGAGATAGATGCCCTGGGTATATTGGCAAGCTATAATGATGATGATGAGGAGGAGGAGGTGATGGGGGAGCAGGAGAGGGAGATTCGAGATAGGATAGTGGAGGAGTGGGATGTCAAGGTGGGGGAGAGGCCACAGCGGGAGGAGGTTCCCAGGGATCAGAGTTTGGTGGAGTTATAGGCCCAAGTAGAGGCCTTGGAGGAGAGGGTGAGGGTAGTGAGTTTAGAGAAAGATGCAATGTAGATGGAGAGAGACGGTGCCTACCTTGACAAAGATCAGATAGTAGCCAAGAGGCAAGAGACAAAGCAACGGTTTATGGAGTTAAGGGCCCTATGTACTAGACCGACTGCAACATTTGCTTAGGAGTTGGTCAGAGCTGGTGACAAGGAGAGGTATTATAGAGATTTATATGAGGCGGATGTATAACCTGAGAGATAAGCTCCCAGCTATTCATAGGAACATAGTGTCAGTTCTCATAGCAGGTCACACAACTGCTCACAGAGTATAGATGATGCGGTGGGACCACCTAGGACAGGACCATATAACAAGCCTCCTTCTGCATGGCGAGTACCTCATTTTCAATCGCTCCCTTAGACTCCACATGGGAGCGGTGGTAGCACATCTCAGCGACATGTTTATATTTGTAGATATTGTATTTTGATCTTTGATCCTACGAGCTCCATTTGGATTGATACATTTTGACATTGTACTATGACACTTATTTTTTTAAGCGATATATATATATATATCATTTTTGGCAGCGATTATATGATTTTTAGTTGTTCTATATGATTATGTAGTGTTCTTATATGACTATGCAATGTTCTTATATGATTATGCATGTTTACATTATGATGTTTTATTTCCTATGATGATGTGTTTATTCTATGTGATGATGGATGTATGGTAATGATAATTTTCATGTATACATTCTATGTTTATGATAATGAGATGTACTCTGGTTTTATTATGTATAATTCCATGTGGATGTATCTATAATATGTACAATTGTTACTGGTAAATACATGTATGCCATGGTTACCTAGATGCGATGGACATATAGTAAACTTGAATCAACCTTATCTAACGCCCGGACATATATCTTCAATAATGAATGTTCTTCCAATCAGATCAAGAAAACCATAAGATGACACAATCTATAGAATGATCTATATCGTTGCATACATTTTAGGTGCTTAATTAATTCCACAATTACAATATCATGAATACTTCAAGAATTTCAGAACAACACACATTCATTCATCATCAAGATTATAGATAAACAAACCTCAAATAAACTTAATTCAATGACAATCTAACAAGATAATCTTTAAATCTGGGTTCTTCTAATGATTTTCACATCATAAGAAACTATCATGCTTCAGCACAATCACTGACATTTAGATGGATTATAACTTATCAGCCTTATCAAATAAAACAACTCAATTCGAACTCCATATTGTGCAAAACCTGTAATTCTATTAACTGTAAAAAGATCAAGTAACAATGTATCTCCAACAAAATGATCACTACAAAACTCTATCTCCTACCATTAGGTAAGCCAATTTCTATTCTCAATTAGCCGACTTTTACAATATGATACCCATTGGGTATTTATAGATATACAAAAAGTTTGAACTCTACTTATATTTTAAGTTATCCACCTTTTCAGGAATTAAACTCTCTTGGAAACTCAGATCAATTTGATCTTGAGTCCTTACATTAAAACTTTGAGTTTAATCTAAAAATAGAAGATAGAAGAGAAGAGGAAGTCATGCATCCAAAAAGGGTGTCAATGTTGCATGCAACATGCAAAGAAGGAGAACATCACGCATGAAGGATTTCATGCATGTGAAGCTGGCTTTGCAATAAACTCATCATAACTAGTGAAGACTTGTTGTAATGTATCCATCTTTGGCCCATCAATCCAGCTATCTTCAAATTCAATCTGATCCAACTCTGCTGCAACAAATTCCTTCATACTCTTTATTTTTACCAATTCTCTCCCCACAACTTTTATCTCTTCTTTGAGTTCTACAAGCCGATCTATTACCAAATCTTCTTCATCATCCTTTTCTTCCAGGAGTCCTTTGAATCTCTCATTCCATTTCTCTTTAACTTGACTCAAAGGCATGCCATATTTTGTCATTACATTCACATCTACAATTATGGCAATCATTGCTTCCAACTCTTCTGACTGCATAGTCAAATTATTAACTGCTTCTTGAATCTCATCCTTGTGTTTACTCAAAAATCCAGTCCTAAACCGAAGTATGCGATAAGTTTTCTCCACAAAATCTTTGTTATCTTCCTCAAGTATGGATTGTTTTAGAAGAGTTGTTAGAGGTAATGCACTTACCTTTTCTAACTTTTGACTATATTCCTTATACTCTTCTTCTTGTTTTTTTGATGCCTCAATGTATTGATGCATCTCTTTTATCAATCCTTCCGCCTCCTTGTAGGCTTCAAACCCTTTCACTAAAACCTCACCTACCTCTCAGTTCAATTTGTCTATCCATTTGTCTACCATCTTTAACTTACCTCTAACCTGCACCAAATCATCTACCTCCTTTTTGCTTAACAAAACAAGAGTCTCAATGGCTGCTACCTGTTGTGACCTTGGAGAGGAGACACTCTTCAAGAATGAATGCAACTGATCTAATTGAGCTTTAAGCTCATCCTTCTTTTGCTTGTCCTTTATCATTCTTGATTTAGTTGTTGAAGCCACCACATCAATCAAATTCATCTGTTGATTTCTAGTGGGTCTTCCCAAATTGACCGTACTCAACTAATAATTAGTTAACTGCATATCCCCTACCTCCTTTTCTGTCATCGACATGGTACATTCTGCAAATATCTCCCCTTTATCTGTGAGTCTGGTAGAATGTAGAATTTTAGCCTTCTTCTTAGGCCTTTCCTGCTCCATCCCCTTCAACATATCCTCCCAATTGAGAGGTTGTGGAGGTGTTCTTACCCTTTTCTGCAAGTCTAACTTCAACCAAGTAGGAGCACTCGAAGCAACAGTCATCATGGAAGAGGAAGCCATAATTGTAGAGGGTGGCTGAACATCTACCTGAGGTTGAGAGTCAACCTTTGCTTTCTCTTGTTTTTCCTGTAGCACATGCATCTGCACCAACTTCTCAGCCTCTTCTTTATCCTTTTGTTCTTTTCTTTTCCTTTCTTCCTCCTCTTTCCTCTCCAGAGCTTCCTTTCCCAATCTCTCTTTTTCCAAAGCCTCTTGTTTCTCTTTCTCTAACCTCTCCGCTTCTAAGGCCTTGAGTTTATCTGCCTTTGCATTTTCTTCTTCTTCAGCTTGTTGTTTCTTTATTAACTCTTCAACATCTCTTTTCTTCTTTAGACTTTCAACTTCTTCCTCTTTCTGTCGAGCTTCTTCTGCAAGTTTTAGTTTGGAAACTAAAACTTGTCTTTCCCTACGATTCCTTTCTTTTTCCTCTTCAAGATCATGAATTTTCTTTATCAATTCCAACTTATCATTCTCTTCTTTGATCTTGAGTTCATTTTCTTGTTGTCTTCTTTGCCTTTCCACCTCATCAGTTGTTGCCTTAGCTTCCATTTCCTTTTGTTTCTCTACTAAATCCCTTGCATTAGAATCTCTTGTAGCATCTTCAAACAGCTTCCATTGATCTTCACGTGTTAACATTTGTTCAATATCCTCTTCTAGAGGCATGTTCTCTTGTAGATCCTTCTCCGACAGAGTCTTATCTGAATTTGTCTCTACTTCCAGAACTTCTTTTTCCATTGCTTTTCCCTTAGCAGCATCAACCATGCTATGAAGAGCTCCTTCTTGAATCTCTTTATTTTTCCTCCTCTTTATTGGAACTTGTGTAGATGATTCACCCAAGGTAGGTGTAGAAACAACAAATCCTATTAGAACATCTCCTTCCTGTGCTTCTTCTTCTTCATCGACCGCCTCAAGTTCTATTTCTTCAATATCTGGAGGAAGAAATTCTAATGGCTTGTTGGGAGCTATTTTCCTCTTCATTCTTTTGTAGCCCTTGCCCTTCTTAAGGACTGGTCCTTGAAGAGCTTGAGTTTTCAACATCTACCATTGCACACTTTTATCCAAGATTGTCCTTCCAATTTTCTTAATGTCAATTTTTTCTTCAGCATCCCAATCAATTGGATCCAGATTCTTGGTGCCAATACTCAAAGCTTCATAAGAAGGATCTAATACTATTCCATCATCCACCAATGTGTCAGGAATGTTTTCTTTAATACCTAACTTTGCCATGAGTGCAACCGACAATCTTTCATATTTTTTCTTTCTCAAATCATATTCATCCTGCCAGTCACTCCAAAAGTCTTCTAACAAGTGGAAATGTCTAGTGAATACTGAAGGCAATAAAGCATGCATCTTTTTATTGGGATCAAAACACTTGCGAGAAGTATACAATCCCAATTTTAATTGTACCAATTCATTACAGATCACCTTTGCTCCTACTAAGTGTTGACAGCTATATTCCCCCAACTTCATGGGAAATTTATGACATCCAGTCTTGTGCTTGATCCCGAACCGAGCATTAACCCCAATAGCTTGATATACAAACTCCATAAGCACTATCCTGTTACTACAGCACCTTGGGAGAAAATGGGGATGACCTTCAAAACCAGCCAACCTGAAGTAAGTAAATGTAGGGTATTGGATGTACCAATTTCCCCATTCAGCAATGAATGCCATAGCTTCCTGACTCAACCTGTATCTGGCATCTCCATTCAACTGATTGATAATCACATATAAAAATGCATCATTGACTCTTTTGAAATGAGTCTCAGCAACTTGAAGAGACAATTGATCATAGTTATCCCATACCTTCTTTTGTCCCTCCAAGGTTCCCATTATACCTACTCTGTTTAAACCTGGGAAAATCCCCAATCTAGCTGCTGCATATACAATGTAGGAAGTCATTAAGAAACACTTAGTATTTTTGATGCTAGTCAACTGATCATGTATAGCATTTGACACAATCATTGGCTAGTCAAACTGATAATCATGATGTAAAATTATTTGGATGAAAGGAAACATCTATTCCTTGAACCTACGTGTATCTCTCTTCCCAAACACCCTTGAGAGCATCAATATCAAATCTGACACTTCCTTCTTGAAATCTGCCCTCTTTGGCTGATTTGCTTGTTTGCTCAAGGATTTCTTCTCTGTCTTCAACCATTTCTTGTTTAAATGAGACTTATTGGAGAGTTTATGCTTGCTATACTTTTACAATGCCTCTGCTTCAGTTAGTTGTACCAAGTTCTTAGGATCTGGAACATTAAATATACTTTGGAACACTTGAGGAGTAAGATCTATAATCACATTATTCTGTGAATCCATGCATAATCTTGTAGCAGGATTGTATGCACTGGCTGCAGTTAGGATCAACTCCGAGCACTGAACTGATAAAGGGAAGACAGTGATATGTGCCAGATCGGAATCAACAATCCTTTCTGTCCTTCCTGTCAAATTCTCTCATTCTGCAAAGGTCTCTCCATATAACTCTTCAAAGTTATACTGGCCTAAGTTGGCATCCATGATATCAGCCCAGTCTAATTCCAGCTTGCTCATTTTCACCACTGGACTCCTGTAATTATACCTCAAGGTATAAGGCAGTTGTTCTGGCTTTAACTTCTTTCGCTTTGGTGATGCCTTTGATGTTCCAGCGGGCTGGTTCCTCTTAGCAGCTTCCCCTGATGTTCCTGACATCTTTCAACTCTCCTCTCCTGTAAAGCAAACCTCTAATTAGATCATCATAAACATGCTTTTAAAACATGCCTTTCATATATGCATCGGAGTCAGAACCAGACAAAAACTTAAAACAATCTCTTTTATAACACTGCCGGACGCGGAGCCAAAACCAATACAGATACTTCACTTAATAACAAACAGGCTCGGAGTCGGAACCGGGATTATGATCGGAACCAGGATCGGAATGAAAAAGGGATTTGATTTTCGTCAGATTTTTAGATTTTCATATCCGGTCTCCACTCCACCTTCGCTTCCGCCTAGGTTATCATTACTTTTAAACGAAGACTTTTGTTGCATGCGGAGCTGGAAACGGGATGGAAACAAAATCGATAACTTTTGAAAAATAGAATTCTTAGGTTCATAATCGATTCCGATCCCGCCTCCACCTAGGTTATCATGACGTCATCAAATGTTTTTTTATTGATTAACATATAACTTCATGATTAAAACTAAGGTCGCTTAAAGATGAAAAGAGCTTTAAAATACTACACCCATATGACCATGGGGAACGACTGTACTTAGGAAATCTTATTTAAATATTTTAATTGTGATCACGGAATGATACAAAAACCCTAATCTAACAAACCCGATAAAACTAGGGCACGGGTTTAAACCTTTCCATTTTACCAGATCAAAACACAGGACGAAACCCTAAGTAAACAATAAATCTAATCTACCCTAACTCACTGTAAATCTCTAACTTTAACAAATGCCTTTAAAACCCTTAATCTAATCTAATCTACTGCAAACCAAAAGTAGCAGGACGCAATCACGATTAAGACGTGAAAGCGACTATGCCCAAAAATAGAAAAGAAACAACATGATAATACAAGAAATAAAAAACTAAGACTAAAGTAAAATAAACAAGATAAAACAAGAACCTACTCATTCAATCATGCCATGAAACACAGATTCAATTGAAACCAAATGATCAAAATTTCGAGCAGACAAAATACCACAAACACGACCGCAAATAAATAACGAACAACAATGATAAGAAAACCTACCTCAAACACAAAGAACCTGAACTAACCTTTTGAAATGATTCACACACAATGTCCTTTCTCTCTTTCGATCAATTTACTCCAACGAACTCTATTGCTGCTCTTTCGTGCTCTTAGATTTTTAACAATAACAATAATGATCGGTTTAACCCTTAATAAAGGTAAAAATGTGAATTTCTACCTACACGGGCAACTACCTTTAATGCATTAATGCGCAGTTAAGGTGGAGTCAGAACTATGAGAGAACAAACACTTCTCTATAGTGCAACTTCAGTCAAAAGGTCAACGACAAAACATGGCGGGGGTGGAACAAAAACTGGAAATTGATTCTGAAATTTACCAAATTTCCAAATTTAATTCCCATTCCGGGTCCGGATCCACCAACTTAAAACTAAACAAAACCAAACACAGAAAGTAAAGTAAAACAACCGACATAATAAAACTAAACACAAAGACAAAGACTAAAACATAAATAAAAACAATGGAGGCGGAGTCGGAATCGATTATGATTTTGCAATTGCTGATAAAAACCAACTTAAACACTCACTCCGGCTCCAGTTCCGCTAAAGACAAACAAAAAGCTAAAAAGAAAGACCATCGGGATGGGAACCAAAACAAACTTTCAAAATAACTTCCATAACCCGATTCAATTCTGGTTCCGCTTCCGACAGACTAAATTAAAAACAAATAAAGAAAAACAAGGGGGACCCTCTTTTAACGAAGGCAAAAGATGGGGTGGTTATGCAACGCATAACAAATGGCGACTCGGCTGGGAAAATGGTTTACCCATTTTCAAGATACCCATAGAAAATTTTAGTCACCCAAAAACAACTGGTTTATAAACACTTTAACTTGAATAAAATCAGATATTTGTAGGATAAGTTTGAGCTAGAATCTCAGATCTATGTGCCCATGAGTTATCTTTGAATTTGAGTGTGTGCTTATATTTTGCATCATTCTTCATAGATACTTTCTCTATTCTTTGAACCACCCTACCTAAAATTCAAGCTACATGAGTTGAGTCCTTTAACTATCATGCAGTAAAATCTTGGGTATTGCTCTGCTGCCAGACATGTGTCCATAGCCCCAATGGAGATGCCTCTAGTTCTCACAAAGCATTGCTCTACTGCCAGCTAGGCGTCCACAGCCCCGATAGAGATACTTGATTACCCACTTGATATTGAGCTTGGCTTTTCTTTCTTTCTTTTTCCTCTTTTTGTTTATGGATATTCTTTTATGCATCTCTCAATACTCAGATTCAATGAATCTAAAATGTGGGTTGAGTACTACAATGGATTTCATGATATTGTTGGAATCGGATTTTTCACTTGAATTAAAGGTAAAGTCATTCTAAAACAGATAGGCATTTACTCATGCAGATGTTTTATCTAATTTGGTGACAAATTTATTTTGATAAAAATGCATAGGATATTCACAATGTATCTTTTTACCTTAAATAACTTCTCAAACCCAAACTAGAATGATCATAAGACATAAGTTTCAGAACAACATTGTTTTCAATGATGATAATGAAAATACCTAAACCAGTTTCTCTCCTAGTACCAATAGTATACTTTAAATAACAACCCCAAGTCTTGAGATGAACAAAATAAAGATCCCCAACGAAACAAAAACTCAAAAACCAAAACAAAGCAAAGAAAACAAAGAAAAACAAAAAAAACAAAGCAAAAAGAAAACCTAACTAAAACAAAAATAAAAATAAAACCTAAAAACTTAATTACATATGATACAGTATAATACATTCTCCTTCAAAACATCAAACCTTTCTATGCACCAAAATAGTGCTTGAGAAACTTACCATTAACAGGTAATCGAACAAACTCTCCTGGTAAGGTACTCAAACGAAAAACATTCTCTCCTAAGATTTTAGCTATTTGATAGGGACCTAGCCAAAGTCTATAGAACTTTTGGTGATCTCCCTTCTTTTCTTTAGCCTTATCCCATAATAACACAAGGTCTGATATTCTAAAATATTTTATCTTGGCTCTCTTGTCAAGCCAACATTTGACAACAGCCTGATGTTTAGAGAATTGCTGCAAAGCAGAATCTCTTTGTTCTTCCATATTTAACAAATTAAGCAGTCTAACCTCAATCCTATCATCCTTAGAATAAAATTCCTGTATGAATTTCAAAACAGGTATCTGTAAATGAATGGGAAAGATTGGATCTTGGTCATAGACTAACTTAAAGGGTGAATTCCCTAGGGCTGCTTTGATTCTGGTTCGATCTGCCCATAAGGCAAATCTCAACTGGGTATGCTAGTCCCTAGGGTTATTTTCTAACAACTTTCTTATTACTTCCAATAAATTCTTATTTGTGGACTCAGCCACTCCATTCCTCTGAGGATAATAATTGGAAGAATATTTTAACACAATCTTATGCTCATATGCCCATGAAATAAAATCAGTAGAAGAAAAAGCAGGGTCGTTATCACATACCAGAGCAAATGGAACTCCAAATCTGGTTGTGATGTTCTCAGTTAGAAACTTGATGACCACCTCAATGGTGCTATTCTTGCAAGGTTGTGCCTCCATCCAACGTGTGCAGTAATCAGTTGTAGTCAAGATGAATTTATGTCCTGCAGAAGAATTTGGATTAATCACACCTACAAAATCAAGTGCCCATTGAGCGAATGGCCTTACCTCATATACTAGTTGTAGGGGCATTGCAGGATTTCTTTCTCTAGGTGCAGAAGTTTGACATACATGACAAGTCTTGCAGTGTTGGTGTGCATCTATAAACACATATGGCCAATAATAGCCTGACCTTAAAATCTGATGTGCCAAGGCATCTGCTGATCTATGTCCTGTTCCGTGCCTACCATGAAACTCATTTATAACATGTTTAGCTTCTTGCTGATCTAGGCAGCATAGATAGATTCCTTGGAAATTCTTCCTATAGATTGATCCCCCTTTTAGCATATAATGGGCGCTCTTCATGCTCAATGCTCTCCTTTGAGTAGCATTCATCCCTTCTGGACACTTGTTATTGAGGAGAAAGAATACTAAATTTGTATACCAGGGATCTTTTGTGAATGATTGAACAGTGTACTGTTGGCAAGTTATACTTTTGTCCACTTCAACCATTGCCTTTGACAAACCTTGACCTCTTACAAGCTTCATTGGATGAATCTCCAGGTCAAACTCTTGTAAGATTTCCATCCATTTCCCTCTTCTTTCCCCTAATTCACTTTGCATTAGGAGGGACTTTACAGCTGGATCTGGGACTATAGCCATAACCTGACTTTTGATTATGTAATGCCTAAATTTCTTCACTGCTCTAACCAATGCAAAGGCTTGTTTTTCCAATGATGAATATCTTACTTCTGCATTTTTAAAGGGAGAGCTCATAAAAGAAATTGGCCTCTCCTCGTTCTCTTCCCTTCTCTGTGTTAAAATTGCTGCACATGAATGTTCAGAAGCAAAAGAATAAAGATAGAAGGGTTTTAGATAATCTGGACTTGTTAAAAGAGGTGCCTCAAATATAGCTTGTTTAATCTGAATGAAAGGAGACTTGGCCTCTTCACTCCATTCATTTTTTGCATCCTTCTTCACCATTTCGTTGAGTGGTTTGACAATCTCTGCAAACCCTGTTATAAACTTCTTGACAAAATTAATCCTTCCAAAGAAAGATCTCATTTCCTCAATTTCAAAATGGCCTCTACTCGATCAAGATCTATGGAAATCCCCTCCTCCGATATAATGTGACCTAAAAGCTTTCCTTCGGAAACTCCAAATACACATTTCTTTGGGTTAAGAGAGACACCATAACTGATACATTTTTTAGTACTTTCTCCAAATCAACAACATGATCTTCTCTATTTTTAGAGAAGAAGATGATTAGATCATCAACATATATAATTATACACTTTCCTATCAGATCTTTAAACGCTACATCCATCGCCCTCTGAAAAATAGCACCAGCATTGATTAGACCAAATGGCATCCTTTTGTAGGCAAATGTGCCCCATTTTGTAGTGAAATTCGTCTTCATCCTATCTTCATGACTTACTAGGACCTGGTTGTACCCTGAATACCCATCCAAGAAGGACATCATCTGTGATCCATTGACTTTTTGCAATACTCCATCAAGAGAAGGTAATGGATAGTTGTCCTTCTCAAATGCCTTGTTTAAATTTCTGAAATCCACACACAACCTAATCTCACCATTCTTCTTTCTTACAGGAACTAGATTAGCCACCCAAGTAGAGTGTCTAACTGGAAATATTATTCTTGCAGCCAAAAGTTTATGTACCTCTTTCTGAATTTGAGGTTCAATTAATGCATTGACTGGGCGTTGCTTTTGGTGAAACGGCTTGGCTTCTGGCTTAAGAGGAATTGTATGTGTGATGATAGATGTATAAAAGGTTTTCAAGTCATCATAGCTCCAAGCAATTGCTTCAATATTCTGTTTCAAAACTCTGATTATCTCATCCTTAATCTCCTGAGAACAAGTCTTCCCTATAAGAACGTTCCTTTCTACCCCTGAGTGAGCCAAATTAACGGATTCATACTTGCCTCCCTCACTCTTTATAGGCATTCTCTGATAAGCTCGTGGATCTGAATCAAATATCCTTTCCAATGCTATCATCCCTTTTGGGATGTTTTGCTCTTTAAATCCCATATCCCTTCTGGATTGTCACTTTCTAGATCCCAATCTCCTTGATCTCTATCAGAGTCATCAATTATTTGTCCTTGAAATACATTAGAACTCTCCAAAAAGGCCAAAATGTGTTGATCATCATTAAACACCTAAAAATGCGTGACATTATCGCGAATGGCCGGGACTGAAACCAACTCCACATAAAACCTCTTCAGATTTGAATCTTGCATAGGCTCTAGTGTACTTTCTGCAACAACAAGAGCATCTGCTATTTGGTTTGCTTCCCTTGGAATGAGAGTAATCCCAAAGGCGTCAAAATCTTCTATTAAATTCCAGACCCTATTTCTATGAGCGACCAATCTTTTGTTATGGCATGTGTATTGGCTTCGTACCTGTTTCACAATTACCTCAGAATCTCCCATCACTGCAAGAGCAGTTACCTTCTTCTTATGAGCAAACATGAGCCCTCTTGCAAGTGCTTCATATTCTGCTACATTATTAGTACATCCAAACTGCAATCTATAAGAAGCAAAGTAATTTTTTCCTTTTGGATTGGTTAGTTCAATTCCAGCTTCACTTCCTACTTTAGATTTAGAACCATCAAATTTAAGAGTGCACAACTGGTCTTTGGCTGGGAGTTCTTTCTTTTTAGAAGCAACAGGGAATTTGTCACTTATGACATGTGGCAGCTCAGACTTTTGCTGATCATTAACAATAATCTTAAGGCTAGGCTCAGTTGAAGGTTCTCCTATATTCCCAATTTGTTCAACAGTTATCTCCTGAGTGATCCCTTGAATTAATTTACCATCTAATTCATCTTTCATTAACATCTTGGGCATTGGTAAAGCATCTGGAGTAGGGGTATTGAAATGGAACTGAGATACTTCCACTTCCTTTTGATCTGGAAACCCTATGACCCGAGTCTGCTCTACTGGTAAGGAAACCTCCTCTTGAGAAAGACTGACCCGTGTAAGAATAGTTGCATCCTTAGCTTGAAAGGAAAATTCATTGATGGGAGTCTCAGTTCCCTCTTGAAATTTTTGTTTGGGAAGATCTACATGCCTTAGAATATCTATGCATGACTGGCATGTTAACTCCAAATGGTTATGATAGTGTATCCTACACTAATTAGGAAGCAATAAACTACTCAAATCAGTTTCTGTAAGGCTAAAACTAGCCTATCTTGTTGCAATTTCCTTATTAGAACTTGCTGGTTGATGTGAATCATCGAGTCACTATGATCTAAGGATGATGTATCCTCAGGACTAATTACAAAGAAAGTAAGGACTTCCTCTTGCTTGTAAACACCTATCAAAGAATGCTACTTCATTTGGAGTATCATACTCTGTAATCATGTGTTTGAGCCTAGGTTCACTTTCAATTCTTATCTGGGTGGAACTCCTTTCCATGGTAACCACATGTACGATAAATCCAAAGATAGATATCCTCCTATGCTTTTCATTAGCTTTCGACTTAAGAGCATTCCATATGTTTCTGGGATATCAACTATTTGAATATCTATATAGATCTAGATTCTTGGGTATGATCCAACCTGGACATGCATGTTCTTCAACTCACCTACAAAATTGACTTCGGTTTTATCCAATTGAATGACCTTTTTGTTGCTTGGGATAGGACTCAATCCTAACTGACCTCAGAATGGGCTGCTGTATCATGTAGACTACACCAATTTGTCATAAAATTCAAATCAGCAACATTAGCAGTATGTGGTCTTTCTTCACCTACTTGATAATTATGAGGAACTCCATTGTTAGGTCCAGTATTCCACTGCCTATTATTGTTGTTGTTGTTGAATCTTTGATTATATCCTCTATTCTGATTTTGATAATTCTGGTTTGAGGAGTTCTAATTTTGAAAATTCCTATTGGTGTTCTGATTCTTGTAATTTTCTTGATAGTTATAACCTCCCTGATTGTTGTAATTCTAGTTTTGATTATTGGGAGGGTTTTGTCTCAGCTGTGCCATGTCATTTGACATCTGAGAGAGAGTCTTTTTAAGAGTCTCTACTTCACTTGTGAGTTGAACAGTTTGTTCATTTTGCACATTTTGGACTATGGCTGGGGAATGGACATGGGTTGATCCTCCCCCTTGTTGTGGTTGCTTTTGAGATTGTCGTTGTTGTGGTTGGGGTGAGGCATCTTGTACACCATTACTAAAGAAGGGCACCGTGGGTGGAGCTTGCAAATAAGATATAGGTCCATATTGGGAATAAGACATCCCTGGGACAGTGTTGTATAACGGTGGATTAGGCATCGGATAATTCACTAGAGGAAGAACTGCTCCTAACCCTTTAGATTGCAAACTTATCTGTTGTTGCAGTTTGATAGCCAAATGATAAATTTTAGACAATGAGTCAATTTCATCAGGTTGATAAGTTCTTTGCAAGAACAAGCCAATCAAAGGATCAACAACTCTCAAATATGCTTGTATGGCCATACCCTCCGGTACTAATTAAGGCTCTTGTAGCCTATGATACATCCTTTGGAACCTAGTGTTAAACAAGGGCAATGGTTCATGATGTTCTTTCCTTATGGTGGCAAACTGGTGATATAATATTGCAGGATCAACATAAACGTTGAATTGATTAATGAAAGCAATTTCTAAATCGGTCCAACCTAGGATAGATCCCTGAGGTAGATTTAGATACCAATTATATGCCATTCTCCCAAACAATAAGGAAACAGTCTACATACCACATCTTGGTGAGCAACTTGAGCTCTTGTGCAAGCATCTTTGAATGCTTGTATATGTTCTTCAGCACTTCTCAACTCTCCATGCATGTATTTTAGATAGAACCTCTCTGGGTTCTTTGGTAAATCATGGAATCCCCCAGGAATAGTCCCTAACAGGGAGGGATTATTCACAAAGTAAGCCATTGGTGGGATGGGTTGGATAGGTGGTGATATAGGCCGAATTGGTGGTGATACAAGCCTATTTGGAGGTGATGATGTAGGTGGAATTGGTGGTGGCGTTGGTGGATTTGGAGGAAATCCAGGTGGAGTAAGTGGTGGTGGCAGTGTAGGTAGAAAAACCCTACGAGCGTGAGGTCTTGGTCTAACCGAGGCTTGCAATTCTTGTAATGGTTCAGGATCAACATAAGATCTGAGAATCCTTCCGTATTTGTCTGATGAGAATGACCCTATGCGAGCCAACTTGTCTTTTCAAGGCCCTCCTTCTAGCGACAACTTTTGTTGATGGTTAAAATGACACAAACAACATTAAAACAGAATATTTCTACTCTATTTCTCCTAAAAAAGAAAGACAACATATAGTGGCCTAACTCCCAAGGTCTTGGTAGTTGGTTCTCAACTGTTTGGTGTCACTCAATTGGTTCATGCAACTATAATGTTCAAGGGGCCTATGCTGGTAATAAAAGACTTAAGCCATGACTCTTTTTATATAAATAAATGGGTTTTAAATGAAATAAAAAGATGGAATAGAGGGGTAACCAGTAAACTTGAATCAACCTTATCTAACGCCCGAACATATATCTTCAATAATGAATGTTCTTCCAATCAGATCAAGAAAACCATAAGATGACACAATCTATAGAATGATCTATACCGTTGCATACATTTTAGGTGCTTAATTAATTCCACACTTACAATATCACGAATACTTCAAGAATTTCAGAACAACACACATTCATTCATCATCAAGATTATAGATCAACAAACCTCAAATAAACTTAATTCAATGACAATCTAACAAGATAATCTTTTAATCTAGTTTCTTCTAATGATTTTCATCACATAAGAAACTATCATGCTTTAGCACAATCATTGGCATTCAGATGGATTATAACTTATCAGCCTTATCAAATAAAATAACTCAATTCGAACTCCATATTGTGCAAAACTTGTAATTCTATTAACTGTAAAAAGATCAAGTAACAATGTATCTCCAACAAAATTATCACTACAAAACTCTATCTCCTAGCATTAGGTAAGCCAATTTCTATTCTCAATTAGCCGACCTTTACAAACTTTCAAAAGAACTTCCATAACCCGATTCAATTCCGGTTCCGCTTCCGACAGACTAAATCAAAAACAAATAAAGAAAAACAAGGGGGACCCTCTTTTGACGAAGGCAAAAGATGGGGTGGTTATGCAAGGCATAACACCTATATGTCTTCCATTATGCGGGGACCATTACCTAGAGCCATGTTGGTGACATAGGTTACTTGAGACATGCCATAGACACTCTTGTTCAATTTATTTGGAGACCTTATATGGATTGTGCTCAGTGGAGAGATGAGGATGGGCATTTATCATTTTGTAGATAGGCACAATATCTGATTGGGAGGACCATATCTAGTGTTCATATCATTGAGAGACACCTTCCAGATCAAGTATTGAGACAGTTTGGGGAGGTTCAGGATGAGCCTCGGGGGTGAGTTGAGTTCGCTTGGTCTTCTAGAGAGGTGCCATTATGGGGGCCTATGATTCATGTGGTGACAGTGGAGGTAGACATTCAAGATTTACAGCCTGTACATTGGGGTTGGAGGGGTGGTATAGCAGATCCGGGCACCACTGCAGCATATGATGCTTGGTGGGCAGAGCAAAGGCCCATACAAATCCAGATCAACCGACTCCAGTAGAGAGATGGGGTACAAGACTTAGAGGTCGACGTGGTGGTAGGGCTAGGGATAGAGGTGGAAGAGGTGGAGATGATGATGGTAGAGGTGGAGGTGGGAGAGGTGGTCAACGGGGTCGATGAGGGAGGAGAGGTGGGAGAGGACATAGGTTGTCACCCATCCGTGAGGAGGAGGGTGAGGAAGAGGATGTGCCTATGTTGGACTTTTGTGGAGGAGGGGCGGTAGAGATAGGGGTGCCTTGTTAGAAGAATGTAGAATCTTCAATATTTTTCCAAATACATACTAAGCCTTGAATTAAATCATCAGTGGGCGGAACATGACACAAATGGATAGTAAACACCATGATATGAGATAAACCAAGGTGTACAAAGTCATCCACTTGCTAAAAACAAATATTTGTAGACAAGGAGTGACTTAACTCATACTAAGGACAAAATTGCCACAGTCTTTTTGTCAAGACAAATCACAGACAACAATCAAAAGAAAAAGACAAAGTTAGGATACATTATTGCTCCTCTAAATCCTTCATGGGACATCCTCGAGAAAGTTAGTAACCTGACTTGAAAACCAACTTTAAAAGATAGTCGACAGACAACAGTCAAAGAAAGAGTCCTAAGACATCCTTACTTCTCTAAATCCTTCATGGGACATCCTTGAGAAAGCTAGTAACCAGACTCAAAGACAAAGCCAAATAAAAAGATAAGACAAAACAAGCCATAAATTCAATAGCCAGTAAGAATATTTGCAAAAAGATAAGATGATTGTTTGATAAAATCTAATTGCAGGGATGACACATACCGTATAAGACATTGAGTTTGGTTTCGATGTTGTGACTATCTGTGTAAGGAATGACTAAGCCTAGTTTCAGAAAGACACGCACCATATAAAACGTTGAGTTTGATTCCATTGATGCGACAAAATGTATAAGCCTATGATGAGTGTTTGTCGAAATGATAATGCTTGTTGTCAAGAAGAACACATCTTGTATAAAACATAAGTTGACTGTCTAGCAATTTATTTGGTTTGACTCAATGACATTGTTGACTTGTTTGTCTTGTTGAAATGACTTGTCTTGATGTTTTGACTGTTGTTTGTGTGTGATGATAGTATATGACTTATTTTGACTAACACGATGTACCCTAAAGGACTGACCTAGTGCGGCCTCTAGGGCTCATCGATTGATGGCCTTGCCTATGTTATACATGCAAAGATCTCGTAGTTCGACTAGACTTTGATTGACAGAACTGACTGACAAAGAGTTTATGAAGTTTATCATATCTGACGTGTGTGATTGTGAATGTGATAAAACCTAATGGACTAACCTAGTGTGGCCTCAAGGGCTCATTGATTTATGGCCTTGCTCACGTTATACACGCAAAGACCTCGTAGTTCGACATGACCAATGAATTTGACATGTACAAAGAATGAGTCATGATTTTAAGTGTGTGATATGTGACAAACTTAAAAAGACAAACCTAATGCCTCAGGGGCGCATCAAGTGATTGCCTTACCTACGTCTAGTCGTAGAGCCAACATAGTTCGACTATGTTTGCAATTGACTTGACACAACTGACTCTGACTCTATTTTTAGGATATTTGACATGTTGTGATTACTTTTAGATTTTTTTCAAGACATTTTTATGATGTTGGATCAACAAGTGCAAGGTCCAAATGATGTAGGTCGAGTATTTTCTCCCAGTCGGGTATATGACCAATAGGATGGAATGGGGATGTGGAGTGGACTTGATGTGAATCGTTCCAAGTTATGGAAAGGATAACCATTTATTATTGGTGATGGGAAAATCATATTGGAATGATGGTAGATGAAGGAGTTAAGTCGACTACTCATGGTGCCTGTTTGCTAGGTTTTCACCATGGTACTTATCCAAAGTGCCACCGAAGTGGTTTTCACTATTGGACGAATTATTTCTCTTTACTATTTTGCTGACTTTCCATTTTTTTTGGTGTGACAAAGATGTCCGTTTGCCAAGTTTTCATCAAGGTAATGATTTTTTTTGTTTTCTATTATTTATTTATTTTTTGTATTTTTGTATGATTAAGACAAAGCTCTCAGAAGCTATGCATATAATCTCTTCAGATGAAGGTTGTTAATTGGTGATGATAATGGTTCTACTTCAGGGCTAGAGAGTTGATATACTCCTAATCCAAAGGCTTCTGTAACAATATAAGGTCCTAACCAGTTTGGTTCAAAGTTGCCTATTTTTTCTCTTTCAACTTGATTCTTTGGAGTTTCCATTAAGACCAAGTCACCAATGTCAAATTGTCGATTCAAAACTTTCCAGTTATAGCTACGATGAAGACGGTTTTGATATGCTTGAAGATGATCTAGTGCCTTTTGTCTTTATTCATCTAGGAATTCTAACTCATGTAGTCTTGATACACGGTACTCTTCATCATCAATATGCCCTTTCAAAGATACCCTTAGGAAAGGAATTTCGACATCTATAGGTAAGATGGCTTAAGAACTAAATACCAAGGAGTATGGAGTAGCGCCAGTGGGAGTGCAGATGCTGGTGTGGTAAGCCCATAAGTCAGGATTAAGCTATAAATTCTAGTCACGACCAACACCATTGATAGTATTTTTGAGGATTCTGATGATTGTTTTATTAGATGCCTTAGCTTAGTCATTACCTTGTGGATAATATGGAGTGGAAAAGTGATGTTGATATGGAATTCATCATAGAGATGGAGAAATTCTTAGTTCTTAAATGGGCGTCCATTATCTGTGATGATGGATTGAGGAACACCATACTGAAAAATTAGGTAGTTAAGGATAAACTTAGAAATTTTGTGTGTTGATAATATAGGTCATAGTAATAGCCTCAATCCACTTGTTGAAGTATTTAGTTGTGGTTATGATGAAATTATGGCCATTGGAGGATGTAGGATGTATCTTACCTATGAGATCAAGTCACCATTGGGCAAAGGGCCATGGTGAAGCTATTAGAAAGAGTTCCTGTGCTGGTGTGTGTATCATTTCTTTGTGTACTTGGCATTGTCGACATTTTTTGACAAAGACATATGAGTCCTTTTCCATGGTATGCCAATAATAGCCCAGTCTCATAATCTTCTTGGCTAAGGTAGGACCACTATAATGGGATCCACATATACCCTCATGTACCGCACGTAACGATTCTTGTGCTTCTTCAGCATCGAGACATCTCAACAAGGTATTGTCTAAGGCACATCTATAATCGACGATGGTATATTTGGAAGACTTACGAATAAATGTCCTATGCTGGTTGTTTGAAAGGTCTAAGAGTAGGATTTGGGCATGAAGGTAGTCATATATGTCTTTTTACCATGGGGAAGTGGAACCAACAAGTTCACACACCATTGCAGAATCTGGGACGTCAAGGGTAGGGACCAAAAATTGTTCTACCAAAAACTCAAATTTAGGTATGTTGCTAGGTATATCTAGTAATGAACCAATGGTTGCCATAGCGTCTGTTGCCTTGTTCTGAATGCGGGGTATTTGATGAAAGATGATGTTATCAAAATATTGCTTAAAGTTGTCTGCCATTCACTTGTATGGGGAAAGTTTCTCATCCTTAGTTTCATATTCATCATTGACTTGTCAGACTACCAGCTAAGAGTTTCCATAGACTTGTAAATGCTTAATCTTCCACTTAATTGCCATTCATAATCTGGCCACAAGGGCCTCATATTCTGCTATGTTTTTTTGTGAATGGAGAAGAAATTTTGAATGACTTGGTAATTGTGTACCCTTGTGGTGTGACAAATAGTATGCCTGCTCATGAACCATGATTAGTATGGGACTTGTCAAAGTATAAATTCCATGTGATTTTTTTGTCAATGGTAAAGATGAATTCATCAGGAAAATCTGCAACTAATTGATGCTCTACCTTGATTGGTGCATCTGTCAGCTAATCAAAAATAACTTTCCCTTTTATAGCTTTTCTTTCTACATACTAGATGTCATATTCACTAAGTATCATTACCCATTTAGCCAATCGGCCTGTTAGTGTTGCTTTTCCTTAAGAGATATTTCAAAGGATCTATCTTGGCGACCAACATGGTTTGGTGATTTAACATATAGTGCCTAATTTTTTGGGTAGCAAAAACTACTACAAGACAAGCATGTTCAATGTGACTATAGTTTAGCTCATATCCCACCAAAGTATGACTGATATAGTACACTTCTATTTCATGACCTTCATCATCATTTTGTGCAAGTAAGGCTCCTAGTGCTGATTGGGTAGCTGAAATATAGAGTATCAAAGGTTGTGTATTTGTAGGTGACATTAACACGGATGGTGTCAGCAAGTAATCCTTGATATTTTGAAAAAATTCTTGGCATTTGTTTATCCATACAAATGGTACCCCTTTTCTGAGTAAGTGTTGGAATGGATGTATCTTATTTACTAACTGCACTATGAATCATCTGATAGACAACAATCTTTCTTGAAGTGTTCTTAGCTGGCTTATGTTGGTTGGTGGAGGAATTTCCATTATAGCTTTCACTTTTGTTGGGTCCACTTCAATGCCTCATCTAGAAATGATGTACCCTAGAATTTTTCCTGATTGAATGCCAAAGACACATTTTTTTGAATTTAGCCTTACCTTGTATTCTTCTAGTCTTTGTAATATCTTATTTAGGACTTGTAAGTGATCAACTCTTGTCAATGATTTGGCTATTAGATCGTCCACATATTCTTCCATGAGAGTATGTACAAGGTCACGAAATATAGTTGTCATGGCATGTTGGTATGTAGCTCCAACATTTTTTAGCCCAAAAGGCATGACGTTCCAAAGATATGTTCCCCATGGACATGTAAAAGTTGTCTTGTGTTGGTCCTTAGGTGCAATTTTGATTTGATTATATCCAGAGAAACCATCCATTAGGGATAGCATCTCATACCCTGTTGTTAGGTCCACTATCATGTCAATGTTTGGCAAAGGGAAGTCATCCTTATGACATGCCTTGTTTATATCTCTAAAGTCTGTAGAAATGCGGATGCCCCTGGATGGTTTCGTTACTGGCACAAGATTATAAATCCATTTGACATAGTTTATTGATTTGATAAATCCATCATCCAATAGTTTCTTAAGTTCAACTTTGACAAGTAAAGCGATTTGTGGATGCATTTTTATTAACTTCTGCTTGACGGGCTTAACACCTGGTTGTAATGGTAGATAATGCAATATAAGGTCTTGATCCAGCCCAGGCATGTCAGCATATGACCATGCAAAGTTAATCTGTCTTTTTGTGAAGAAGTCACGAAACTTCAGTTGCTCTGTTTCTGTCAAAGGTGCTGCAAAATAAATTACCCGAGGGTTATATTTAGTGTTTATGTTGACTTCTACAGATTCCTCAATTGAAAGTGGTGACTTTTCTTTAGCAACTGGGAGAATGTTCAACCCTCCATCCTTGGGTGCTTCTGAGAGGTTTTCACCCTTAGATGCGTCCTTTATTTTTACTATTTCATCATCCAAAGGTGCCTTTCGGTTTTCACCTAGGGATTTGTCATTTTCATTGTTTTTCTTTTTGTTTTCACTTTTGTGACTAGAAGGGTGAAAAGACTCCCCAAAATATGCCATGTTACCCAAGTCTATGGTAAATCCAACCTTATGATCACCTCTAGGTATGTCTTCTTGCAGTCCCATGAACTCAGCTATTGCTTCATCGTTCTCAAATATGTCTAAGATGGGGGTGCCTTGTTGATCCCAATCGATAAGCTAGGGATATACAAGGGGCATGTCATCATCAAATTTTTCAAATGTGGAGGCTGACAAGGTGAGGATAGATTGGTTGAGATGATCACAAAAGTTTTGGACTAACTCATTTTTGTTCTTTTTCCTAGGGACATGTAGACTCTGATGTGGGACAACTATAAGGGTTAGGTCATCAAAATTTGGTTCATTAGGTTCCCAAGAGGCAAGATCAAGGGTTTCCCAATAATAAAGCTTGAGCCATTCTTCTTTTGTCAAGGACTTTTGAGGATGAGAGTTAGATGGATTTGGCAAGGGATTAAGCATTTGGTCAAGTTCCCAAAATAAATTATATAGGTCCATTATGCTGGTGGAGGAAAGGGAATCCCATTAATATTCGTTTGAGTCAGGGGAGTCACAGTGGAATGGGTCAGATGGTTCATTGGATGTCTCAATATCGTCATAAGCACTTACTTCCTCTTGTGATGGTGTCGAGGTATTAGGAACACCAATCCTAATTGGTTGAAACCCTAGGCCTAGGCCTTTGGGTCATTGAGAGAAAATGATTGGTTCAGTCCTTCCATTCTGATGTAGTCCTAACCCACTATGTATGTCATATCCTTTCCTTTGCATTATCATGAATCCTTTTCCATATTGATCTTTAGATATTTGAGCAAACGGTGGAGGGTTTTCATTGTCTTCATTATATAACCATGAGGTCACATCTTCTTGATCCATAGCTTCTTTACTTAACTCTCCTCATTTTGTGAAAGTCATTGTAGGAGGAACATGTATTGTAACAATGGATTGTCTCCTATCTACTGTGGGTAAACCATATGACTTAGGAGGAACCAATTGGCTGACACAATAGGATGCTTTCATGTGATATTCCCCGCAACCCTTATCTTGGATCTCAACCTTAGGAGTGGGTGATGGTGTTTGGGATGCATATGATTTGGAAAGGGTTGATGGATCAATATACAAGGATAAGCTAGAGGATGAAGCCGCTTGATTTATCAACACCTGTCATTTTGGTATTTCATGTAGGCTAGTGTAATATTGGAAAGGATCTGGATCACCATCAATTGTGATCTTAGTGCCATTGTACAAGAATTTAAGACACTAATGATAAGTGGAAGGTACAGATTTCATAGCATGTATCCAAGGTCTACCCAGTAACAAATTATAGGGAAGGATGAGATCTGAGACTTGGAAACTAGTTTCCATAACCGTCGGGCCAATTCTGATAGGGGGTGTTACAACTCCTTTGGATGATATTTCCTCATCATTGTATGCCTTAATGACAATACTCTTAGTGGTGTCCAAACATTATTCTGAGAAACCTAATGCCTTAACCAATTTCAAGGTGCAAAGATTCAACCCTGCTCTTCCACCTACCAAGACTTGTCTAACTTTGGTTTGATGGACAAGAAATTCAAGGTGTAATGGGTTGTTATGGTTGGTATTCTCAGTTGAATAATCTTGTTGAGAGAAGGTAGTATGATGAGAATTCATTAAGTATCCTACCATATCCTCGAAACGATTGACATGTAAGTTGGTGGGGACAGTTGTGCTTTGCAAGGCATTGTTTAGAATGGCTCGATGACCAGGTGAGATGGTCAACAGTTCCAAGATGGATATTTGTGTTGGGGTTTTCCCCAACTGGTCAAGTAAATTATACTTAGGCTTGGAAGACTGTGGTTGTGGCTCTAATGAAGGACCTGGAATGGATATCTTAGTTCGATGTGTATTGATAATGCATTCAAGACTCTTCTTTATGGTAATGGTGTGGGTATTTTCATCAGTAGCTTAGATATGATTTATGATCTTACCTTGATTGTAGTCATACTTGGTATTGGCATAATTCGCCGAGGTATTAGTCTTAGTTCTTGAACTGGAGGCCTTTCCTTTCCCATGGTCGTGTAATGGATTTGTGAAGACCTTGTGGTCACTATTTGTGGTATATTTTTTCCCATTGAATTCTATGGTTCCATTTTCAACAAAATCTTGGATAATGTTCTTCAGTTTTCGGCATTGTTGTAGGCTATGTCCCTTAGTTTGATGGTAATCGCAAAAGGAATTGTCATCCCACCATGAGGGTTTAAACTGTGCAGGATCATACTGTTTTGGCTCTAGAGGTTGTATGAGTTTATTTTTTATCAGTTCTTTGAAGACTGTCTTGATTGGTTACCCTAAGGGGGTAAACTCACATTTTGCAAATCTCCTATGTGGTTGTTGTTGCTGTGTATTTTGGACAAAGTTGGCACTTTGATCAACACTGTTGAATATGTCATGAGAGGGGTTGTATCCTCTAAGCATGATGATTGATCCTATGTGTAGGGTCTTAGCATCAACAACACTATCATTAGTTACATTTTTGTTTCTGGACCAAAATGTGTTTCTATTGTTGGGGGCGTTTTGGTGTCGAACAATTAGATTCCTACTTGGCATATTAATTTCCCCTTTTTCTATGAGGGCTTTCTCAAGTATAATGCCTTTTGGAACTAAGCCCAGAAAAGAGGTACAACAATGTACTCTTAAGTCACTTCTTAGTTTTGGATTAAGATTTTCAAGGAAAATTGTGACTTTTTGTTTCTCTGGTATCTCAATAGGACATCGACTAGCTAAAATCCTCCATCTTTGGAAGAAGGTGTTGAAGTTTTCTCCGTCTTCTTGCATGGTGTGACACAAGGTAGCTATCGTGATTTCATTGTCAATATTGAAGGCAAAGTGTTCTACAATTTTTTTAGCTAATTCGCCCCATGATTTTGTGCCTATGGAAGTTTAGAGAACCATGCCAATGCTATCCCAACAAGGGTTCGTGGAAAAAGTCTCATCAAGTACGTGGGGTCATATGAAATGTCCATGCATGTTGTGAAAAATTCCCTTATATGTTCTAGAGGATTTCTCTTCCCATTATACTTAGGCAAATTCAATATAATATATCCCTGTGGGAAGGGTGTCATGTATAGTGCTTTGTCAAAGAGACATGGACATAAATCTTGTGCTGAAATGGTTCGTTTTCCTGACATTGACATGCTGTCCATTTGTTGTTGGAAGGCTTGCATTTTATTTTGCGGAACATCTACCTGTTTCAAAGACATGTTGGATGGGTTGTTAGGATTGATATAAGTGTTCTGAAATGCAATATTTTGTGATGGGTTTGGATTTAGTGTAGGTATATGTCCTGTTTGTATCACCCCTATTTGTGGAATGGTTGTATTGGTGTTGATTTGTGGTATATTTTGTGTCGTGTTTAAATGCCAATTTTGGGCCTTTTACTTTCAGTATTTGTGCCAAAGGGTTTTGATGATGATGCTCCTACAGTAAAATTTAGGCCTTGTGTTATACCAAATGGTGTTGTGTGTAATTTTGTGGTAGTTTGCGTAGGTATGCCAGATGGTATAGTTGCAGTAATTTGAGGAATAGAGACACTTGATGTCATGGTTTTTGTCCCTTGAGTAGATGAAGGTTTTAAAGTGTGGATGTCAAATCCTGGAGGTAACGTGGCACCTTCGGCTAAAAAATTTGCTAGGTATCTTTGAGAATCGTTTGCCAAACACTCATCTACAAAAGACGCAAATTCAGGATCTTGGACAATAACGTCTATGTCCTCTACAAAAATCTGTCCATGTGTGTCTCTAGTGACAAATTTTTTGGGCGAGGCTTTATGAGGTCTTGTTGTCCCTGATGGTATGTTCAAAAAGGGATTAATGAAGTCTTGTGGATCAACCATTTCTCTCTGTTTCTTTTTAGACCTTGTTTTGACCATGAAAGTTGTTGCTCAAAATGAGGTGATACAAAACTACGTCTAAGTATGATATGTTCTAGTCTATGTTTTTGGGATTTTCTAGATATAATGAATGAATGCTGCTATTTTTTTTTTGGTATTTTTTGGAAAATAAGGAATGTCTAAAATGATGTTATGCTAGGATGATAGTGTCTAAGTATGCAACTAAGCAAACTTCTAAGGTAATGAATTATAAATGATTCTAAAAGGAGGTCACCTACCACCTATAGTTTAACCAATGATATAATTTGACTTTGTCGAGGAACCTGTGTAGGACTAGGACCAAAAGGCGAGGTGAACTCCCAAACTAGACTAATGAGCTGGAAGGATTCACATTTAGGACAAAATATATGTTGACAAGTGACTAGGCTCAATGACAATGTTTGTTGAAGCAAGGTTTTTTCCAAAACGTGGAAAGTTATCCTATTCTAAGACATGCAAGGTAAATTTCCTAATATGCAACTAAGTTTCGTAACTAGGATTCGTATCACTAAAGCTAAATGACACCTAAAAGATGGAATTGTGCAAAGTATGAGAAAACTTTATGGTTTTTGTCTAAGGATGACTATGAAAAACAAAGACTGGTATGGCTATTTGGTTTATGATTGTGATAGTGAATTCTAGTTTTTTGGTTCTCAAGAAAATATGGTTCACTTTTACAGTTGCATCAATTTTTTTAACAAATGTGGTTCTCAGTGTCACATGCAGTTTCTGGTAAATTATGTTCCAAGTTTTTGACAAGCAGATGCGACTCGATTTAACAAATGTGACTAACAGTTAAATAGATGTGACTCACTATGACAAATGTGACTCACTATGACAAATGCAACTTATTGTTAACCAGATGTGACTCAGTTTGATAGATGCGACTCAATTTGACAGTTGCGATTTTTTGGTTAATTGAGGTTTTGACTGACTTTGTTCGTGATCAAATTTTGGAAAATATGGACAATTAGAAAACAAAGTGTTTTTTGGTTTGATAATCATGAACGTTTATATTTCCAGAAAACATGTACAATCCTAAGGCTGGCAATGACATTACTTGTTGAATTCGCACTTGGGTTTCCCTAGCTATGCTTATTTAAAGTGGATGACTAGACCACACTGGCTCCCCCTTACACAACACACACTTCTTGGGTCAGTCAAGCTTCAAATCCCATGGCAAAATTTTCATCTCTACTAAGAACCCTATGAATGTGAGATGACTTCAGAGGTCCAACCTCTTGCACCAACAAATAGGGGTTTTTGGTTAATCTATAAACAGTTTGGCTTATCTAGTATGGGCACCCATTCGGAAATCCATGTGAGAGGCAAGATTATCTCCAATAAGGAGGCTTCCCAACATGTAGATGTTACACTCTATAGTTTTTGATGCACCACGGGGGTACTGAGGAAGTCAATATCACTTGCTTGTCCGCAGGAGTTCCTGTAATGTTGAGTTTTCCTCAACATTAGAATTTGTATGCCGGTTGGGAGTAGCTTGGCTTTAGCTCGTCACCAGTTATTAGTCACTTTGGGGTGAGTACTTTTTCCCATCAAAGCAGGTCCAAATTCTAGAGTCAATAATAATTTCTCTTACACCCAGGATCACACAAACGCGCAAGGGGAGAGGATATTTTTGTTATCGAATAGCGTTCTAATCTAATAATCATGCAAATGCACCAAACATAGAAGACAATGATTCTTTTTAAAACCTAAATGGCAATTATCTATTCTATTCAAACAATTTGTTTGCTTAAAAATTTATCTTCAATTTTGGTCATGTAAAATGAATGATTAGTTTTCGCAATTTTCTTCGACAAAGGTTCTGCAAGACAAATGATTAGTAGTTTTGATTTTTCACTATCTTCGTCAATCGTCCTGCAAAAGAGTTTGAATGATTGTCTTCTACAAATCATCTTGCAAACATTATGTTAACTACCCTAAAACACATGCTGCAAACTCACAATTAGTTGTAAAAAAGCTAAAAATTAAAAATGAAAACATGAAATTTCAAAAAAAAATTTACCAGTCAAATGCATCGCATAGAAGCACAAATGTGTCGCAAGATCACATATGCACCTCAGAATAACAAATGCGTCATGAGAAGTCATATGCGGCTCAAGATCTCAATTGCGTCATTTCATACTGCAGATGCGTCTCATCGTACCTGTACCTACAAAATTCAAACTTTCTACATATTTTGAAGATGATGTCTTAACGTTAGGTTCACCAATGTAACGCTAGGGAAAAACAACAAATAGATTAAGATAATAAAATCATAAACTAATCTAACCTACGCTAACAACAAAGAATAATGGAAACTAAAAAGCATATATAAACAAAAAGATTTCACCGAACATCTGTATAATTCCATGAATAACCTCGATTGCACTTCTCCATTTTGTCGTTGTATAATAATTACCCTCAAATTTCTTAAGTATGCAAATATGGCCTATTGATTAATGATTTAGCAAAATATCGAAGATTCTTGAATAAGCTTCCTAAAAGTATAAAGATTTCGGGAGGAGGAATAATGACAAAGGCCGGGTCAATTTATAGAAGATTGATTTTCAAATGATTGACTCAGATTCAAAGACAAATCGATGATTGAGATTAATGAATGCCATGCGATAGAGATTCAGTGTCAGTAACAATGTGAGTGAAAAAGTGGAGATTAAATTAAATAATAATTTAATCTTTAGTGGAGACTGTTTGAAACTCGGAAGAATAAAGTTTGCATGTGAAGGATAAAGATTGAAATAGAAGAAACTTTGTGTTCGAATGCACAAATGAATTATTTAATTAATAATAATTCACATGCAGAAGAATAAGACTGACTGATTAAACCATAAAGTATGTTCGTTAGCAACAATCATATATTAAATCAGGAGATAACTGATTGATTTAATTAAATCTTGACTTAAATGGTAAATGACTAATTAGATAATTAAACGATTATGCAATTATAGAAGAATATGCTAGGAATAATTCTTTTTATGAATTAAATATTTATTTAATTCAACATTCAAAATTCAGAGATTAAATAAATAAAGATTTATTTAATTGATTGGAGAAAAAGTTAAAGAATAAGTAAATAATTCGAAATGATTATTTAATTATAGTCAAAAATGTGATGAGGGTAAATTAAATAATAATTTATTTAAAGAGGATAAATTAATTAGTGACGTAATTAAATATATATCATTTATTTAATTAATCAAGATTGAATAAAGGTGATAATAAATCAATTAAATAATTAAAGTTATTTAATTAATAGAAGATAGGTGACTTTAGAAAAAAATTAAATAACTATCATTATTTAATCATGACCATGAACATTAAAAATATGTCGAGAATGGTGTCATAGACCTAGACCAATTTTTAGTGTCTACGACCAATACTAAACTTGAAAACTTGATAACAATGATACAACCACAGATCTTAGAACAAAAAATGAATGAGAAATCCTATCTAGGCTTCATCATGGTAAAAATATGCAAATTTTAGAAATAGACATGCTCAGAAGGAGAGATTTTGACAAGCAGACCAATTGGTCTAATGATTTCAAAGGTGAACAATACACAAATGAAGCAACCAATTTCATTACGACCATGGAAATCAATGGTTCTTTCATTCAAGATGGTATACGATAATCAGTCACCTATGACAACCTCAACAAAAAAACAAGAAATAACAATTAACATGATCATTTTACACTACTAAAGAAATCAAAATGAATCTCTACTTTTCATGATAATTCAAGGCACAACAAGAACAAGAAAGTTGTATGTAATAGGTGCCATATCCAAGGCACTTCAGAATGCTTTGATGTCAAATCAATCCCCCCTACTTCTACTTGCACCAATTGGAGTTGCAACATTCAATATAGGCACATGAACTATTCATTCAAAATTAAAAAAAATTGATCAAAGACTTCAAGGAGTTGGAAGGGACCAGATTAACAAGTCTACAAGAAAAATAGCTCATATCAGATACATATTGATTGACGAAATGAGCTTTCTCGATGAAAGATTGCTTGAAAACATCGATTCTTGACTTCGACAAACATTCCCTCAAAATATAATTCAACCCTTTGCAGGAATGACTATTATACAAATATGAACCATCAGATATGATTTAATTAAGAAAATTTCATTGATATCTAATGCATGTCCTTATAGATAGAGCATACATTAAAATATAACATTTATCTATTACTTATAGGAATATGAATGATCTTGGTTGGAGATCTTGAACAATTACCTCCTATTAACGACATACCACCATATACAAGCAACAAATGAGCTAAGATCCTATGGGAAGAATTAAAAATTATCATTACTTTAGATCATATATTCAGACACCATGGATCAAACAATGAATAACAAAAAATTTGTCAACTTCTAGCAAATATTCGAGATGCAAACCCTACAATAGCAGATAAGACTTTACTAATGAAAATATCCCATGGAAGGTTAGATACACCAAAAAATGAAGACTTTGGAAATAATGTTCATTTGTTTTTCACAAATGAAAATGTTCACAACCACATCCGAAAAATAACACTCCTTGAAAAATCCAATTGCAAGAAGCATGACAACGAAAATTGGAAATGTTAGTGCAACAAAAGGATATACATACATTCACAAATGAAAATTTTCACAACCACAATCGAAAAAAAATACACTCCTTGTAAAATTCGATTGCAAGAAGCATGACAACAAAATTTAGAAATGTCAGTGCAACAAAAGGATATACAAATGATGAACTGATGTTGAATTATTGTTAAGCATAAATGCACGAGTTATGTTAACATCCAACTTGTGGATATAAGCAAGACTAGTGAATGGAGCTTTGGGATTTGTGAAAAAATTGTATATCGACTTGGAACAACACCCCCTCAACAACCAACCTATGTACTGGTGCAATTCGACAGTTACTTCTAAGGCATTCCATTTGATGATCAACAAACTTCCATTGTTCCAATCACACCAATCCATAGGAATAATTCGCTACAAATACCATTAAGATTGGCATGGGGTCTCATAATACACAAATCACAAGGCCTAACTCTGCAAAAAAATAGAGTTGGTATCGGTCCAAAAGAAAGAACATGATTAACATTCGTGAAAATGTTTCGTTTCAGCTCTTTAAGCGGCCTACAAATTAAGCCGCCATTCACATACAACATATATGAAAAAATAAAGAAAGGAAAACAAATTGCATAAGAAAAGCAAAAGAACATAAGCTACAAGTCTTAGAATACAACTAATGTAAATTGTATACTTTTACATTCAATACAATGTCCTCATGTTTAGACAATATTCATTCCACTCAGTTAAATTCAATATCATACACATGTGCTAGCATTGTACGTTTCTAGAAGAGAGTCCAATGATATTATATTATGATGCAACTAAAAAATCCATTACGAAAAACACATAAATTGCTAAAATATATTCCAACAACTTGATGTATTTCGACGCTCCCTGTATAGATTATGTAGTAAGATAGATAAGTTAGTATTAATTAAAATTAAAAAGTTACATACATAAATACAAAATTTATGTATCTATATAGAAAAAACACTTTATTTAGAATATTATAAATATAAAAATAAAATTTATTTAAAATAGACATTTAGTTTTTAAATATAATTTTTTTTCCTAAATATGAAAATAAATAATTTTGAAATATTTTAAAGTTATAAATCTTGAAAAATTGATTACAATAGTTTGCTTAATTCTTAATTATTCTTAATTATTATTTAGTAATTCTTAAATAATTTTAAATAAAATAAATTTAACATATCTATATTTAAAAAATATCAATAGGCCCTTGATCTATTGGTGAAGTTGAAAGGTTCTAAATGAGCCCATTAGGGATCAAGTCTTGTTGAGTGCAAAGGCTCGACACCGAAAAAGGGATGAGGCCGAGATTGTGCCCCAGACAAATTTGGCGGAATGGATACCCCTCAATCCTTGGCTCTTAGCTGAAGAGGTTCAGCCCAAGAAGTCATGCTTCTGTATGGATACCCCTCAATCCTTGGCTCTTAGCCGAAGAGGTTCAGCCCAAGAAGTAGGGATCAAGTCTTGTTGAGTGCAAAGACTCGACACCGAAAAAGGGATGAGGCCGAGATTGTGCCCCAGACGAATTTGGCGAAATGGATACCCCTCAATCCTTGGCTCTTAGCCGAAGAGGTTCAGCCCAAGAAGTCGTGCTTCCGTATGGATACCCCTCAGTCCTTGGCTCTTAACCGAAGAGGTTCAACCGAAGAAATCGTGCTTCCATATCGGATAGGAAACAAAATTTGTATATGACCTCCATAAAAAAAAAATTAAAAAAAATGTGTACTTTAAATTTATTTTATAATTTTAATTTAAAATAAACAAATCTAAAGTAAGTAACATCATAGCTAATGTAGAACCTCTCTAAGTTGTAATTTATAACGGGATTTTTTTGTTTTTAGATAATTATTTATATTTAATTCGAACCACATATTTATAAAAATACTTTTATAATATTTCCGGTCACATATGTGGACTGAAAACCCGAGGCGTATGAGATTCCGAATATACATGCATGGCCACTAACTTTTAATCTAACTCAGGGAGGCCCCAAGATAGATTCCACGTGCCAGTCAATATTCCTCAGCACTATCACCGGACGACCCAGTTTAACCGGTAAAAAAGCTAGCTTGCCAGCTAGTTGTGATTCCTGCATGCCCTCCGTGAGGTTCAGTTGACAACAAATCTTTTTTCTGGACTGGCAGTCTATAAATTGAGCTGTGGACGGCACATTAAACTGCCTTTGCGCTAAGAGGATCTTCAACAATTAAATTGAAAAGGTAGTTGGAGGATTCGAATGCGAGATTTCCGAGGTGTAATGGCATGGCGATCTCTGCTCACTGAATCAAAGAGAAGCTATAGGAATCCTGTTCTTGCTGGCTTTCTGAATAGATTCGAGAGGTCTGCGGTTCGAGTCTCTGGCAGTTTCGTTGGGAATCGGGAGGTCTGCTGTTCGGAAGTCGGTGAGAGCGGCCAGAGTTTATACAGTTCACGGTATTTGACTTCTGAGTTGGCCACTGGCTCTGCTCCTCCTCTGCAACATTGCATAGGGACAGCAGCACCGGCGCTTCCTGATATAATAACGACCGGCACCCTGCAGATTGAAAATGGCGAGGCTTTGTACTCTGGAATGAGTTCCAAGGAGCTTTTATCGACGCTCTTCAATCTGTATTTGGTTGGCTGCGAGCCCCTGGTTGATCTGAGTATAAAGGTGCTTAAGTCTCCGTTGCTTAAACACGCGGCCCTCAGAATTCCTGTGCTTCAGGCTGTTAAACAGACGGCATATTCGCATTTCTGTGCGGGCGAAAATGTGAAGGAGGCCTCGGCCACGCTGCAGCGCATGTGGGAATTGGGGCTCAAAGGAATTCTTGATTACAGTCTTGAAGACGCAACTGATAATGCTTCATGTGACCAAAACCTTCAAGGGTTCTTGAATACAGTTCAGACCACGGTTCGACTTCCCGCTGGTTCGGTAAGAATTGTTTAGTTTTCCTTCTAAAATAATTGAGATTTTTAGCTAAATTTCGTAAATTATTTCCTTGAACATGTTTTCTAACTAAACTTTGTATTCAGAGTTTGGTATTTGCTTTCTTGAAAAAGCATAAATATAGTGCTGCGAGTTTGTTCAGCTGGCGGCTTTCAGGCTGAAAATTATTTTTCTACAAAATGGATTTTCTCTCTTTGCTTTAATTCTACAGACTACGGTAGCCTTACTATGTTCAGGAAATTATCCGTTTTAAATATGAATATACGACTCTCACCTAAATCAGGCATGGACGATTCTGAATAAACTGTTCTCTTCCTATTAGGCTTTTATTTCTGTACAGCTATGCCAGCCTAGTATTTTCATTGTCCTTTTTAAGCGAATCCCAATTTTTTATTTTTTATTTTTCTCTTAGTCTGGACCTGGGGGAGAAGACCAGTTACCGCCCTTATTGAATAACCACCACCTCCATGTTCATTTAATCCCAAAAAAAAAAAAAATTTGATCCATTAAAAATTTTTATTTGACTGAATAAATAATTACAAAAACATCTATGACTGTTCATTATAATTACAAAAACACTAATGGCTGCTCATTAAGTGTTAAAATGCATGTTTTAGAGTGGATTTAAAGCACAAGTAGTTATAATTGATACTCGGACATTAGGTGGTGGATATTCTACCGAATTGCCCAAAAGCCAAAAGTTTATTTATAAGCTTGTAACTCGTGGACGAAAAAAACTCATAAATTTTTTTTCCGAATCAACACATGGTTTAGATTCTATGATTGCACGAAATTAGCCATAGCGGATATTAAGTCTTCTCCCCTAATTGGTTAGAATGCTGCATTCCAAAGAACTTGCTTCGGTTTGACCCGCCTGTATATGGTTAGACGGGTAAGAGTTCAATTGGTGAGGAAGCTGTGTTCCCACCAGGGTTTTTCCTTTTTTAAAGCTGGGTAGGGTTGGAGCTGGGTTCTGACCTAGTAAGGAAAGCGTCTTTTCTAAGAAAAATGGCTTTGAATTACCTATCTAAGTAGCATTTTATTTAGATTTGATTTCTGGATTGCGTGTTCTTTTTTATTTATGCTTGAGTGGTATGTTTATTTATGTATGCCAATTGACATATGTTATGCTAAATCTTGTGGACGATTATTTTTATACAGGTGAGTTTTGCATGTGTGAAGATCACGGCTCTCTGCCCTCTAGTTCTCCTAGAACGTGTTAGCGACCTATTAAGATGGCAGCACCAGCATCCTGACCATGGAAACCTACCATGGATGCAGGACACATTGCCAATTTTAGCATCCTCCAGCCCCACCTATCACACCACTTCAGCCCCAGAGCCATTGACAGCCACTGAAGAAAAAGACCTCAAGCTCGCAGAGGAGAGACTGCGTACATTATGCAAGGCCTGTGAAGCAAACTCTCTTCCTTTGTTAATAGATGCTGAATATACATCTGTTCAGCCTGCCATAGACTATTTTACTTACTCTGCTTCTCTAGAATTCAATAAGACAGCAAAACCGCTTGTGTACGGCACAATTCAGGCTTACTTGAAGGATGCACTACGACGTCTGCAGTTGGTATCTGATGAGGCAACACGGAGGGGGATACAAATTGGACTGAAGCTTGTACGTGGTGCCTACATCACCAGGGAGTCTGCACTGGCAGTTTCCTTGTGTGCGCCTTCACCAATTCATTCTTCTATTCAGGACACCCACAGGTGTTATGATGCATGTGCAGGGCTAATGATGCAGAAGGCTGTTATGGCCGAGGCTTCTGTGGTGTTGGCCACCCATAACTTTGAATCAGGTAAAAAAAGTGTAAAACAAAAATTCAAGCCTTCGCTATTTTAATTTTTTCATTGGTTTTAACTGATTTGGGTATTTTCTAATTTGCTTTTTATAGGCAAGACAGCAGCGGCAAAGGCTGAAGAATTGAATATTAGGAAGGGGAATGACAGAGTACAGTTTGCTCAGTTGAAAGGCATGGCAGATAGCCTTTCGTTGGGGTTAGTTCAATCTGGATTCCAAGTTAGTAAATATCTTCCTTTCGGCCCTGTGGATCATGTTATTCCTTATCTTATCAGACGAGCCGAGGAAAACCGGGGGCTTCTGTCAACAACTGGGGCAGATCGCCAACGCATCAGGTCTAAAGTCAGAAGAATTCAATAATCTCATGATTTGTTAATAATTCTCTCAATTTTCTAATAGTGTCAAACTTTGTATATGTGTTGCAGTAAGGAATTGAACAGGAGACTGCGAGCATTTATGACAGGCTGATATGAAGAAATACAAGAGTGCCTCTGGCTTGTTAAAGTTCTGGCAATGAGCATGTGAGGGGAGGAATTCCGAGTTTTCGAAGGTTAATGGCAATTCAACTACGATAAAAGCCCAGGTTTTTTTTTGAGAGTTCTAACAAAGTCATGCCTTTGTTCTCCTTGGCCTCAAAAATCGGGTTTATAATGTATATATCGATGTTAATAGTTTAATACAGATGCCACCATGGCTCTTTTTTAAAGCTCAATTGGGTAAACTCAACTGTGTGTTGGTTTCAACTTGTGAATACTTTCAATTGTACAAAAAAGAAGGCGTAGTCAAGCAGTAGTTACTGCATCAAATGCAATTCTTTGATAAGAATAGTTTAATTATTTATTTATTTATTATTATTATTATTATTTTTTTTTTTTAAAAAAGTAAAGCAATTTAAGGCAGCTGTGTTCAATTTTTGCATTGATGGGATTCCATGTTTATCTAAATGGTTGATGGATGTTGGAGTGTGATCTAAATGGTTGATGTAAAAATTGAAATTTGTGGTGTGTGATTTAAATGGTAGGTGTAAAAATTTGAAAACGGAGTTTTTTTTTTTTTTTGAAATTCATGGATTGTGATCCAAAACATGGTTATTTTAGAAATTTATGGAGTGTAATCCAAAATGTTGAAGCAAAATTGAACATGATCTTTTTGAAATTCATAATGTGTCGTCTAAAATGTTGAAAGCAAAATTGAATAGAGTGTTTTTAGACTCTTTCAACTTTATTTTCAATTTTATCTCATGGAAATTCATGGAATGTGATCAAGCAAAATTGAACAAATCATTTTCAGACTCTTCAACTTTTTTTTTCAATTTTATTTCATGGACTGTGAAGACTTGATATTTATTAATTTTAGATTTGGAAAAAATTGTAATTAATGTTTATATTAACATTTCAGATCACACTTCATGTTTTTCATTTTAATTTTTAATGTGAAATTAAACACAGTATTTTGGAGAAAACTCTTCCACTTTTCCACTTTTTATCTCATGGACTGTGAATTTTTCTTTCTTCCTGAGAGTTTAAGATGCTTCTGTGAAATCAACTTCTTCATCAATTTAAAATGTTCTCAAAAATCTTTGATTGGATCGTGAATTTTTCTTTCTTCCCGAGTTTAAGACTTCTGTGAAAACAACTTCTTCATTAATTTAAGATGCTTCTGTGGAAACAACTTCATTAATTTAAGATGTTCTCAAAAATCTTTGATTTGAATGTTGATGCAAGAATTGAACACAATTTTTTCTAGAAACTTCTCAATTTTTGGATATTTTTACGAGTTTTGTTGATTGTGTTGGTTCTCCAATATCTTCACATGCATTGAAGGTTGTAGAGCTTGTTTTGTTGAAGCTCTGATTCTGGCAACATGAACATATGTTCATCAGATATGCCACAAAATATTAAATAATCCTTGCTAGCTTGGCAGATTAGCTATGCTTCTCACAGCTGTAATGCAAACTTATGAATTGAAATTGTATCCTCTTCACTTGCCTAAACAGAAGAGATCTGAGAGAAGCCAATAAATAGAGCTGAAACAAAAGAATGCTTGCTAAAAAATGAAAACTAGACTTAGACATTTCTTGGACGGGATATTCATTTAGGGCAAAATCTATAGCCGTTATACTGGCAAGGACCACTAGTCCAGCTAGAGCCAAGCTAGTATCCGGACTCACAAGATTCTTAACAGATTACTTTGTTCTCTTACTTTCCATCATGTGCAGAAGATACTGCTTTAAGTTGTCTCCATCTGGAGATACCGAATACCAAAATACGAAGTGCAACTGCTTAAAACTTCTAGATCATCTTAGATCCATATAAAGCAATTACACATGTTTTACCCATCCCTGCACAATAATAACACGGTTTAATCATCCTAAAATGTCATACCATTCAAAAATTTAATCAACAGGCTGCCTAAAGACATGGTTTTGCTTTTCCCCATTTCAAGCTACCGCGGTATATAGAATGTTTGAGATATTCTATTTTGTATACAGATAAAAAATCAGCCTAAAGAGAATTTTGTGTCGGTTCTATTCAATTGATAATCTAAAAATGTCTGCAAGTATATCAAGAGGAATGGTATTGAATTGTATATCAGAGGAGGAATGGTACTGAATTGTAATGTAATCAGTATTTGTTTTCATAGTTGAAAGGAAAAATAAAAAAACTTAGTTGTTTTCAGAGTTGAAAGGAAAAACAAAAGCCCAGCAAATTTTTGAAAATTAAAAATATATAAATTTATAATTTAATTTTTCCTTCTAAAAACACCCATTACACATTAATGATTTCCTTTGTATGGACATCAAAATTAGAATTAAAATACACATTATAGACTAATTAAAAAATTCAAAACATATCAACCTTTAAGTTTTAAATAAAAATTCTAAGTTATAGTTGGAATGTTTATAATCTACTTTGGAAAAATAAAATAAATTGGAACTTATCAAAAACAAAAAACAAAAACAAAAATCTAACAGCCTAACAGTAAATAAAATAAATAAATAATAAAATAAATAAACTGAAATCCTAGTAAAAAGAAAAAACAATTCAAACAAAAATCTAATAGATTGACAGTAAATAAGTTAAAAAAATTTAAGAAATTAATTAATAATGAGAGTTTCTGGATTCAACTGTGTATGTTTAGTTGATCAACTAATTATTTTAAAACAGTAATTGATGCGTAACAAATTTTCTGTCGCTACATGTCAAATCATTTACAACTTACAATCATTATTGAAGTTTTCAGTATATAGAAGCAGTTCTTAGGGATGTTAGCAGCAACGGTTTTGGTTGAAGTTGTAACTTTTAAAGCAACCTTTTTCAAAGGTTGCCGCTCAGTTTGTTAATATTTTTTATTTTTATGCAGATGAAGTTCAGATTGTTGTTAATATTTTTTAATGAAGGATGTGGACCTCCAGTTCACAATCAACATATTAAAGAAAACACTAACAGTAAATAAAAATAATAAAAACAAAACAAAAAGGTTTGTGTTTTCAAAACTCTTTGAAAATAGAACGGTAAGCAAAAAAAAGCTTACTAGACTACCACTGCTCAAAATCTGTTCGTTAAAACCTGCAAACCCTAGCCAAATGCATACAAACCCTAGCTGAATGCCTGCAAATCCTAGCTGAACACAGGTAAAAAGAACACAGTTGAAAAAGAAACACAATTGTTCGTTAAAACCTGCAAACCCTAGCCAAATGCATACAAACCCTAGCTGAATGCCTGCAAATCCTAGCTGAGCACAGGTAAAAAGAACACAGTTGAAAAAGAAACAATTTTTTTTGACTGGACAGAGTTATAAAATATTGGTGGAGTTTTTCTTCAAAAATTAAACTTTTTATATGTACCACAAACAACCAACAGGTAAAAGCAAAATTTGAATATATCACCATACATTTTGGCCATTATATACGCCACAAACAAACAACAAATATGAAATAAGCAAAATTTGATATATCCTGCTATAATATATATCGCCGATAGTATGAAGACATGCCTAAGCTGGAAAAATTATGGCCATTATATATCATCCACAAACAACCAACAAATAAGCTTCCTTTTTCTTGGGGGATGTTCCTTTGAAATTGGCCGAATAGGTACCTATTATGACCCAGGATGACACTGTTCAGTTGATGGGAGCGAGATTGGCAAAAGGTCTCTCATTTGCAGGTGCTTGGGCAAGAGAATTTTTGATGATTTAATTGGATGAAAGGTTTCTTGAAAAACATTGAAGCTCACTCCATCTCCTTGGTGGAAAGAGGTTTCTTTTAGTTCGATTTCAATCAGAGGTGGATTGTGCATTTGTGAGGAACAATGGACTGCGCCCATAGGCTTCTTTCTTTGATCTAACCACTCATTCGATTACCGATATCCTTCTGAAGTTGAAACTTTACAATTTACTATGAGAAACCCTGGTTAGATTAAGAGGTTGATGAGTAATGTCGATGCTTTTGTTAGATTCGACAAAGCCTTAAATGGTTTTGAGCAAAAAATTGTGAGGGTTCGTGTGATGATAGATTTATTTAAGCCAATCATTCATTCTGTCAAAATTCTATCTTATCATGGTGTTTGGATCCAAGTCATAAATTTTGAAGGTTTGCCTTTCCATTGCTTTCGGTGCAATCAACTTGGGCAAACGATTGTACATTGTTCTCCAAGAAATCCTTTGGGTGCTTACCCAATTGGGATGCTGCAATCGGTCTGAAGAGTAAGCAAACTGATGTTAGAAAAATAACTTGTCAAAATTTGTGCTTGAATAGAGAAATTTTCACATCACACTTTTTGATCTATCATCAAAATCCTACTTGGCAAACGCGGACACAATCTCCAATTTTAATTGACTATGTGTGAACAAAATCTTTAGCAGGGAAAACTTCACTCAATTCATTGGTTGGGCGAGATGTTGTGGTTTAGGCTAAAGAAATGGATCAGCTGGTCACTACTGATATTTCAACTGTATCTCAAACAGAATCCAGATTGCCTAATAAAGCCAATGCGGACCATCTAATATGCCATGGAAGAAGGATGCTTTCAACTAAAAGATGATCATCTATCAAGAGGCTTTGAAGGGTTTGCTTTGTCTCTGCAGGTTTAGGCTTTACTGTATTAGGTTAGTTTTTTCTTTACTGTATTTAATGCTTCTATGGACAAATGAGTCCCATTCTTTTCTAGTATGTAATCTTGTCTTTTTTTGGACGAGGTTCCAATAGATTCCCTGACTAAATAATTTATTTTCTTTTTCTAATCTTAATTATTTGCTAAGTAGCATATAAATCAGTAAATACACAGCGAAGTCTTCGAATATCCAGGACAGTATAAATAAATAAGTTGTTTATGATCTTTCAAAAAAAATTATTTGATAACCATATTGTTTCTTTCGATGTCATAACTCAAATTCCAAATGCACGAAAACTGTTCTCTGTGAGGAGCTCAGGGTTTTAATTGCACCGGATGGTTGAGAAAATTCTAAATATTAAAGGTAGATTTCAAATTTCCAGTTCATTTCTGGCATTTTTGCAATTGATTCTGATAAATTCTTTTTGATTTGCAGCTCAGGGAATCTTCTTCCAGGTCAGTTTCTTGTTCATTTCACATTTTTATTGAACAGAGCTTTAATATATCATTAACAATGAGTTGAAGCTATATGCTTTCGCTTTTGTATCACAGGTATGTTAATTTATTTCCAGGGTACAGTGGTCTTATACATTGATTTTCTGCCATGTAGGTTCTCCCTTAGAGGAAGTTCCTGAACTTGCTAGTGGATGAAGAATATTCTTGAAAACAGGCCATGCATTTGTTCCGATTGGCCAGGTAGCATTTTAGATGCATCTTGAAAGACCTAGTGACCTGACCTATTTTCGTACGAACTTCTACTTATAGTCAAAATTCTATTTGAAGTGAAATCTGTAAAATGGGAGTATAACATTTTGAGGCAAAATTTTAATTCTTCGAAATTTGTTATGCATTTTATTTCGCTGCAGTCGACTTAGAGTTCTGTTTGCAAGTCAAATGTTTGATGGTACGGCAAACATTTCAGTGGAGTATGTTAGGAAGAGGATCACAAAGTAATATATAATATTAATATACAATGAAATGAATGTAAAAATAAAATATAGGATAACATAAAATATAAAGACATAAAGATATGTGGTTCATTCAATATGGGTTATATCTATGGAGAAACTGTCAGTCATTTTTTTTATTCCGTTCAACATTATGAAGGGAGACAACTTACAGCACATCTGCTGTAGCTTTCTCTTCTCTCTATCAGAATTTCCTCTCAATCCAATACAATGCAATACTCAGCTGTAATATAATGCCCTCATAAAGAGGTTGTTTTCTAGGGCAAAAGAAATCATCATAATCTCGATTCTCTACCATCAGATCTGTAACTTAATGATAAACAATTCAAATTTACAATGAACAATTATATATAAAATGTGGTTGTGAGGGGATTGTCCCGAATTACTGTCAGAGTGTGAGAACCCCAGACCTTACAGAGGGCTCCTGCACCCCCTATGCTATAAATATTAATCAATAAAATCAGACTCCATAACCAACACTATAAAATTATGATCGCATTACTTGCTAGCTGAATGTCCCTAGATATGAGAGGTGAGTAGGGTCTGTACACCCAATATGAAAAATAATAAGGTCAAGCTTCATACCCATCTTTGCGTCTTTCATGTGAGATGGGTTGACAAAGAACCTTTCTTTTATGAGTGACCACTGACCACCTCAAAAGTAATGTCGACAACCTTTGTTGCTGCCGGTCAAAGTAACCCTGTTGCAGGTACAGAAAGGAACACAAACAAAAAAGATGGGAAATATGGTGAGGATAAGCATTACCAAATAGATATCAGCAAAAACACATGCAGACTAATTTATATTCTCAGGTCTGCAGGTTAAAGCTCACTACTGATAAAGATTCAAACACAGTATAATGGGAGAAGAATATAGCAGTTCTATCCCCTGGCCATTTCCTCAAGGGATTTAATCTTTCCTTACTCTGGCAGTTCTATCTCTTGGTCAATTCCTCAAGCGATTCAATCTTTCCCTACTCCGGCAGTTCTATCCCTTTCCGTTCCAAGATTCCAATGCCTTTCATCTTTGAAAACAGCCCGCAGCGATACAAGATAAGTAATTATTCCCCTGATCTGTTTCTTTCTCTCACAAGACTTGAATGCCTTCCTTTGTCATTATTGCTTGCTTCATGTTGCTTCAACATTGACCATGATGCCTTCAATTCGAACTTCAATTTTCACAACTTTCTTTGCTTGCCTTTTATTTACATCTTCCTTCGTCTTATTTCATCTTCCAACTTGGTTATCCTCTTTGTCACCTCTACATTCATAGCTATAAGCCTATATAACCACAACTCTCCTTTGAGCTATTCAATACTCTCTTCGATAATGGCTCAGGCTGCCGATTAAAATAACCCTGTTATAGCTTAAAAAAGCAAACACAATAAAATAGAATGGAAATGCGCTATAAGAGATAACAGATAAGTATTACTGAATAGAAATCAGCAAAAACACAACTCTCTATTTGATGTGGATTATAATCTCTGTTATCAGATTTGAAAATTAAAACTCACTATTGATAAAGATCTATGTTCCATGGAGTCTCAGGATGGAAGGACACGGGGATGGATCGTGTGGATCAGAGGATGTTTCTCTTAGATGTCTGCACTCTAGGAACAGCTGATTTTTGAAGGGGGGGGGATGCGTCCCCATGGAATACTGAATTAAAGATTGAACTGCAACAAATGATAACACTCGCAAACCAAACGGAGATCACATAGATCTCCTTTATTAAAGACAATAATCAACCATTATATACCTCTGTTCCCCTCATTATTTTAGGGTATAGTTTACATACATAGCCCGTTTAGGGCATCAGCATGAAATTCCTTTTTTAAAGGCAGGCGGTTGTTTAGTAATTTACATATCTATCTTAGTAGCTGTTGCTCAAATTATTTAAGAATTATTATAATAGTATTAATAACTATTTATGCAATTAAAATTTTGAAAAAAACTGAAAACAAAAATTTTTAAAAAAATAAATTTGTGAAAACAAAAGACATTTTTGACAATAAACCGTTGCTGCTTATTTCCTGAAGATTTTCAAAGATTACAAATAGAACAGAACAAATGATGAAAACAGAATAGAGCAAACGATGATCTGGAGATCATTTATATATTGTATGAAGAGAAGCAGCAAAAACAAGCTCTTGTATTGATCAACAGGAGGCAAGAAATATTTAACATGAAATAAAGAAACTAACTACCTAATCGGACAAAACTGTCCGCTAACTAAACACATAACTGTCAATTGTTTACCATATGTTTATTATTCTAACATTCTCCTTCATAATAAACATAAAAAAAATGTTCATTAGTTATCCCAATTCTCTCCCATAATGAACATTGGGAAGAACACCGAGGGAATGCCGAAGAGTCTGAAAATGATCACAAGCAAGGGGCTTTGTGAATATATCAGCAATTTGAGCTACAATGGGGCAATAGACAAGTTCAACCATGTTGGACCAACTCACGAATGTAGTGGTGCTGGATGGATGTCAATATGCTTAATCCTACCATGGAACACTGGATTTTTACTCATCTGAATAGTACAATGATTGTCACAATATATCACTGTGGGATCATCTTGAAGATGTTGAAGATCCTATAACACCCTTTTCAACCAAACAGCCTGATAAGAAGCAGAAGTAACAGCTTTGTATTCAGCCTCTGCAATGGAAAGAGAAACAGTAGGTTGTTTTTTAGATTACCAAGAAATTATAGCAGAACCAAGACTAAATGTATAACCACAGGTAGCCTTGCGATCATCTAAGGAACCTGCCCAATCAGAATCAGTATTGCCAATCAATAAACTTCCCTTGGAATGTTGAAAAGAGATACCATATGCATTGTTCCTCGAAGATATCTGAGAATCTTTTTAGCAGCCCCCAATGTGTTTCCTTAGGTGTGGACAGGAACCTAGAGACCAAGCTAATAGCATATGTAATATCCGATCTGGTAGAGGTCAAATAAATCAAACTTCCAATTAACTGTCTATAGAGAGTGGCATTTACAAAAGGGGAATCATCCAAATTAGACAACTTAACACCAACTTCCATAGGTGTGTCCACAGGATTGCAATCCTTCATATGAAACCGCTGAAGAAGATCCGAAACATACTTTTATTGAGACAAAAATATACCATCTCTATGCTGCCAAACTTCAAGACCAAGAAAATAATGCATTTGTCCTAGATAAGTCATCTCAAATTCTGAAACCATAGTTGCTCTAAATTCAGGAAACAAAGATAAATTATTCCTAGAGTATATGAGATCATCCACATAAAAAACAACAAGCAGAATATCCCCACCATAATATCCCCACCATAATGCCGAATATGAAGATTAGGATCAGATTGACTTTTAACAAAACCTTTTTGCTGAAGATAAGAATCAATTTTGGAGTACCATGCTTGAGGTGTATGTTTGAGGCCATATAAAGCTTTCTTCAGCCTGTAGACAAAATGTTCTTTCGAAGGAACTTCAAAACCTTGAGGCCGAAAGACATAAACTTCCTCATCAATATAACCATTCAAAAAAGCACTTTTAACATTCATTTGATAAACATTCCATCCATTGTGAGCAGCTAAGGACAAGACTAATCTAACAGTATCCATCCTGACTACAAGAGCAAAAGTTTCAGTATTGTCAATACCTTCTTGTTGAAAGTATCCTTTATCAAGCAATCTAACCTTATATTTGTCAATTGTCCCATCAGATTTATATTTCGTTTTATAAACCCACTTTGTACCAACAACATCCTTATCAGTCCAGACCAGATATTACATATGCCGTTAGCTTGGTCTCTAGGTTCATGTCCAACCTAAGGAGACACATTGGGGGGCTGCTAAAAAGATTCTAAAATATCTTTGAGGAACAATGCATTATGATATCTCTTTTTGTTGCTGGTAAAAACTGAAAAAATTTACTCAATAAAACAGAATTATCAAAACCTGACCAACTTCAATCATTTAAGTGAGTCCTCGAGCAATCTCCTTTGGTCTGTCCTTATGATCTCCAAATCTGTGCAGCAGCGCGGCAATTTCCTTGCAGCGATCTTCACTTCTGGCCTTGGCTCACTTCTGGCCTTCTTCTCTTCACACTCTTTTCTAAGACTTCAAAAACCAATTGAAGAGTATCAAAGATTACAAATAGAACAGAGCAAATGATGAAAACAGAACAGAGCAAACGATGATCTGCAGATCATCTATCTATTGTATGAAGAGAAGCAGTAAAAACAAACTCTTGTATTGATCAACAGGAGGCAAGAAATATTTAACATGAAATAAAGAAACCGATTATCTAATCGGACAAAACTGTCAGCTAACTAAACACATAACTGTCAAATGTTTATGGTATGTTTACTATTTTAACATTTTCAGTTTTTTTTTTCATAATTTATTTTTAATACTTAAGCAGTAGTTGTTTCTAGTTGTTTCATTAAAATAGAAAAAATTTTAAATTATATTTTTTACATAATTAAAAATTTGCATAACAGAAAACACATGTATACAGTCACATGAAAACATGAAGTAATCCAACTCTCTAAAAATCTATGCCGACTATCAGTTAACATTCGTTTCCTTTTTGCTATTCCCTACAAAACAGGCAATTTTAACTACTACGGGAAAGAGGGATTTAGTCCAGATTTGGTGGTGCATAAAGAAGACCTGATTACCTGATGCATTATTATTTTGAGTTTTTTTTTCTGGCTTACCAAATTATTTATAGTTTTTTCTTTTAACAGGCAAGGCTGCAGCTGCAGCTGCAAATGCAGAAAAACGGAATACGAAGGCGAATGAGAGGGGATACAATTTGCTCAGCTGAAGGCATGGCAGGATGGCCCTTAGCCGGGATTAGTTCAAGAAGTATTCCAAAACAGTAAATGTCTTCCTATCAAGCCGGTGGATCAGGTGACGTGTTAACTAGTCATTAGGGCTAAAAAGACTAGAGGGTTGCTTCCTACCACTGGGGAAGATTGTCAATGCATTAGTTATAAAGAGAAAATAACTTAAATGATCTGATTATAATCCTTGATCCCTGGATGTTTAATAAGTCTGACATATTGTATATGCTGCAGGACTGACTTGAACCGGAGGTTGCAAGTGGTCATCACAGGCTGATATGAAGAAATAGAAGGCTGGCTTTGGTGTATATGATTTTTTTTTTAAAAACAATCGTGGGTCTGGGTGGAGGATTTAGAAATATCAAATGTTAATTCTGATGCAATGACGATGAAAGTACTTTTTTGAAGTTGAAAATCGTCATGGGTGTATATATTGTGATCTGAATAGAATCATATGTCCATGGCTAAACTTTATAGCTTTTTATTAATAAGGATGCTGGGGACTATATTTGTTAGTACTTGAAATCATGCACTGTGTTATAGAAAGTGTTGGTTTCTGCAATGACCCCTCTCACACATGTATAAGAGACGATACTCCAGCTAGTCACAGTTACGCAATCTTGGTGTAGGCATGGCTTCACCGAATAAATCTCAGTAATAGTGTTAATTTCGTTCCAATTTCTTCTTAAAACACTTTTCAAATAAAAGATGTCTTTTTTAGACATTTTCATGTCTTTTTAATTAGATAGTAAAGGTAGTTTTTTGAAAGGATTCAAATTGTTGTACAAGTAGTAGAATGGATTCAACATTTAAGTACAACAAATAAATAAATTATAAAAAGAAAAACAGTAATTATGCATTCATCAAGATTGTGAACTAATAACAATGTTAAATTTACAAGATAAAAGACAATGTAATGATAATAACAAAATACATTGTTGAGACTAATTTTTGGATGTTTGGATTAGTTAGTTCACGTATGTTTTAATATATGATCTTCATTTATAATTCTTAATAGACGTTTTGAAACCACTAAGCTCCAAAATACTTGACTTCCACTAGCAACATCTTTTGTTGTCTCCCTATAATGTACTTCATATTTGATCTCTTCTTTGATTCCACTTTTAAGAAAAGTAGTACACATACAAGGTAGATTCATATCTTGCTTCAAATTTGAGTTAAGGGAGAGCACTAGAGTCTTGTCTGATTGGTCCATATATCAAGGAATGAGCTCTTCCTTATCTAAGACTTTATAATGAGGGTTACTCTCATTGATTCATGCTTGAAGGGTTGATTGGAAAAAGGATGGTGTTGCTTTTGGTGTGCCTGCGGTAGGTTGAGCGACCTGCATGAGATTCGTCCCTCATTGCATGTCGGCTTTGGCCGGTTTTTCTTACTCTTTTGCTACATCTTCAGTTGGGTGTGGGGGTGTCGTTGCATATGTGGGTGGTGCTCTTTTTTTGTTTTTTCTCTGGTTTCTTTTGGTTGGTGTGTGGGTTGGTGGGATTATGGCAGAGCAATAGATTTCTTCTAGTTTGGTGGTAGCTGGGGGTGGCGTGCCTATCAATGGCTCTTCATTAGGTATGAAAGCTCAATAGTCAGAGTCATTTTATGTGGGGGAGGGCCCTAAATTGAAGAAAGTGAATGGTTGTTTTCCCAGAAGCCAGGATCATCCAGTTTTGGTCATTTCTCCTAAATCGGTTGTTGACGATGTTTCTTATTGGAGCAGACACGTTCTAATCTGCAAGTTTCTTGGGATTTGTATACCTCTGTCAACTTTGGAAGCTTGGATCATGTGTATGTGGTAGGTTGAGGGAGACATGGAGCTTATGGTGGCTGCAAATAGTTATTTTATGGTTGTTTTTTCAAATATGGTTGATAAGAATAAAGTTTTTGAGGGAGAACCCTACTTTTATAATCATGTTGGATTGTTTATCAAACCCTAGCATATGGGTTTTAATTCAACAGAAGAATTGACGTTGAGGGTTCATGTTTGGGTTTGACTGTCGTGGCTTCCCCTTGAGTTTTGGAGAGAAGATATTTTGCAACAAATTGTTGTTCTTCTTAGTAAGCCCGCTACAGTTGCTCAACAAACCCTTGAAAAATAGGTTATTTCTTTTGCGCGTATTTGTGTGGAGATAGATTTGAATAATCCCTTGCCAAATTCTCTAGAAGTTTGTCTTGGTTCTTTGTCTTAGGTTTAGCCGATCGATTATGAGTCCCTTTATTTTTCGTTGTCGAATTTGTCACGAGTATGGACATCTTCAGAGGCAATGGCCTAGGGTTAATAAAGCTCCTCACTCTAACAATTCGCCTTCGTCTTCAACACCTAAAGTGGTTAAGGAGGACAAAGGGAAGTCTTCCATGGTGGAGGGTGAATCAAATAAGGACGACTTTGTGCCAGTTAAGCCTCAAGCTAAGGGTCATGGTCAGAAGAGATCTGTAAGGGACATACAACTAAAGAGGGCTTTAATCGGTTTGAGGTGTTGGAAACTCTAACCATGGAGGAAGGAATCTCGATGGATGTACCTTCTGGTGCTATTGGTATGGGTTGTGATGTGGTGCAAGGATAGGGGTTCAGTCATGATCTTCATTTCTCACACGATGTGCAAGATCCGTTGGTGTCTCCTAATGGTACTATGCAGGATGAGGATGATATTGTTTTGGCAGATTTGGCAAAGGAGGGGCTAGCTTTTGTCAAGAGCAAGGGGTCTTCTCTAGCCTTGGGGGTGGATCAACACACTCTTATGAAGGGACTGTCTGTGTTCTCTTCTAAAAGTGGTCGTAAGAAGGATGTTGAGAAGATTAAACTTACATGAGATTTGTTGGAGGAATTTGGGTCAGTTAAACCCATTGATGTTCAATTTTCTCAGTCTCCTCCATGATTATTCTCTCCTAGAGTGTTAGGGGGTTGAATAACACCTCTTATCAAAAGGCTATTCATGATTTGGTTGTTGTCCATTCTCCGAACATATTTTGTGTTAAGAAGACTAAAATTTCAGTTGATTTCATGCTTCAGTGTGCTTCTCGTATCTGGTATTTTGGTCAATGTCAATGCATTGGTTCTCAGGGGAGTTCTAGGGGTTTGGCTCTTTTTTGGGATCCAAGAAAGATTGCTCCCCTTTGGTGGATTACTAGTCATTCTACTATATCCATGGTTGCCTCCACTTTGGAAATTGGTGAGACTATTTTGGTTTCTAATGTTTATGCTTCGATTGATATTCGTGGGAAAATTCGGCTTTGGGTTCATATAAGGTATGTTTGATCTTGTGCTCCATATATTCCTTGGGTCTTAGCTGGTGATTTCAATTCCGTGTTGAGTTTGGAGGAGAAAAGAGGGGGGTTGCCTAGGCTTGGGATTGCTTCTGATGTTTTTTAGGAGAATGTGGATTCTCTAGCTTTAATTGATGTTAAGCCTTCTAATGGGGTTTTCACTTGGAATAGTAGACGGAGTGGAGATGGAGCAATCTTTGAAAAGTTGGATAGATTTCTTGTCTCTTGTTTTTGGGTGGGGGGTAGATTAGTTACTAGTTCCGAGATTCTTAATTGGAGGGGTTATGATCATTGGCCAATTAATTTTTTTGCTACCTTTTTTATGGTTCCCAAGAATCCTCCTTTTAAGTTTCAGTTTATGTGGCTTCGAGATTCTTCGTCGCATGATCAAATGGCCCAGTGGTGGTGCGATGGAGGTCCTGCTTATGGCACAACTATGTACACCTTTGTTAAGAAACTTCAATATGCCAAATATCACCTTAAGAGATGGAATAGGCTGTGTTTTGGAAACCTAAAGGCTATGAAGAGGAATTCTCAGGCGTGCCTTGATGTGATTACTCGCCAATTTCAGGATTATGGTTTCTCGGATGCTTTAGGAAGAGCTGAATCCCAAGCTGCGAGAGTTGTGGAGGAATGGGAGCTTTGTGAGGAGATTTTTTGGAAACAAAAGGCTCAGATTTATTGGCTTTAGGAAGGGGACAAGAATACTGCTTTCTTCCATCATTCTATCTAGGATTGACATAATAGGAGTTTTATTTCCTCTCTGGTTAATTCAGAAGGGCTCCACATATCTTCTTTGCAAGCTTTGTCTCGTAAGGCAACAATTTTTTTCTGCTCTTTTTTATGAAGATTCACCTCTTGTAGAGGATGCAGAGAATTTGATCCTTGCTTGCATTCCCTCCTTGATCATCAATGGGATGAATAATTTTCTCATCCATTCGATTTCTTTGGTTGAATTGGAAGAGGTTGTTTTTGGCATGAATAAAGGTAAAGTTCTAGGTTTGGATGGTTTTCTTGTTGATTTTTTTCAAGAATTTTGAGATATTATAAGTCTAGATTGGTTAAAGGTTTCTCGGGAATCTCTTCATAGTAAGAAAATTCTTTGAGCCTTGAATTCTACTTTCCTAGTTCTTATTCCTAAAAAGGAAGGTGTTGATCGGCTCAAATTCTTTAGACCTAATGCTCTTTGTAATGTGGTGTACAAGATTATTACTAAATTGATTGCAGAGAGGCTCAAAGTTTTTCTTCCTTCTGTGATCTCTGAGGAGCAAGGGGGTTTTGTGGCTGGTAGAAAAATCCTGGATGGGGTGGTGGTTTCCTTTGAATTCATTCACTCTATGGCGACATCTAAGGAGAAATCTATGTTCATTAAGTTGGACATGGCCAAAGCTTATGATAGAGTTAAGTGGCATTTTTTGCGAATAATTCTCTTAGGCTTTGGTTTTAGTCCAAATTGAGTTAGTTGGACTATGAGTTGTGTTATCTCTTCCTCTTTCTCTATTATTATGAATGTGGAACCTTCTGAGCTTTTTGGGGCTTCTAGGGGCCTTCGTCAAGGAGATCCTCTATCCCCTTATTTGTTTATTATTATGGCTGAGGGTCTGGGCATATTTCTTAAGTCTCGGGTTTCCTAGGGCATGATTCAAGGTTGGTGTTGGGGCAATGGGTTGCCACAACTTTCTCATCTTCAGTTTGTTGATGGCACTACTCTTGTGGGGAGGGCTCGCCTTTAGGGGGTTGTTTCTTTTAGGCGGGCTTTGGATATTTACCTTGCTACTTCAAGTTAGAAATTCAATGAGCACAAGTCATCTATCTACTTTTTTAATACTCCTCAAGCTATTCAACAATGGATTGCAAACATTTTGAGGTTTTAATTGGGTATCTTCCCTTTGTCTATCTAGGCATTCCTCTGGCTATTGGTAGGCAACCCAGGTCTTCCTGGTAGAATGTGTTTGATAAGCTACATAGTAAGGTCACTCATTGGACTCATCATTGGTTGTCTACTACTACAAGAGTGACTCTTTTGAAGTCTATTATCTAGGCTCTCCCTATTTACAGGTGTTTTGTTCAGGTTGCTCTTTTGTATTTCCTTAGGGAGTTTGATGCTCTCTCTCGATAATTTATTTGGAGTGGTAATTTGCAGGCAACCAAGTTCAATCTTGTTATATGGGAAACTGTGTGCAAGCCAAAGAAGGAGGGGGGTCTCGTCTCATGCTCTACTATTTTGAATGGGCAAGCTCTTCCAACCAAGTTATATTGGTGTTGGTGTACTAGTTAGCATCATCTTTGGGCTCATATTCTCACCCATAAGTATCTTAAGGATGTTAACTCTTTTGATGTTCCTCACTTCCCTTTAGAGGGAAGGGGATCTATGATTTGGTATACTCTGAAAATGGGGGCTCAATTGGTTGAGAAGGGGCTATTTTGGATTTGTCATACGGGTTCTTACGATTTTTTTTAGTTAGATTCTTGGGATGGTCATCCTCCTACCCTTTCTACTTATCCTCACCTCCAACCACTTTGTGATCATTTTACTATTGCAGGTTGGAATACGATTGAGCATTATAAGACTATTCAAAATCTTGGGTTGGTTGCTAGTCTTTGATGAAAGCACTCCTTTGACTGGCCACTAGGAGGGTCAGAGGAGGATAGGCAAGAGTTGGATCAAATTATTTCCTCGCGTGAATGCAACAACTTGGTGGGGCAGGATGTCTTGGCTTGGAATAGAAATGATTTGTCTGGTAAGTACTTTGTTTCAATAGGTTATGGAGAGTTGGTTAGGTAGATATTTGGGGACACTGAGGTTCCCTGGTGGAAACACGTGTGGAACAAATTCTCTTGGCCCAAGTGCAATTTTTTTATGTGATTGGTGGTCTAGAATCGGTGTCTTACTTGGGATAACTTGTGCAAGTGTGGGTTCAAGGGTCCCTTGATGTGCGTTTTGTGTTGTAATAGTGAGGAGAGTGTTTATCATCTCTTCTTCCAATGTTCCTTCTCTAGGGAGATTTGACACTTCTAGTGGGGTGTGTGGAACCAGGCTTGCTGGCATGTTTCCTCTTTAGCTGAGTTATTTGCTCGGTGGGGCAAGGCCCCTGTTAAGACTTATTTTCATCAAGTTACTTGGGCTCTTGGTCCGAACTTTATTATCTAGTATATTTGGTTGGAGAGGAATCACATGATTTTTCAAGATGTGAAGTTGGTTGTCCAACATTTGTGGTAGAAAATTCTTCATTCTTTGGGAGAAACTATTTCGGCTAAGTGTGACATGACTGAGGGTGTGGATCCAAGAGATGTTGCCTATTGCAATCATCTCAATCTTCCTCTTCAGAGTGGCGTTGTGAGGGGTGTTAGTCAGATCATGAGAAATAGATGTGGACATCCTCTACGAAAAATAAATAGGGAGGGGCATTGGTGTCCTCCTCCTCAAAGTGTGTTGAAAATCAACATTGATGGTTCTTCTCAAGGAAATCCTAGTCATGCTGGTATTGGAGGTGTTGGGTGGAATAGTTTGGGGACTGTTTAGTTTATCTTTTCAGTTTATAAGGGTTTACATACTAACCATGTGATGGAGTCTCTTGCCATTTTATATGTTGTGGAGCATGGTTGCACTCTTGGGTGGAGAAGGATCATTTGTGAATCTGATTCTCAGGTGGTGGTGAGTTTGTTGAAGATGCGACATTTAGAAATGTCAGGTGGCATTTAGCTTTGATTATAAAGCAGATTCTTAATCTGTGTGCTTCCTTGGAATTTGTTACCTTCTATCACATTCCTAGATAATAGAACAGTGTTGTTGATTGTTTGGCCAATTGGCCCTCTGATCATGTACAAAATTGGAACATTGTGGATAGGGGTCAATAACCCCTGGATTTGTCTCAAAATTTGGACCACTTAGTGGTGATTGATAAGGGTCTGTAATGCCCTTGCTTTGTACTTTGTTGTTTTAGTTTGAATTTTATTTTACCCCTCTTTTAGTTAGTTATCCAATACTTTATAACTAAATACTGTATAGTTAGTTAGAGCTATTGGAAATCATCGTCGAAGAAACAATTCAGCCAATTGTTTTAGGAGAGGATAAACTACTTCAATGTGTGTAGTCATACAACCTAGATGGATGAAGAGGATTTGTTGGAGGTTTATTTTGAAAGAAATTTCTCAAAACCAAGCAATGTTACAAGTCAACGTTTGAGGCTGTAAGGAACAGTCTAAAAAGAGATGATTCATGGGCTTTGAGTAGGGTGTTAAACATGTTCTTAAATGAACTAGGTTACCAAATGGTCAATAGTATCAAGGAAAAATACTATGCTCTTTCTTATCTGATGAATCACCAAGCGTGGCATGGTCACTCGCATTTGCCAAATTTTTTGTAGCAAAATCAACAGGGACTTATCGAAGACCAAGGGGAGAACCAAATCCTGTAAGAAGGCGAGGGCAAAAATGACATAGATTTAAATGTGAATTACCAAGGACCTGAACAAGTTGTTGCATATATAGAAGAATGAATTTAATTTCAGTATTCATAAAATATTTCTAATATAAATATGTGGTTATATTTATAGCTATTATTTGATAGCATTAACTGTGAAATTTTTTGCTGGCATAATGCTATGACAGTTTTTGAATTTTGAAATATTTGTATATGACAGTCATATACTCATGGTTAATTCAAGGGTAAAAAGATGGCAGTGTTATATAATTTAGATACATTTTTGATATGTGAAGTTATATGCTAATAATCAGTACTATAATTCTGATTAAACTTGTAATTTTTTTTTCTTATATTAATATAAATAATTAAGCCTTGACCTTTTGTCTAAAAAAACTATTGAAATTTTATTTCTATCTTTCAAATTAATATTCCCATGTTCTCTTGAATCTTAACTCCTTACATTGGAATTCTTGTACTTGAATAAAATTCCTTTTCTATAATGACCAAGCCTGGGCTTACCTAAACATGGGCTATCTACCACTAATAGTAAATGATTCTTTGTCAATTTTGAATCTCTCTCCATAGGAAGTCACCTTATTTCTCTATCTTTATTGCCTTGTATATTTAAATCCTTCTTCATTATATTCTTCTCAAGCTTTTTCTTACCTCTATGAAACTTTGTTCTATTCCCTTTTCTCCATAACATTGATCACGCTTTTTGGCTAGGTAAAATTTGGCAAAATGGCCTTTTTTGGTAGATTCTATTTGTTGAACCTAATGCCATATTTTGAGGATGAGTTGATAGAAGGTGGTAATTTCTTATCAGTTATAAAATAAATAAATAAGATACTTCTTAGATTCATTAATGGCATAAAAAATTATAAATTGTTTCTTTGTTTTTGCTATTTTTATTATGATTTTGTCTTTTCAATATTCTAATGGTAGATCACGAGTTTAACCCATAAAAGCTAGGTTTAAAAAAATTACAATTGATTGAATATAATTTATGAGAGATGATATGTTCTTTAATTACATCATTCACCAAGATTCAAATATTTGAAGGTATTATATATAAAAGATGAGGTTAGGATTGTGTCTTGGACAACTTTGGTAGAATAAAAACATCTTAGTTTTGGCTCTTAGCCCAAGAAACATGAATGTAGACTCATGTTCCCATATCAGATAAAAAAATGATATTTTGAATACTATAAAATAATCTATAAAAAAATAAGGTTTATCCAAAAGGATTGGAACATAATCTTTATGAATTAAAAAAAATTAAGAAAAAAATATTACCCATTGTAGAAATTTTGATCTGACCTTTCAATTTCCATATTTAAAAAAAAAAAGGGATAAAAAGTGATAGTTTCTTATCACATAAGAATTTACACAAAATTTTATATAAATTATACATTTTCTAAATTTAATATTACTGATAATAAAAAATAAATTGTCCAACTATTTAACTATTCTCTTTATGACTTTGTCTTCCTAATATTCCAATGATAAGCTTAGAAAATATTTTACATGTCATAACCACCATTGCTACATCTCATTGTTAGATCAATAAACGACAATAAATATTTGCAAATTTTAGATGAAGGGTTATGATGATAATTTCAGCTTTGAAAAGAATTTGGTTGTAATCAACTATTAATATTTGAAGAAATATTTGTATATGTCAAATATGTATTGCAATATAGTTGTACGAAGATGAAGCTACATTTATGTGTTATATGGAAATTTCATTATAGTTTGATCATTTAATTATTCTTATATTTATAAAATCGTAATTTTTATCTATAAGCTTAATTTTATATCTACAATCTAAATTATAAATTATGCAGTTTAATGATAAGGTAGATATTAAATAATTTGTCACTAGTGACATAGTGTGATGGTTAAGTTATAGTGGTGTTGTTCTTATGATCATGGTTCAAATCCCACTGGGTTGTTATTGTTAAGTGCTTATATTGGGGATGAGATCTCTTGTGTGTGACCTCACCACTTCGTATAACTTCAAGTCAAAAGAATTTATACCTTTAAAAATGTATAATTATATATTTTATGTTCTTAAATGTTATTTTGTATAGATATATATAATTGAAATTATTATTTTCATTAAGATTAGTTTATTTATTAGGATTTTTGTTTTCTTTGGATAAGATCATACTTATGATTGTATCTTGTTGAAGATTTATCACTTTTAAGTTTTATAATCTTAAAAAATCAATTTGGAATTTTTTGACTTGTACATCAAAGTTTTTGAGTTGTGTGTTTATGATTTGTATTTAAACATATCATCATCACTTTCATTAAAAGATAACCACCAATTCATAATATGAGCAACAATCTTAATTTTAGACCATTCTCAATTTATTTTGTTTCAAGATTTTTATTTTTTATTTTTTACATTTGAATTTGATTGTTATTAAATAAGTTAACAACTTTCTTTTTATCTACTCTTAAAGATATATTTTTAGCATCATTATTTTCTTAATTTCATTATAACAATTAGAAGAACAATTTTAAAACATCTCAAAACTAAAATTTGATATAGATAAATTAAAATATTTAAGAATACAAACAACCAAGTGTCCTTTCTGTCAAAACAATGAAAACTTAAAACATATCTTTTTGGATTGCTTTAGAGAAAAAATAAAATGGAACATTATTTTCTATCATTTCCGTACTATTTTTTATGATGCCTTACGTTGGAAAGAAGCACTCCTTGGTATTAAACTACATAAAAACATAATTGTTGATACTATGAGACAATGTATTCTATTGTATTTATGGAAGAGTGGATGTTCAACAATATTTTCTAATCAGATCTTGCATCAAGAAAAGATATTCTGAATTTTTACTATGACATCATGTTCCAATTCATCTTTCTATGTTCTTAGCTAAAAAAGGTGCACAAAGGAGAGGCAGATTTCAACAAGCATTTGGAAAAGATAAAACACCAATTCTTGCAACTCCATGAAGGGGAGTTACGATGCGCTAGACAATTGCAAAATTATTTCAAGTTTAAAGTGTAACAATTTTTTGTTTACTACGTATCATGAGTTCAAGCTATTTGTAATTTTGGTTGGTAGTATGAATATTGTAAAACCTTTATTTGATGTGTTGGTAAGTTAGTTTCAAGAGCTAATGTTTACTATTTCTATTTTCTTAGCAACTCTCTTTTGGGACTGCATTATATTTTCTTTGTAATTCTTTCAGCTTTGATCAATAAAAAAAAAAATTGATATAGATTGAGATTCCTTCTAAAAATGAAGACCATTATTAAAAGAATCTACGTTATTAAATTAATATTCCTCTAAAAATCTATAAAATCCATTGTTTTAGCATCATTAATTGAAAAGTGAATATACCATAGATAAAAAATAAATATCAAATTTAAAGAAATATTCTTTAATATGTTATAACAACAAAAGTAAGCTTAAAAAATTATTTAACATTATCCAACAAAATTATTAATTTTTAAATAATATTTCCTACAGCTTGAATTGCTATTTTACTTAGATACTAAACATATTATCTTGAATTAAGGAAATATTTGGCATGCACTGTGCCCACTCCTACCTACAACACTGCAACCCAAAGCAACAACCAACATCTCTCTAGAGACCTATTGTTATGCCCTTACCCCTATAGTATGCATTGGGTTATGAGTAGTTGGCTTGTGGCTACCTTAACTCTTAATTAAGTCATATCATCATTATTATACTATTATTTAGTTATTTAGGTTAGCCTAGGGCTTATATAGGGTTATCTAAGTTGGCCTAGGTGATATCTTAGCCATAAATATGTATATATAGGAGGTTATTAGTCTTATTTCATCATGTAGAGTATTGTGTTCTTATTGAAGACTATTGGAGGTATCCCCCTCAAAGTGGATTATGAGGTTTCCCCATTGAAGTGGGATATTATTATCAAGTATTTTTAGTATATTTCATATTATATTCATCTTGTGCAAGTTATTTCTTTACAAGTGGTATTAGATCATGATCTTGGCACCTTAGAGGCAAGACTTCTTCTCAATATTGGAGGCAATTTTGGGGAGAACAAATCTTTCATATTTTAGAATTTTTTTAAAAAAATTAAAGGGTTTTTGAAGACCATATTAAAGAATCTACACTCCAGATTTCAAAGGAATTGGAGTAGAATTGAGCGAGTTATTGCAAAATTAGGGTTTCTACCCAATTTATTTGGAAATATCATATCTCACACATAGTGACAAATTAGTTCCTGATTTTTTTGCGGGTTTTTGAAGATATATTAGAGGAGACTACAACCCATTTTTCAAATAAATTGAAACATAAATAGGTGATTTATTGGGAAATTAGGGTTTTCAAAAATTTTGCTCTAAAGGCTGCAAATCACCTATTTTTCCAGAGATTTTTCTATTGGAGTGTAGCCTTGGCCTTGGTAAGTAACAAAAAAAGAAGAGTGTTTTGGATTTAATTGTCATTTATTGGAAAATTATCTTTCTAGACCTTCTTTACAACAAAATGTAGCCACAAAAAAGAAGAGAAAGAAAAAGGAACAAGTAGAACAAAAAAAGAGCTAGAGAAAAAGAAAGAGTAAGAACAAGAACAAGAACAAGAGTAAGAGAAAGAACAAGAGAAATACAAAAGCAAGAAAAAGAAGAACAAGAACAAGAATTAGCAGTAGAAGAAGAAGTGAAAGTCAAAAAAGGAGAAAAAGAAAGAACAAGAACAAGAGCAAGACAAGAGTAGGAACAAGAAGCATCAGTAGAAAAAGAAGTGGTGGTAAAAAGGAGATGAAGAAGAAGAGAAGGGAAAAAATTGGCATTGAGGACAATGTTTTCATAAAGAGGAGGGCAATGTTATGCCCTTACCCCTATAGTGTGTATCAGGTTATGAGTAGTCAGCTTGTGGCTACCTTAAAACTCTTAATTAATTCATATTATCATTATTGTATTGTTATTTAGTTAGTTAGGTCGGCCTAGGAATTAACTATGGTTATCTAAGTCATCCTGGGTGATATCCTAAGCATTGATAGGTATGTAGGAGCTTATGAGTCTTATTTGATCATCATGTTGAGTATTGTGTCCTTATTGAAGAATTTTGGAGGTATCCCCCTCGAATCTTGTAATGAAACAACTTACACAAGAGGAATATAATTTAAAATATGTTGCAAATACTTGATAATAACATGCCACTTTGAGGGGGCAACCTCCTAATCCACTTCGAGGGGGATACCTCCAATATTCTTTAATAAGGACACAATACTCAACATTATGATCAAATAAGACTCACAACCTCCTATATATACATATTAATGCTTAGGATATCACCTAGGCCGACTTAGATAACCCTAGATAAGCCCTAGGTCGACCTAACTAACTAGATAACAATATAATAATGATAATATTGTTTAGTGTGGAGCTTGATCAGTCTCCAAGTGGAAGATTATTGTTATGTGGCAACTGATCATGTAAATATTGTACACTCGTAATGTATCCTTGTCGGGGTTCAGGACCGAGCCGAGCCTCAAGCGAGGGTTCGGGGACGAAAACCCTTGATAGCAAGGGTACTGCCCCCGACAATGGGGGTTCAAGGGCGTAGACCCCTAAAAAATTTCCCCCTTAACACATCAAGGTTTTCCTACTAACACCTCAAGGTTTTCTCGTTAACATGTCAAATGAAAAATGACTTTGTAAAACCCTAATTCTAGAAGCTTCCAAAAATCTTGTTATAAGCAGTTGGGATGTAAGTTGCGGTGTGTGAGATTCATGAGATTGTAATATATTTTGCAATAGATAATAAAATCATTGGGTGGCTGAGTTTCAAGGATGTAGCCCATATTGGGTGAACCATGTTAAAATTCTATATTGATCTCTTTTGTGTTATTCTTCATTTTCATTTATGGGTTATTTAATCCGCATATAATTGTTAATGTTTATTGCTTCGATCTACCTGAATCCTAACAAATATGACTTAGTTAAAATTTAAGGTAGCCACAAGCCAACTACTCATAACTTGATACACACTATAAGGGTAAGGGCATAACACCTACCTCTTATATCTAATGCCTTTACCTTTCTCTTCTTCATTGACATCCACTTATGTTGGCCTTGTTGTTGCACCAAAAGATCGACTTGTCAATGCCCGATACAAGCCAAAGTTAAGATCCATGAGAGGTGGTTAAACCATGTCAATAATCCTGAGCGCTACGATGAACAACCAAGTAGACCAAGGGCACACACCTTGCAACAACCCCCCTAGCGCAAGCGAGGGATTCGAACCCTTGACCAACTCTGATACTAATTGTTGGCCTTGTTGTTGCACCAAAAGATCAACCTATCAATGCCTGATACAAGACAAAGTTAAGATCCACGAGAGGCAGTTAAATCATGTCACAAATCTCGAGCACCATGTTGAACAACCAAGGAGACCAAGGGCGCACACCTTGCAACAACTTCATCGACTTAGTTCTGTCCAGAATCCTTGTGGTTCAATATTACCTCAAGACATATCCCATTCTTTCCTTGCCAAGTCCAATTAATAACCACCATTGTCCAAGTCTCCAAGAATATTCTCTTAATGGTTTCCTAATCTCATAACACTATCTACTGGCCTACCCTCGCAACTACTGATCTGACTTGCCACCTTATCAGCTTAACTTTCCCAATAGTTCCATTGCTCTGAGCAGTCCACATCCAATATGGGCAAGAGAATTCCTCATTTTCATTTTATTTTCCTTCCCTATGAATTGGCCCCATGCTAGTTCCAATCTTCAAGCCTAACATGCCACTTTCAATTTCACCTTGGATCCAAAGTTCCAAACATGATCCTATACCCTAAATAATATGTCCCACACAATTCCCCCATTCCAAAGCTCCTCAACTGGTATTACATTTCTCCACACTACGCTTCTCTAAGCAACTTGGTCATCAACTTGAACTTTGCAACCCTGACAATGCCAAGACTTCTCATCCCTTTTGTAGTCCTGCCAACTTCTTGACTTCCAAGGTGACCCCCCATCCCCTAGATGAGTCAATGTGATCACATCTCTCTCCTAGAATTCACTTAGGTTGAATTCCCAACAAGATTTTTTCTTCCATAGATGGGATCCACTTGAGATCAGATCTACAAATCTTCTGCATTGATGCTCCAAATTTCTACCTGGCTAGGGCACCACACTCTTGACACCCACCTCTGACTCCAATCAATTAAAAATCACTTGCATCAACTTGGTATCCAACTTCCTTGTCATACCCAAAACCTAGTATTAAACCCAATTCAACACCAACTCACACCTTACATTCTTTGCTCTATATGAACTACTAATGCTCCTCACATGTAAGATTTACCCCATTTTTCTCTACTTAGCACAATCCATTCTAATTGAAATTGGTTGTCTGCCATGACACAATCATGCAATTAAGGGGTCCCATACCACCCTTTGAGGCATATCCAGATCACGACTTTGGATATTGCCACATAAGAAACATTCAAACCCAAAACTTTAGCCAAAATAAATACCACCTTGGAACTTGGTCACATAGATCGTCCTTCTCCCTTATAGAATTGACCTCTAGATCATTGATCTAGACTGGTTATATTTCTCTCCGCAACAATTCCCTAGTGTATAAGTCCAACTTATCCACACCAAAATTCTCTTTCGATGACCACACCATGGTGATCACTTGACCTGCATGCACCTCTTACACCAATAGAATGGGGCCCTTGGCTCTAGTTCATCATCCCAAATACAAACCACAACCAACTTGGCTCCGACATCCTTCTCCTGATATTCCCTGGTTCAACTCAACTTGACACTAGTGAAGCCTTTCTTTGAAATCCCACTTGACCACTTGATATCCTTGCCATCTTAACTTCTCTCTCCTTTTAGCCTTTGAGAAACCTTGTTGATCCTCTCTTTTATACTCTAAACCCAAATCCTAGGATCAAAGCATTAATTTTTATGCTTTGATACAAAATATGTTGAGTATTAGAGGGGATCTTAACTCAACTTACATAGCTATGATATTGAATTATCATGGGGCTAGATTAGCACTATGCCAAAATATTATTTTTTTGTTCAATGAAGGTCCAACCTCATGTAGCATTAACAAACCTTACCCGTGACTCTTGTTGCAGACAAGGCCTTTCTTGTTTCTAGGCTATACCTCCAATACTCAAGTGTCCAACACTTGACTTGACTTCACACACACCCCATGGAATGGTAGTGCATGTGGATCCTTCTCATTGATCTCCTTCACTTTGGTGCTCCCGAAACTCCTCTTTTTTCCCTTGACATACTTTCCTTGCACCCTATGCAACATTTTCCACTCTAGTGGACTAGTCTAAATTTTTGTGGTATTTTTACCTTTTATCTCTATCCATCAATATGCTCTTTTTCATTTTTTCCCCATGGTCTTGTATAGATTTACTATGTGACCATTCCCCACCTTTTATTTTTCTTTAATTTATCCCCCTTTACCCCTCTTGTCGAACGATTACATAATATTCCTAGCCCCATATACTATGTTAAAATACCATATTTATTCTTCTTAAATATTAAATTTTTAATATTAAATGTGACAACCCACCACAATATGACTCTATTTGAGCTTAGTGCCTACTAATTTTTTTTTACCTTATTCTAATCAAAGACAGTATCCATAGTTTGCAACCCAATAGGTAAACTCTTGATTTTCATTCTTCTACCACCAATTTTGAATGCAATATAATTAACTTATAGGGATTTACACTTCCTTATTTCTCATCCTTGAGTTCCCTTAACAAATTATTTAAATCAAGTAATATTTACCTCACTTTTATATCAAAAAAGTGAAATTTTGAGTTGATCATTTTATTTTTCTTTCTCTACTCAAAGATGACACCCCAACATTACTTCAAAAACTCTATAAGTGAGATAACTCCATCCTTCAAGACCCATATATATTTTTTTTATGTATTGGATAAGATACAACAAGATCTATGAAAATAGGTGGCTAATTTCTAGGGGTTCTAATAAGGTGACCCATTTCCTTTTATAATTTAATTAAAAATTTCTTGTTTCTCTATTTTTTTTTATAATATTGTATTTTTACCTTGTTGCAAGTATGAATGTGTTTGGTGGTGTTGTCATTAATGTTTTCATTGATGTCAACATAGTTCAAAGTGTTTTCAGGTGGTACATGTATAGTTGAGATACTATAGAAGTGTTTAGAGTACATGGAGCTATATTTATGGTTTTTCAGATTTTGTTGATGCCAAGTGCTTTTGAGAAAATTAATAAATAATGAAGACAATGTTGTGTGTTCCAAGTGTGCTTTGGTAATGTGCTCTGCATTTCTTTTGTGTTGATCCTATTCCTGTGTGGATCTATAGTATTGTTTATGGGCTTCAATGGATAATATATCCTGAGTTTTAGCTTCTAGGTGGATGGAGAGTGAAAGTTGTGTTCATCGGTGTGTGAATCAGTTTGGCAGAACTATTTGTTTGTGGACTAGGAGAGATGTCTCTATGCTGCAGTATTCTGGTGGTTTGTCTCAGATCTTGTGGATATGGAAGAAGGTTAATATTTATGTTCTCTATGTTCTGGCAAACACGCTTGTGGTATGGTGTTTTGAAAGTCTTGTTCCAGAGCTACTGTTTGTGAGTGCATGGTTTGATTGGACTGTTGACGAGTGTTCTATGTATAAATATTTTTGCAGTTGTTGCGGATGTATCTGAAGGTTTCTAAGAGGTTGTCTAGTGTCTAGTGAAGTGTGTTGTGTGATCCAAGTGCCATTATCTTGCTATGGATGCACGTACTTCAAATTTCATTGGTGTTTTCATTAGGTTTGGCCGACCTAGTGTTTACACATTACATGAAGAATAAGCATCGATTAAGGAAGTGTGTGATTGATCCAAGATGCTTTTTGGGTCCTAATTAAATATATAATTGGTCCTCTCTCATTTTTATCCACCGTGGGAATGTTGAGTAGCCGACCTAATTTGAATTTGTAAAATGAAGGATGTATAGCCGAACTTGGAGAAAGTTTCTAAGGTTGAAGATGGTATAAATGCAAGTCAAGATGTTGCAAATTGTAAGAGTGTGTGTGAAATGTGTGAAAGAAGGGAAAAAAGCATAGTGTACGAAAGTGAATTAAGGCAACAATACTTTGATGTGTTAGATTCCTAAAAACGGTGAGTTGATGGTGTCTACAATCCTCTAATCAGGTTGTGAATGTGTGGAACCTATTGTTATGGATTTTCTATCTATCTTTCTTTGTTTGTTGGCAGTGAGCCTCCTGTCGGACAGTGAGTCCTATGTGTAGGTAGTGAACCTTTGTATCTGGACAATGAGTCCTTTCTGGGTAGTGAGCCCTCTGGTAGTGAGACTTAGTATCCAATATTGCATTACTACTATATTGTGAATTAATCCTCACCATGGTTTTTCCCTAATTGGGTTTTCCACGTAAATATGGCCTCTCTGGTGTTTTCTTTCTGTTATCTTCATTTCATGTTCATACTTAATAACAAATTAAGTTAAAGTGGAATTGATTAAGGTTAGAAGTAAAAGTAATTTGGTACAAATAATTCACCCCCCTCTTAGTTGTCTTGTATATTTCAACAATTGGTATTAGAGCTCTGGTTCATCGAAGAAGAGCTTAACCACTTGAGGTAGATTAGATGGCACACAAGTTGTAAATCCCTATATTTGATGGAGTTGATTACAGTGACTAGAAAGTGTAGATGAGAGGTTACCTGATCGCTCTTGGTTTCAAGAATTGGAAAGCTATTAAGAAAAAATATGTTGAACCGGCTAGTGGTCCTTCTTCTGCAGATGATATTTCTGCCTATGAGGAGAATGAATTTTAGCAAGGTATGCTATCTTCAGTGCTTTATCCAAAATTGAATAGACAAAATTTATTTCTTTAGGCACTGCTTATGAAGTATAATAAAAGTTAAAAGATATCTATGAAGGAAATGATAAAGTAAAACTATCAAGGAAGCTAACAACAAAGTAAAAATTTGAGAACTTGAGAATCGAAGAAGGTGAAGATATTTCCATCTATTGTCAAAGAGTTGAACTTGTAGCAAATGAAATAAAAAATCAAGGTGGTACCATGATAAATGAATATGTAATAGAGAATATCTTGATGACCCTACTAGAGAATTATAGTGACAAGGTCTCTGCTATTGATGAATCATATGATCCAAAGATATTTACCAAAGAACAACTATTTGGCACCTTGACTACATTTGAGATGAGGAAGTTCAAAAGAGAAAAGGAGAAGCACTGCCTTTAAAGAAACTAAGATAGAAGATGATTCAGATAGTGACGGTTCAAAAGAGTTGGAAGCAAACTTTACAAGGAAATTAAAGAAAGGAACCAGTAAGTACAAAGGTATGTTACCCTTTAAATGTTCCAGTTGTGGAAATATTGGCCACTATGCCTCAAGATGTTTAAATAGAGCTACACACAAGAAGAACATAGATAGCAATAATAAAGACAAAGGACAAAAAAGTTCAAGAAATTATATTATGTTAGAGAAGATGCTGAAATTTGTGATGATGAGTCTGATTTTGAGGATGATAAAGATGAATGCTTGTTTCTAGCCTTGGAAAACAAATTTATGTCTGCTAACCATGGAAGATGTGCAAGGGAATTTGGTTTGGAGAACAAGAAGGATGAGGTGGAAGGTACTCTGGTTACTGCTTTTCATGCTAGATAGGATGAGGACTATTGCGTAGTTGATAGTGGATGTTCAAATCATATGATCAGACACAAAAGTAAGTTCACTAAAGTTGAAAAGTATGATGGAGGATTAGTTATGATTGGAGATGATTCTGGTGCTAAGATTGTTGGAAAAGGAATAATTAGTCTTGATAGAAAATATAGTACTGATGATGCCTATTAGGTTAAGGGCTTAAGGCATAATATTTTGAGTGTTGGGAAAACGTGTAGCAAATGATTTAAGCTTGTGTTTTGGGATAACACATGTGATATAATAAAAGGGTCTGAAACTGTGGTGGTTGTAGGAAGAAGAACTCATGGAAACATCTATCAGCTTAAGAGTGGTGATGGTTAGTGCTTTATTTATCAAATTGATGAAAGTTGGTTGTGGCACCGAAGGATGGGACATGTAAATTTTGACAATCTGATTAGGATCAGTTCAAGAGAAGTTGTTAGAGATCTTCCTAGAATCACAAAGCCTACCAATTTTGTTTGCAAAATTTGTCAGTTGGGAAAACAAACAAGATGTAGTTTTAAAGGAAAAGAACAATCATCTACCAAAATGCTGGAATTGATTCATATAGACCTTTGTGGTCCCACAAGAACAAGAAGACTTAATGGTGAAAAATATTTTATGCTTTTGATTGATGATTACTCTAGAATGAAATGGTTTAATTTTCTTAGGGAGAAAAATCAAGCTCTAGATAGATTCAAAGTGTTCAAAGCAAGAGTAGAGAATGAAGCAAACTTGAGAATCAAATGTTTAAGGTTTAATAGAGGTGGAGAATTCACTTATGGTGAGTTTAATGCATTTTGTGAAGAGCATGGTATAAAGAGACATTATTCTGCTCCTAGAACCCCTCAGTAGAATGGAGTTGTGGAAAGGAAGAACCAAACTGTTCAAGAGGTTGTAAGGACTATGATGAAAGAAGAAAATGTTCCTGATATATATTAGAGTGAAGCAATCAACACAGTTGTTTACATTCTTAACAAAGTTCAGATCAGAGGTAACAACACAAAGAATCCTTATCAGTTATGGATTGGTAAGACTCCTACTGTTAAGTACTTTAAGGTGTTTGGAATAAGAAGTTACATTAAAAGAGATTATGGGAATCTTGGAAAGTTTGATGCAAGATGTGATGAAGGTATTTTTCTTGAATATTCAACTAACAACAAAGTATATAGATGCTTCAATAAAAGACTGTGGAAAATAGTTGAAAGTGCAAATGTAAAAGTTGATGAAGCTATGCATGGACCAGTGGAAATAAGTGAAGTTGAACCAAATGATCCTATCTAAGGACAAATACAAGAAGAGGAAATGGAAGAGAAAGAAAAGGGTGACGAAGAAGAGATTCAAGAACCTGCTCCTAAGACTCCTAAATATGTACAGAAGAACCATCCAAAGGAACAAATAATTGGAGACATAAGTGAAGGTATAAAGACAAGAAGCAAAGTGGTTGAGGTAAATTTGTGTTTAATTTCTAAAATAGAACTTAATATTGTGAGTGAGGCATGCAAAAATGAGAGTTGGATTAGAGAAGTGCAAGAGGAATTGCAACAGATAGAGAAGAATTGGACATGGGAATTGGTTCCTAGACTAGCAAACAAGAATGTAATTGGTTCAAAATAGGTGTTCAGGAATAAGTTGAATGAAGATGGTGAAGTGGTAAGAAATAAAGCAAGAATTGTATGCAAGGGTTATTCACAGGTTGAAGGAATATATTTTGAAGAGAAATTTTCCCCGGTGGTAAGGATGGAGGCCATTTGGATATTCTTGGCATTTTATGCTCATAAAGACTTCAAAGTGTACCAGATGGATGTTAAGTCTACATTCTTGAATGGAGAATTGGAAGAAGAGGTGTACATGGAACAACCAGAAGAATTTTAGTTATTAGACAAACTGGACATGGTCCGCAAATTGAAAAAGGCACTATATGGACTTAAACAGGCTCCCAAAGCATGGTATGCAAGGTTGGACAGATACTTGACACAACAAGGATTCAACAAAGGCTCGCAAACATCAATATCTATTTGAAAGTTGAGAAAAAAAAAATGTTGATATTGGTTTTGTATGTTGATGATATTATCTTTGGAGGAAATGAAGGTATGTGCAAGAAATTTACAAAAGAGATGCAAAAGAGTTTGAGATGTCTATGATTGGCGAGTTAAATTTATTTCTTGGACTTCAAGTGAATCAAACTAATAAGGGCATATTCATTTCACAATCTAAGTATGTTAAAGAATTGCTATTTTTTTTTGGAATGGATGATTCCAAATAGGTTTGTACCCCTATGGTAACTAGATGCAAACTGAGTAAGGATGATGAATCTTCTAAAGTTGATCAAAGCATGTACAAATCTATGATTGGTGGACTGCTATATCTTACTGCTACTAGACCGGATATCATGCATCCTGTATGTTTAGTTGCCATATATCAAGAAGAACCTAAAGAGACACATGTTACAACTATGAAGAGGATATTCAAATACCTAGAGGGGACTTTAGATTATGGTATGTGGTATCCTAAGGATATTAATTTCACCTTGAATTCCTACACTGATGTAGATTGGGCTGGTTGTGTAGATGACCAGAAGAGTACAAGTGGTGGTGCATTATTTCTTGGAGGAATATTAGTCTCATGGTCAAGCAAGAAACAAGATTCAATTTATTTATCCACTGTAGAAGCTGAGTATATTGCAGTAGCATCCTATTGCACACAAGTACTTTGGATGAAGAAAAAATTGAAGGAGATAGGTGTGATATGTGATGAGCCTATCCCTATCTTTTGTGACAATACAAGTACAATAAACATTTCAAAGAATTCAATGATGCATTCTAAGACAAAGCATATATCTATTATCTATCATTTCTTGAGGGAGAAGGTGTTGGAGAATGAAGTCAGACTTGAATATGTATCTATTAAGGAACAAATTGCTAACATATTCACTAAGGCTCTTCCAAAGGATACTTTTGAGCATCTCTGAGGGAAGTTAGGGGTTACTACCTCTCCTTCCTTAAATTAGGTGCACATGGAGGTGCATCAGTCCAGTGAATCTATAGATTCTTCATTTGTCTGGATTGATGATTGAGGTCTACTCCTCAGGGGGAGTAGAGAGTATCATTTTTGCAGTATGAGATGTGGGTGCACTCCTAAGGGGGAGTGATAAGAGCTTTATATGGAAGATGTTTCATGAAAAATAATTCTTTTCCATTGATGTCAAAGGGGGAGAGAGTGTCATGTGAAAAATATTATTTAATCTGAGGAGAGAGTGTCATGTAAAAGTTGAAAGGGAGAGAGAATCTTGCAAGGAGAAAAGAGTGAAAAAATGTTTGTGTAGGCGGTCTAATCTGGAAGAAGTAGAAAAGTGTGTATGTTGTCTTTGATGGTTTTTCACATTATGTGTTGCCATCAATGACAAAGGGGGAGATTGTTGCAAGTATGAATGTGTTTGGTGGTGTTATTGTTAATGTTGTCATTGATGTTGACATAGTTCAGAGTGTTTGTAGGTGGTACATGTATAGTTGAGATACTATAGAAGTGTTGAGAGTACATGGAGCTATATTTATGTTGTTGCAGACATGTTGGTGCCAAGTGATTTTGAGAAAATTAATAAATAATGAAGACAGTGTTGTGTGTGTGTTATGAGTGTGCTCTGATAATGTGCTCTGCATTTCTTCTGTGTTGATCCTATTCCTGTGTGGATTTGTGGTATTGTTTATAGGCTTGAATGGATAATATATCCTGAGTTTTAGCTTCTAGGTTGATGGAGAGTGAAAGATGTGTTCACCAGTGCGTGAACCGGTTTGGTAGAACTATTTATCTATGGACTGGGAGAAATGTCTCTACTCCGTAGTCTTCTGGTGGTTTGTCTAGACTCTTGCAGATTTGGAAGAAGGTTAATATTGATGTTCTTTGTGTTCTATAAAATGAGCTTGTGGTTTAGTGCTTTGGAAGGCTTGTTCTAGAGCTATTGTATGTGACTACACAGTTTGGTTGGACTGTTGAAGAGTGTTTTGTGTATAAATATTTTTACAATTGATGCGGATGTATCAGAAGGTTTCTAAGAGGTGCTCCAATTTTTGGTGAAGCGTGTTGTGTGATCCACATGTCATTATCTTACTATGGATGTGTGTACTTCAAATTTCATTTGTGTTTTCATTAGGTTTGGCCGACCTGGTGTTTACACATTACATGAAGAATAAGCATCGATTAAGGAAGTGTGTGATTGATCAAAGATGTTGTTTGGGTCCTAATTAAATATGTAATTGGTCCTCTCTCATTCTTATCCACTGCAGGAATGTTGAGTAGCTGACCTAATTTGAAATTTTAAAATGAAGAATGTATAGTCGACCTTGGAGAATTTTTTTAAGGTTGAAGATGGTATAAATGCAAGTCAAGATGTTGTGAATTGTAAGGGTGTGTGTGAAATGTGTTAAAGAAGTGCGAAAAGTAGAGCGTGAGAAAGTGAATTAAGGCAACAATACTTTGATGTGCTAGATTCCTGAAAGCAGTGGGTTGATCGTGTCTGCAATCCTTTGATCAGGTTGAAAATGTGTGGAGCTTATTTTGGTGGATTTTCTATTTATCCTTCTTTGTTTGTAGGCAACGAGCCTCCTTCTGGATAGTGAGTCCTATTTGTAGGTAGTGAGCCTTTATATCTGGATAGTGAGTCCTTTCTGGGTAGTGAGCCCTCTGGCAGTGATCCTTTATATCCGGTATTGCATTACTACTATATTGTGAGTTAATCCTCACCATGGTTTTTCCCTCATTGGGTTTTCCACTTAAAGTTTGTGTTTCTGGTTTTTTCTTTCTATTATTTGCATTCCATGTTCATACTTAATAACAAATTAAGTTAAAGTGGAATTGATTAAGGTTAGAAGTAAAAGTAGTTTGGTACAATTGATTCACCCCCACTCTTAGTACTCTTATGCATTTAAACATACCTTTCCCCCACATCCCTCCAATCCATTTCACTAATTTCAATTCTCTTTTTAATCTCCCACTATTCTCATTTCCATTGTTCAATCCATAACCTATTGCAAGTATGAGCAGTTGGTGTTTTCATTGATGTCAACAAACCTGTTTTGTCATTAATGTCTATTGGTGGATAAGATTGTTTCAAGAGTGTGATAAGTTGATGCTTTGATTATTTACATTATGTTGTCATTAGTAAAGCTACTAGTGTCAACCTCTAGTGTTGTTGTGATAAGCTTATGTGATATATGGTTCAGTTGTTGTTGGTTTAGTTGTGTTGAGAAAATGCTGAACATGATGAGGATGTGTCTTTGGTGCTTGGTTTCCAAGTTCTTTTGAGAAAATTTGCTAAAAAGAGGAAACAATGTGTTGTAGTGGTGTTCTGGGTGACCGAGTTATGTTCTCATTTTTCTCTGCATTTATTCTAGGTTGAAGATCTAATAGTACAATTCAGATATGTTGATGAGGTTTATTCAAAGGTGTTATATTCAAGAGTTGGTGTGTTGGATCGATGTACAAAATAAGTTGTGTTCACCAGTGTATGAACTCTGTTTTACAAAGGTGTCTATGAATTTTTTTTTCGCTGTGTGTTTCTTTGCAATTATGTTTCAGGGCTTGTGATCTTGAAGGTGTAATGATGGTGCTGGTAGTTTACCTCATTCAAGAGGGTTTGAGGTTTGGTGCTTTAGAAGATGGTTTTTTGAGTTACAGTGTTTGATAGAGTTGTTTGGATGTACTGGGTATGCACATTCTTCAGGTTAAAGGTGTTGCAAAGGAGTTTGTTGGTTTTCATGGTGTTTGTGGAATACTCTAGAGTGTGTTTAGGTGACATTTTTTGTTCGCAAATTATGGTGAGATTAAAGGAAGCGTTTACTTAAAAGTTTAATGGTTTCTACATGGGTATTGATCAACCTTGGTGTTTGCACTACTTGTGAAGATGCTTAGGTGTTTTTGGAAGCATGGCATGGTGTGTGCAGATAGATTTAGGTCATAGCTAAGGAGTTTTGTGGTCCACCTTCATTCCCTTCCATCGTGAGAATGTTTTGGTGCCAACCTAATTTGAATTTGCATGTTTGGGGTGCATAGCTGACCTTGGAGAAGGTTTCAAGGTTGAAAATGGTATAAGTATGAGTTGAATTATTGAGGGATGACAAGAAATTTGAGAGAGCTGAAAATGATGTGAAGTGCAGAGTTGTAGAGTGTGAAATTGAGAAATGCAATGCGAGATTTCTTGAGTTAGATTACTAGATGTAGTGAGAAGAAGGTGTCTACAGTCCTTCAATCAGGTTGCAAAGGTGTTGGTGACATTGTGGTGTATTCTCTGTAGCATTGAGATGATTTTCTCTATGTAACACTTCTTCTCTATCTACCTTTCTATTTTGGCATTAAGCCTTTGGTAGTGAGCCTTTCTCCTTTTGGGCAGTGAGCCCTTTGACAATGAGCCCTTGTAATTGGTATTGATATTACTTATATTGCGAGCTAATCCTCACTATCATTTTTTCCTTCTTGGGTTTTCCACATAAATCCGGTGTTCTATTATGTATGGTGTTAAGTTGTTTTAGTTTCTTTTATTTACTTTTCATGTTAATTCATCATAATAGATTAAGGTTTTAAAGAATGAATGTGAATTTGGATGTTAATGAGGGTTTTAAAGTTTTAAGGTACAATTGATTCACCCCCCTCTCAGTTATCTTGTGCATTCAACATAACCTTTGTTTGTTTCCATTTATGCTTGGTTTCCCACAAAGGATCCATCAAACCACCTCTTTTTTTCTCCTTTAGCTCTTTGCTTTCATCCTGATGTTGGATCATGGAGTGTGATATGAAATATAGACGTAAACTTCTCACACAATCTAATCCAAAAATCATTGAAGTGACCACCTCCATTTCTTAATTTTTATTCATCCCCTTCTCTTACATTTTCATTAAGCCTTAATTGATAAAAATTTCCATTTTGAATGTGTTTCATATCACCCAATTGTTAATAAACATAATCATTTCTCGCCTTTGAGAGTGTAAGTCAATTCCATATCAAACTCTCACATGATTGATTTAGATTTATAGCTTCCCATTGTTAACTTATTCATTTTAAATCCCTAAATCCTTTTTGTTTATGTAGTGTTAAAACATGTACTCCTTTACATTTTCACACTATGTTTGGGTCCCTTAATTAAGCCTCTAATTGGCCCAATTATGTATCTACAAGCCTAATTAATTGCAATTTCTAAAAGTGGAATCGATATTTAATTCATGCAATTATCATTTTTTAATACCTCGAAATGAATAGGTCTTGGAAATTTAGGTCAAGACCCATTCACCCTTGGGTGAATGGGTCCCCTTTAGTTGATAAATTCTAATTTTTAATATGTTTTTGGCAATATTTTTACTTTCCAAATTCAAATTTCAAATGTCGGCTTGTAATGTTTAATTTTTGGGAAATTAGAAAATTACCTATAAATACAAGGTCTTTTTATCAATTCAAATCCTAGAAGCATTAAGGTAAATTTAACAAGAGCTAATATAATTGTCAAAGGTGTTCAAGAGCATATTTCTCAAGAATTTGTTGCAGTATTCAAGATCTCAAGCATCATTTCAAAGTTATCATCATTCATGCATGTTTTTGGAGCTAACATTGTGATGTAGGTTTCAAGAATTCAAGTTAAAATTCAAGCATCAAAGATCAACATCCAATTAAGCCATTCTTGCAGGATCAAGACCTTGGAGAGATGTGCTAAGTTTCCATCCTTCAAGGGTTTCATTCAAGGGTCTGGTGAGTTTCAACATAGCAAGTGTTCATCCATCATTCCTTTCATGTTTTATTATTTCATTTCAAGGTTTGATTACCAAAATGGGGTTTGACCAAGGCAAACCCCAATTCACAAAAAACAAACATTTTTTCTCTCTTCTATCTGTTGCAGATCTTAGGTTGAAGATTCATCAAAAGTGTAAATTTGTAAAATTTGCAAAGTTGTCAACATCGTCATCAAGCCATGGAAACTCACTTTTAGAATTTAATTCCAAATTTTTGATTGTGAAACTTGGAGGAATTGGGAGTGGAGATCTAGGAGCATAGGCTTGTGAAAGCATATTTGGAACCCCTAAAGCGAGACCCATTCACCCTAGGGCGAATCTGTCTTAGGAGGACATTCAATAGAGGCTTTTGGTGATAGTTGCATAAATTCATACTCATCTCAAATATGCTAAAAATTTCAAGAGTTTATTAGATTAAGGTTTTAAATTGATGATTCACATGTTACATTACATAATTGCATTCATTTGGTATTTTTCATTCATCTCCCAAAAATGCATTTCAGGTTGATTTACCCCGTCCTAAGTCATAAGGAAAACAACAATATCTCCATCAAGGTTGACTTACCTAATAAGTCATAATGAAAACAACAAGATATCCATCAAGGTTGACTCACCTAAGGGTTGAAAGTCAATCTTTCCCTAGGGGGTCTCTTTTTCCTAATGAAATATGGAAGTGTAGCTGTATACCCCCATACAAAACCATCATCACCCTACCTATATTTTCCCCCGTTTCAGTTTGAATCATCACATTTTTTCCAAAGAATTTATATTACCCATTAGCTTTATCATAAATTTTTTATATGGTGGATCACAACACTTTACCCAATTTCCTCAACCCTAAGCCCTATACCCTATACACAACCCTATACCTTCAACCCTAAACACTATCCCTAAACCCTTAACCTTATACTTAAACCCTATACCCTACACCCTACTGTTAGTGTAATTAATATTTAATTACACTTGCATAACTTTACTTAGGTTTTTCTTAGGTAATAATTAGTTTACTTAATTAATAAGTAAGATTTATTTAGTTGAGTTGTTTTAAGGTCAACATTAGGGTTGCATACATTTCTTTTATAAAGTAATTCTCTTATTGTAATTTCTGAATTCCTGAATATATCATTTTGCACATTGACATGCAAAGCTCTGCTTTTTCTGTTTTTCTCTTCCGTGGAAGGTGTTTAGGTTTGCATGTCTGATCTAGGGTTTCTAATATGGTATCAGAGCCTTGACATGCAACCCCTTCTCAAATTCTGGAGAAAACCATTGCAGAGTTCGTTCGGGGTTCCTCGAGGATTTTTTGCCTTGAGTCCATTTATGCAGCATCTTGGATCAGATCGGGCTTCACCACTGGATTCAGAGTGCTAGAAAAAGGTCAGGTTTGGCTTTCATTTTGCAGATTTTGGTCATGATTTTCCAGATCTATGAGGGTTTCATGTTGGGTGATTTTTTGCAAGCTCTGGAGGTAGCCAATTTTTCGGAGCATCTTGGAGAAAAACGAACACTGCCATCGCGTTTGCAACACCCCAAAACCCTAAGATCGCCTTTCGTTTTGTCGATTTTGGTGAACTTGATCCGAAAGGCAAAAAAAAATTGCCAGGGAGGCCGTACGGCCTCCCCAGCATGCTTTTTGAGGTGTAGATTTCAAAAAAAATCAAAAAATGCATTTTTAAAAAATATTTTCGACGCCTCCAGTACAGAAGGGGTGCGCCACCAAGCGGCCACCCGGCGGCCACCGAGTGGCCACCCAGCAACCACCGCTACCGGTGGCACCGCCGATCCACCGCCGGTGGCGTCCTCTACCTCCGCCACCAGCTCGAGCTCAGCCCCCGCGGGCCCCTTTTCTGTCGGTGGTTGGTATTATGGACAACCAGGAGCTAAGCGCCAGGCCCCGCCGGCCATCTCCAACCCCCACTTAGGTCATATGGGTGACCAAGGGCTCCACCCCAGCCCCTTTCCGCCAGCCCCTGATGACATACCGAACCAGGGGCCGAAATGTTTTTAGCCCCATGGGCTGCCTGGAGGCCTTATTGGCCATATTGGAGCACTTTCACCAAATCGGGCGTAACTTTTGCGTACGGAGTCAAATTTTTGCAAACGAGATACCATTGGAAAGCGGATTCTGACGCTGATCTAATGGTTATAGTAGTTTTTTGATATTTTTCTCCAATTTTATTTTGCAGGTCCTTGAACTCAGATGTTGTTTTTTTCACTTCAGAGGGCATATCTTTTGACTCGGTGATCTTTTTTTCGCCATTCTTGCGGCGTTGGAAAGCTGGTTCAGTCCTCTAGACAGATTTGAGGTCTATTTTTATTTTTTGTTTATGCATGTTAGGCATTCTCTCCTTTTGCAGTCATTGGGGATTGTAATAAATGAAGTGATATAAAGTTCCATCAGGGGGGTTTCTTGCATAATAATCTTCATTGTATTTTGATGACAACTCGCATGGGTTGTAATCTGGTTTCTTAGTTTCTTATTGGCCATATTTTGTCTTATCTTGACACATACCAGATTCATTTTGGTTCACACTTTAGATTGAGAGCCTATGGTTAGTGATCTACATCGGATCCATCTCAATTTGAGGGCCACTAAATTTGTGGTTATGGTTCCCGAGTCTGTATGGTACTTGTTCCCATGGAAGAGTTTCAGTCTTAGTTTGGCATCGACATCGAGATTCACGGTTTCCAGTATCTATCATCATTTCATCTACTGTTGCTCTATGGATTCTAGGGTTGTTCCAGTTTGGAGTGTTCGAGTGTTCCATGGAATTGGGTCTGTTGTTGCATTATTATGATTCCGATATGGTTTCTTGTAGACAGAAGTATCTTTCCTTGCTTGCCGGATTGCAGTTCCAGTGTTACTCCACAGTGTTCTTCCAGTGCTTCTTTGCAGCAGTCATCTCATTGTAGGGGGGGTTGTCCCACTGGGTTTTCCTTCTCTACCTCATTATTGCATTTGTACATGGGTTCCTGATCAGGCCTTGTTGTTGGGACCCATTCATGCTTTCTTGTATTCATCTTAGTTTTAGGTGCATGCTTATTTAGTCTCCCTAAGTTGCACTTATGGGGGGGGTGTTAGTGTAATTAATATTTAATTACACTTGCATAACTTTACTTAGGTTTTTCTTAGGTAATAATTAGTTTACTTAATTAATAAGTAAGCTTTATTTAGTTGAGCTATTTTTAGGTCAACATTAGGGTTGCATACATTGCTTTTATAAAGCAATTCTCTTATTGTAATTTCTGAATTCCTGAATATATCATTTTGCACATTGACATGCAAAGCTCTGCTTTTTCTATTTTTCTCTTCTATACCCTATACCCTACACCCTACACCCTACACCCTATACCTTATACCCTCAACCATTTATTGTTACATGCACATGAAAACTAACAAGGGGTGAATTAGTTGTACATTAAAACATTAAAACATCAAAAACCTCATTAAAATTGTAGATCCTTATCAGGGATAACTTTAAGAAACCCCCCCCTCGAAGAAGGTGTAAAATCTTGGCGAATCTTTCCTTTTATTTGAAAAAAAATATTAATTTTCCTGGCAAATCTTATGCACAGTATTAAAAAATTTGGAAAATCCGAGCGAATCTTAATGAATAATTGATAAAAATAATAATCATAGTGGTGAATCCTAGTGAATCTTAGTGCACTCCTATCACGATATAGGTAGGGTCGAGGGGCATATCTTCCCCCATTCCTAACAAAATTCAATACCATCGGCCCAACAATGCTTCATCGGGGGAACCCCCATCACAATCTCGCATCGGGGAAACATTATCTGGCATCCCATCGATAGAACGAAGGACGGTTGCAAGTTCATTCCATGCCCTAATACACATGTGCCTTTTTAAAGGCTTGTTGAGGTCCGAAATTTGTTTTGGGCCACACGATTAGATTTAATCATGTGGCCAAAAATAAATTTCAGGCCTCAACAAGCCTTTTAAAAGGCACATGTGTATTAGGGTCTGGAATCAACCTGCAACCGTTTGATTAAAAAACTAATATATGGCAATAGATAAAAGAAAATATTTTTAAAATTAAATAGTTTTTTATTATTAGTGGCGATATTGCCCCAAAATTAATCGAAGGAATATAATATTACTGGCGAATATAATTAAATTTTTTAGTTACTGTATAAACTACTAGCGAATCAGTTTTGATGACACATCGTTTACATGGCGAATTCATCGAGACAAAATTATTTTTTCGTAGAACCCTGGCGATTCAGTCTTTGTTTTAGCTTGTACTATTAGCCATTTTTGGAGCTCCTGATTTCTATTATTAGCCAATTGGCGAATATTCGCCACTAAAGTTTTCCCTGATCCTTATTAGCCCTTAATGGGCCTTAATTGGATTTAGCATGAAATTAAATAAGTCAAAAAACAACACATCAAAACACCATGCACAATAGAACATCGGATTTATGTGGAAAACCAAATAAGGGAAAAACCATGGTGAGGGTTAGCTCACAATATAAAGTAATAGCAACACCAAATACAATAGGCTCACTATCAGAGGGCTCACTACTCAAAATAAGGAAGGGCTCACTACCAAATTAGAAATAAGAAATAAATGAACTATTACAAAGATAAATCTAACTCAAAGCAATAGGAAGATCACAGCATATCTGAACCGTCTGCAACCTGTAGCTCACTACCTTCAGTAACTTCAGGTACAATACAAATGTAGACCTTTCTACTCACTGATTCAGAGTCATAGGCCTTAAGATCACACTCAAATCACTACACTTAATGAAATTTACATCTTTGACATGCCTTCTATAGATCTACTATCATCTCCAATGATTTACCTTGCTTATATACCATCCACAACCTTGAAAAAATTCTCCAAGGTCATCTATGCACCTCAAACATGCAATTACAAAATAGGTCAACACCAAACAATTATGCAGTTGAAAGAAGTGAAGGACAACCACACCATGGTTTAACTAGGAACCAAATATACATTGACATGCTTTGAAAAGCTTCCACAAACAACACACCACTTTTGTAATTAGTGTTAACGCCTTAGGTCAACAAATCTTGTATTAACACCCTTAACAACTAAGTTCATGTTTAACCAAGTCTAAAGAAAATATTCTGGACCACATAACAACACTCCAAAATATCCATACAAAATCTCAAAATATTATAGCATCATCAAAATATTCTACAACTTTATCACAACCACCTGAAACTAAGAACACCATCATTTTGTGCAACCAAACACACTAGCACAAACATCCAACACACCAAACAACCTTGTAGGACACCAAAAAATTTGAAACTTCAAGGAAAGGTAGATATAGACAATGTAAGCATGTTCCTCGATCCATAAGATAAGAAAATTCACTATGGAGGAATGCAGAGCAATCTCATTTCTCTCAAACACCTTCTTTCACCAGACAACCATACTATCAAACACAACTTTCACTGCATAATGATCCAAAACCTAAAACTTTGGATATAGAACCTTTGAACACATATAATCATCATATCCAAACCACATGAGAATATATTTAAAACATGAAGAAATTTAGAGAAAAACGCCGAACACCACTTTGCCACACTAAACTCTCTTTTATTTATTTTTTCTCAAAAGCGCTTGAAAATCAAGTGAACCATCTACATCAAAAACACTAATAACATCTCTACAACACATATGCAACATCTAAAACACCTATCATCAAATATAACACATCCAAATATCTCTCCAAACACAACTCCTGCAACTATACTAAAGTAAAACATCAATGACAACACCAACAACATTGCGTTGACATCAATACCAAGAACTCTAGGATTTCAATAACTCCAATGCTAGGGGTTGAAATTATCAACACCAGAAACATTCCAGCACTCTCTTCATACAAGGGGTTGACATCAATGACAACACCCAAACAACTCAAGCCTCCAATAATCTCCCCCTTTGTCATTGATGGCAACATTGGATTTCTGAAAAAAAACATCAATAAGAAAAGAAACCAACAACAATTATGTAACAAGAAGCAGTCCCCCTAACTAGGGCATCCTTCATTCTTCATATTCTCATTCTCTTACTCCTAACCATTCTCCCCATATGGTATTTAGACCATATTATATTTTGCACTATGGTTTTTCAACCAACTCTCCCCCCCCTTTGACATCAATGGAAAAGGGCCATAGACTCATCCTATCTTTTTCTTGTATTGAACTCTTTTTCTCTCCCTCTTTGAAAACATTCAAAAGGAAACACCTGTACCTTTCACACATCATCTGCATAGGATTTTTATTTATTTTTTCCCTTTTGACATCCGCATGCACCACTTGCAACATTAGAAAGCAATTGCACTACACTCACTTTTCTACACTCTCTCCCTTAGGGGCACATAATATTCTCCATATGACTTTACTAACCAACCATACTACTACCTAATTCCTCTAAGAGGTAGCCTCCATTAGTCAGAAAAGAAGAAGAAGAATAAATCTTGAATTTCTCCACTGAATTGATGCACAATCTTATGCATCTAATTGAAAGGAGGGGCAATAACCCCTAAATTCTATTAGAGATACTCAAAAGTATCTTTAGTAAGATCCTTTGTGAAAATATCTGCAATTTTATTCTTTATAGGCACATACTCTAGTTTCACCTCATTTTCAACAACTTTCTCTCTTAGAAAGTGTACCGGATTAAGATATGTTTTTTCCTTGAATGCGTCACCTGATTCTTTGATATATTGATAGAAATTGTATTATCACACAAGATATAAATAGGTTCATTATATGATATTTTGATATCCTTTAATGTTTGTTTCATCCACAACACTTGCGTGCAACAAGATGCTACAACGATATACTCTACTTTTACAGTAGATAAAGATATTGAATCATGTTTTTTGGTTAGCCAAGAAACCAACCTACTTCCAAGAAATAAAACACCTCCACTTCTACTTCTTCTATCATCCACACAACTTTCCCAATATGCATTTGTATAATCACTTAAGGTGAAATTAGTATCTTTTCGATACCATAGACCATGTTTTGGAGTGCCTTGAAAATATCTGAGTATCCTCTTGTCAAACTACTGTCAAACTGCCACGTGTCCTCTTGTCATTCGCTGACCGTTCTAACTTTATTGTCCAACTCAATTGACCCAACTCTGAGCTCACCCGAGCTCTCCAAGTCTCTACCACTCCACCACTGAGCTGACTCTACCCATTCACAGTAAAGCGGTGAGCCCTGCCGAGCTCACCCATGCTTCCCCGCGCAACCATCGAGCTTGTCTTCACCTGTTGTGGTATGGCGGTATGTGCCTTTGAGCTCTGCCTTGTCTTGCCCGCTCTACCGCTGCTCCATCCGATTCGACCCGCAGTAATGCGGTGAGCTCATCCAAGCTCACCCTTCGACTCCACCAAGCTCTACCAAAGATACCTCACGCTAACGCCGAGTCCAACTGACCCATCCATGGTTTGTTAGTATGACAATCTAAGCTCACTCCTTTTCTGCACTGCACTACCGCTGCCCGATTGGACTTGACCTGTGGTGTGGTGGTAACCGTCAAGCTAACCGTTAGCGATCATACCACGTTATCGTGGGGGCCGCCAGGCCACCCTCTAGTAGGGTTGTAACCACCAGATGAACTGTTGGCGGTCTCACCGCAGTCACTGTGGTGAGTGGAGTCACCACTCGCGGTATGGTGGTAATTGCCAAGGCAACCGTGGGCGGTCTCACTGTGGCCACCATGGTGAGTCAACTCACTGCGCGCGGTAAGGTGGTAACTGCCAAGACTGCCACTTTGGTACTGTTAGGGCAATGCTAGACCGCCATGGTAAAGCAGTAAAGGGCAGAAATGAAACAATTTTTGCCAAGTCCATAATGTCTCAGACTCAAAATTGGAAGTTGAGACATAATTTTTCTCAACAAGCTCCCACTTGGCGAAGACTTCTAGTTTCCTCAAGACTTCAAAAAATCACTGACGGTCATAGGCCCCAAGGCCCATCGATTATGCGCACCATCTAAACTTGTTTGTGCTCACTGACTTTGTTAAACATCTACAACATTCTTCAAAGTGTCGACCTTTTCAAGACAGACTCTTCCATCTTCCACCATGTCTCTCATGAAGTGGTACTGCACATCGATGTGCTTCGTCCTGGCATGGAAGTTTGGGTGCTTTGCCAAACAAATGACACTCTGACTATCACAGTTTATAGTGATTTGCCCTACATTAAAACCAATGTCTGAACACAAGCGTCTCAACCAAACAGCTTCCTTGCAGGCGTGAGTTGTTGCCATGTACTTTGCCTCTATCATGGATAAAGCAACTATAGCTTGTCGCTTGCTCATCCAACTGATTGCTCCACCATTAAGCATGAACATGTATCCACTGGTGGATCTCCTAATGTCAATGTCCCCTGCCCAGTCAGAATCAACATATCCCTAAATGCTGAGAGTCCTCTATGATGCAACCAAATTGCCATGGTAACATAGAGCATAATCTGAAGTCCCTTTCAAATATCTGAACACTCTCTTCACAACATCCCAATGTGACCTTCCCGGATTTTCCATGAAATGGCTTAACACTCCCACTACTTGGGCAATGTCTGGTCTTGTATAGACCATAACATACATCAAACTGCCAAAATCACTTGCATAGGGCACACTGGTCATGTCCTCCATCTTAGAAGTAGACTTTAGATAGTCTTCAATAGATAGTTTCATTCCCTACATAACTGGAACAACTCACTACTTGCAATCGTTCATACCAAATCTCTCCAGAACGGTGTTCACATACTTACTCTGACTTCCCTACAGATTTCTGCTTGTTTTGTCCCTGGTTATCTCCATTCCTAGAATGTACCTTGCTGCACCAAGATCTTTCATTTTGAACTTTGCAGAAAACTGAGATTTAAGATCAGAAATCATAGTCTTGCTATTTTCTATGAATAACATATCATCCACAAATAGTGTAATAACAAGCACATGATCATTCTCAAATTTATGATAAACACAATGATCATATTTTGATCTTACAAATCCCATAGATAACACAAATGTGTCAAATTTATGGTACCACATTCTAGGAGACTGGTTCAAACCATACAAAGATTTATTTAACTTACATACCATATTTTGTTTACCTTTCACAACGAAATGCTCAGGCTGGGACATATAAATTTCTTCTTCCATCTCACCATGGAGAAATGATGTCTTCACATCCATCTGCTCAATTTCAAATTCATACACAGTTTCCAATGACAACAAAAATCTGATGGATGTCAACTTTGCTACAGGGGAAAAAATCTCTCCATAATCAATTCCCTCAATTTGGGAAAATCCATTTGCAACCAGGCTTACCTTATACTTCTCAACACTACCATCAAGGAATGTCTTCTTTTTGAATATCCACTTACAACCAACAGGCTTCCACCCTCTAGGCAATTGTACCAAATCCTAGGTTTCATTCTTCTTCAATGAATCCATCTCTTCATTCATGGCTTCCAACCAAGAATTTGAATCAGTCATGATGATTGCTTCTATTATAGTCCTAGCCTCATCGTTGCTAGTAATTAAAGCATAGGCACAATCCAAATCTAACATAGAGAAACCATAACTTTCAAGTTTCCTTTTTTCTCACGTAGATCTTATTACAGGCTAAGGTTGTGGTTCTTCATCATCAGAACTTTCAGAGCTACTTGAGCTCTCCTTAGTCTCGGGTACACCATGCAACTCTTCCCTTTCTGGAGTTTGGGGAATCTCAATTGCATTCTTCTTATTGTCACTTTGATCTATCTCAAGCTATTGATCACTTGCTGAAGGTTTCAGCTCACGAAATATCATACTTCTGTTGTACAAAACCTTCTCAGTAACAGGGTTCCAAAGCTTTTATCCCTTCACACCAACGCCATAGCCGATGCAAATACATTGGACAACGTTGTTATCCAATTTTGATCTCTTTTCATTTGGCACATAAACATATGCCTCACAACCAAAGACACAAACATGGCTCAGAGAGGGCTTCTTACCAAACCATGCTTACAAAGGTGTCTTATCAACAAGAGCAGAGCAAGGTGATTGGTTTACCAGATAACATGTTGTAGCCACAACCTCAGTCCAAAAATTCTGCTCCAAACCAGCACCACTCAACATACTCGCCTTTTCCATCAATGTCCTATTCAACCTTTCTGCAACTCCATTTTGCTATGGAGTGTAAGGTATGGTTTTATGCCTTTTAATTCCATGATCAGTGCAATACCTTTCAAAATCTGCAGAACAAAATTCACCGCCATTTCTGTCCTCAAACATTTAATTTTCGTTCCAGTCTGATTCTCTACCAAAGATTTAAATTTTTTAAACTGACTGAACACTTCTGATTTACTTTTAAGAAAGTATACAATGCCCTTCTTGAATAGTCATCAATAAAAGAAACATAATATCTAGACTTCGATAATGAAGGAACATTAACAGGACCAAACACATCAGAATGAACATAATCCAGTATACCGGAAGATTTATGAGGACTCGAGTAAAATGAAACACAATGTTGTTTTCCATAGATACAATGTTCGCAAAAATCGAACTCAAGGTTACAATCATCAAGCCCTTCTACAAGATTTTTATTTTTCAAGGTTTTTAAACCTTTCTCACCTATGTGACCTAGTCTATGATGCCACAACATAGTCTTCACAGCTAGGAGTTTTACCTCCAAAGCATTTGCAAACAGAGAAGTGTCTTCATCTTTCTCTACAGGAGCAACTTTGCATGACTTTTCAAAGGCACTGTTACATTGAACAGGACGTGCATCCAGCTTATACAGAGTGCTAGTACGAACACCCTTAGCTAGCACCATTGCACCTCTAGCCATTTTACATCCTCTACTAGAGAAATAAACTTCTACACCAGCATCATTTTACTTACTAAGAGAAAGAATATTATGAGCCAGACCTGGTATATGCAGTATGCCACCAATACCTTTGACTCTCTCGTTAGGAAACTGAATTCTGACTCTTCCTCTGCCAACAATCTCCAACATTGAATCACTTGCCAAGTACACCTTTCCACCATCATACTTCTCGTACTTAGAGAACCATTCTCTATTGGATGTCATTTGAAAGGACACATGAGTCAACCAGCCAGACATCATCTGATGCTTGAGTTGTCAAGGTTGCTGCAATGAAGGCATCTGCATCACTTTGAGAAGATTCATTATCAGAAGCATTCTTCTTCTTCTTCTCCTTGCAGTCCTTTCGAATATGACTAGGTTGTCCACGGTTCCAACATCTCACCTTGAATTTTTTACCAGGAGACTTTGATCTCCTTGCAGATTTGGATTTCGACTTCTTGTCCTTCTTCTTGCCTTTCTCCTTTGGTCTACCTTGAACAACAAGAACCTCTTTGGCCATCTCTGCAGACTTTCTCCACATCTCTTCAGAAAACAATGAGGCAACAATGTCTTCCATCTTGAAATTAGTGGTAGTAATTCCAATGGCCATCACAAGATGATCCCAACTGTCAGGTAAAGAACATAATAGGAGCATGCAATGATCCTCCTCCTGAATCTTTACACCTGCAAACGCCAGCTGAGTAACACTCATGTTAAATGAGTTCAGATGGTATGCAACAGATGCACCTTCTTCCATCTTCAAGGAGTAAAACTTCTTCCTCAGGAATAACTTATTTACCAGAGACTTTCCTTGATAAATATCACCAAGATTCTTTCACAATGAAGCTACAGATTGCTCCTCATGGACATTTAGGAGTACCGAATCAGCTAGACTCAGTCTTATAAGACCTCTTGTTTTTCTATCAACAAGATCCCAATCCTCTTGCTTCATACTTTGTGGCATAGTTCCAGAAACTGCAATCCAGAGGTCTCTATCCACAAGCAAGTCTTCTATTTTGATTTTCCATAACTCAAAGTTGTTGCCATTAAACTTTTCAATATCTACTCTACCTGATGTACTCGCCATCTCAAATAGAAACAAGTTTTAAAAATGCAAGACTCCCACTGAAACAGTATTAGCACAAAAAAATGACCTTTTCTCTCAAGGATAACATGACTGGCCAGGCTCCTATACCACTTGAAAGGAAAACAGGGGTGGATCTAATGACCCAAAAGTGCGGAATACATTCCCTTAACACTAATACAACAAAGGAGAAGAGAAAAAACAAGTTCTATAGCTCCTACAAACTACTTGAGATGAAAAATATACAACATAAAAGAGATAACAGATTATAAGCATTCACAGTTGACACAAGTATTTACGTGGGAAAACCTTTTCAGGTAAAAATCCCACCACACCAAGCAAAGAAAATTGTATTACAGTAATAAAAAATTACATACAATGTTCAGTCTTCACTCACTGTTCAGCTCACAATAACACTCAATTATCTTCACTCACTGTTACAATACTTCACATTCAAAGTATACAATGAATTGTGTCTAACAGTTCATCAACTTGCACTCATACGTGCATATCCATCAATCTTACATTGAATTTACAAGTCTTCATCGCATTTACCCTCTCAACCAATCCCACAGTTTCAGGTTCATGCATCGAACTTCATTGATTGCATTGAGCCACCCAACAATAACTTCACCACCCAAATCGGGTTCCTGTCATTAGCTGAAATCAGCTTGCAATTACTGCTTTTACCACATTGGCCTTTAGCCAATCAAACTGCCACGTGTCCTCCTATCATTCGCTGACCATTCTGAATTTTTGGTCCAAATCGGTTGACCGAGCTCTCCAAGTCTCTACCGCTCCACTGTCGAGCTGAATCTACCCATCCACAGTAAAGCAGTAAGCCCTGTTGAGCTCACCCATGCTTCCCCACACAACCGTTGAGCTTGTCTTCACCCATCGCGGTATGGCGGTATGTGCCTCCGAGCTCTGACTTATCTTGCTTGCGCTACCGCTGCTCCATATGAGCTGACCCACGGTAATGCGGTGAGCTCTTCCGAGCTCACCTTTCGAATCCACTGAGCTCTGCCAAAGATGCCTCGCGCTACCACTGAGTCCAACCGACCTATCCGCGGTGTGGCGGTATGACCATCCGAGCTCACTCCTTGTTTGCACCACGCTATCGCTACCTTGTAGGAGTTGACCCGCGATGTGGCGGTAACCGCTGAGCTAACCGTTAGTGGTCATACCGCGCTACCATGGGGGCTGCCAAGTCACCCCATGGTAAGGCAGTAACCGCCAGACGGACCACTAGCGGTCTCACCATGGTTACCGCGGTGAGTGGACCCACTGCTCGTGGTATGGCAGTAATTGCCAAGGCGACCTTAGGCAGTCTCACCACGCACGGTAAGGTGATAACCACCAAGAATTCTACCACGGTACCACCAGGGCAATGCCAGACAGCCGCAGTAAAGCGGTAAAGGGCAGAAGTGAAACAATTTTTTCCAAGTCCATAATGTCTGAGGCTCAAAACTAGAAGTTGAGACACAATTTTTCTCAACACTCTTCACAAAAAAATGTTAAACTCATTGGAGGTGAACTTTCCACCTCTATTAGACCTTAAGAACTTGATTTTCATATCTATTTCATTCTCAACCATAGCCTTAAATTCTTTAAACTTGTCTAGAGCTTATGATTTTTCTTTGAGAAAAGTTACCCAAGTCATTCTAGAGTAATCATCAATTAACAACATGAAATACTTGTCACCTTGAAAGATTATTGCTCTTGTAGGTCCACATAGGTCTGTATGCACTAACTCCAAAGGTCATGTGGTCTAGAATATTCTTTGATATTGAACCTATTTTTTATTTGCTTCTCAACTTGACATTCCTTGCAAACTGCATTGACAGGCTTTATAATTCTTGACAAATCTCTCACAACTTGAGTAGAGCTAATCCCACTAGAATATAAAAATCGATGTGACATATTCTTCTATTCCATAGCCAACTTTTATTGATTTGTTTCATAAATAATTTATCATTAGCACCTTTGAGCTAATAAACATTCTCATATGTCTTTGTTCCTACAACAACCAAAGTTATGGATCTTCCTTTTCTGATTTCACAACCACCATCCTGAAATACAAGATTATATCATTTGCTACACATTTTTCCTATACTTAGAAGATTATGTCAGAGATCCTTGACATAAAGAACATCATCTACATTATGACCGCAATCAAAACTAATTGAACCTTTTCCACATATCTTAACATATGTATCATCACCGAACTTAACAAGACCACCTTCAAACTTCTCAATTTTAGAGAAAATACTTATAACTTGTCATATGATTTGAGCATCTGCTATCAACTATCCAGTGATTTTTCTTCTCTCTAGCATGAAAAGAAATCATAGTAGTCCCTTTGATGTTGTGACCTATTTACAGAGAAATTTCCTTCATACATATGTCAAATTTAGTAGAATTATTTCCAATATTTAGAGCAATGAATAAGCATTCATAATTTTTATCATCTGGGTATTTAGATTTATCATCAAATATGCTAGCATCTTTTTTAACATAATAAAAAATTCTGACAAATTTACCTTTATTATCCTTATGTTTTTCACCTAAGACTTTAGATGGACATCTTGAAGCTTAATGACCTATTTTTCCAATTAAAACATTTTAAAGGTAGTTTACCTTTGTATTTTCTAGTCCCCTTTTCAATCTCCTAACAATATTTTCTTTCATCTCATCAAAGATCATCTAAATCTGATCCATCACCCTTCTCTGTTTTGCTAGCTTTAAAAGAAATCTCTTTTCTTTAATCATTTTGACCAAACTCTCTCAATTCGAAAGTAGTTAAAGCACCAAACAAATGATCTCTAGAATAATGATCTAAATCCTGACCTTCCTTAATAGCAAAAAATTAATAACTATAATATTTAGGAAGAGTTCTTAATACCTTCTTTACCACCTCATCTTCTTCCAATTTTCCACCAAGTTCATTGATGGGATTGACAAATTCATCCTCTTTATGCATGTAGCTTGCAATATATGCATCTTCTGACATCCTTAGTGTTTCAAACTTAGTCTTCAAATTTTGCATCTTTGCTTGCTTGAACATATCATCTCCTTTATAAATACTTTCTAGCTTCTTCCAAATTTCTTTACTAGATTTATAGCTCGAAACCTTCACAAGTTCTATTTCAATAAGACCACTCAAAAGAGCATTCATTTCTTTGTCATTTTTCTCATATGTCTTGATCTCATCATCAATTTTTAGACCATTAGTAGGAATGGCATATCCATCTTCAATTTACTTCCAAACTCCAAACCCTAAGGACACAAAAATACCTTCCATCTTGCTTTTCCAAAATGCATATTCCATCCCATTAGACAACAAAGCCTCCTTCCTATGCATCATCCAAATCTACCTCAAGCGGTTAAGCTTCTTCCAAGGAACATTTCTCTAATACCAATTGTTAGATGCACATGACAACTTAGAGGGGGGGTGAATTTGTTATACATTAAAACATCAAAACCCTCATTAACATTTAGATCCTTATTAACCCTTAACCCCTTAATCAAATTTAGCATGAAAGTAAAAAATTGAAACAACAACATATCAAAATACCATGCACAATAGAACACCATATTTACATGGAAAACCTAAGAAGGGAAAACCCATGATGAGGATTAGCTCACAATATAAAGTAATAGCAACACCAAATACAATAGGCTCACTACCGGAGGGCTCATTACCCAAAAGAAATAAGGGCTCACTATCAATGGCTCGCTGATGGATTAGAAAGAAGAAAGAAAGGAATCGTTACAAAGATAAATCCATCTTAGAGCAAGAGGAAGATCCACCACAACATCTCTGAACCATCAACAACATCCAACTCACTACCTTCAGTAACCTCTGGTACAATAAAAATGTAGACCCTTCTGATCATTGCTTTAGATTCATATCACATATTTCACATACCTTCTAAAAATCCACCATCATCTCCAATGATTTACCTTTCTTATATACCATCCATAACCTTGAAACCATTATCCAAGGTCGAGTACGCACCTCAAACATGCAATTATAAAATAGGTCAATACCAAACACTTCCACAATGGAAAGAAGTGAAGGATGACCATGCCATGGGTTGACTAGGACCCAAATATACTTTGAAATTCTTTGAAAATCTTCCACAAACAACACACTACTTCCATAATTAGTGCTAACACGCCAGGTGGGTCAAACCTGTATTGACGCCCTTAACAACTAAGTCATGCTTAACTAGGTTTGAATATGAATCTGTGAAGCAAATAAAAACACTCCACAATATCCATACAAAATCTCAAAATATTCTAACATCATCAAAATATTCTACAACTCTAACACACCCACTTGAAATTGAGAACACCATCATTCTGTGCAACCAAACACACTAACACAGACATCGAACAAACCAAACAACCTTGCAGAACACCACAACACTTGAAACTTCAAGGAAAGGTAGGTACAAACAATATAAAAATGTTCCCAGACCCACAAGACAAGAACCTTCACCGCAGAGAAATGTAGAACAATCGCATTTCTCCCAAACACTTTGTTTCACTAGACAGTCATGCTGTCAAACACAAATTTCACTACAAAATGATCCAGAACATGAAACTATAGATATATAACCTTTGAACACCTTTAATAATCATATCCAAACCACGTAGGAATATCTTCAATAATAAAAAAATCCGAAGCAGAACACTGAACACACTCTATCACACCGAACTCTCTTTTATTCAAATTTTCTCAAAAGCACTTGGAAACTAAGTGAACCAACTACATTAGAAAAACAACTAACATCTCTACAACATGTATGCGACATCTACAACACCTCTCATCAACTATAGCACATCCAACTATCTCTCCAAATAAAACTTCTGCAACTATACTAAAGTAAGACATCAATGACAACACTAAAAACATTGTATTGACATCAATACCAACAAATCCAGACTTCCAACAACTCCAATGCTAGGGGTTTAAATTATCAACACCGGCAACATTCCAACAATCTCTTCATACAAGGGGTTGACATCAATGACAACACCTAAACCACTCAAGCTTCCAACATATACCCTATGTACCGTCAACCCTATACCCTCAACCTTATACCCTAAATTTTATGCCCTCAACCTTATACCCTAAATGTTATACCATAAACCCTCAACCCTAAATAGATACCTTATACCCTCAACTGTAAACCTAATACCCTCAAACCTATACCCAATATCCTCAACTCTAATCCCTATGCTATATACACTTAACTCTATACCCTCAACCTTGAACACTATCCCTCAACCTTATACCCTCAACCCAATACCTTATACCCTCAACTATAAACCCTATACCCTGAAATTTATACCCAACACCATCAACCCTAAAGCCTAAACCACAAATTTCTAGACCTAGCCATGAATAAGGTGGATGTTGTGAAGGGTGTTACCAAACATGCAAAGCTTAATAGGTAGGATACAATTTTACCAGGATTTCTATCTATTGAGAAAGCAACTAGGGGACTTTGAGGAAGAAATGTGTTAATGAAATTCTAGACTTAAATATGCAACTTGATAATCATATTTAGCTACAAGAAGATTTATCCACATCAAAAAAAGATTGCACATGTAAGAGAGGATGTCTCAAGAATGGACAAAATAAAAATGAATAAAAGATAGAGTAAAGTCTAAAGGTCAATAGAATCTACATCCCATTCAAGATATCAGTAGTTATTGTTCTTATAAAAAGAGCAATCATTTCTCCTCTAATTATTTAGATGCTAGTATTTAGTATTGCTTCTGGGTTAGATTGTGTAGAATTTTTTGCTTCAACGTTTCAGATCAAACTCTGTGATCTATCATCAGAAAAGGTGTGAATATTTAGATGCTACCAATATTCCCTCTTTTGATAGTGAGCAAGATCTTGAAAGGTGTGAATATCATTTTCTTTCCAAATATTGTGATCCACATAGTTGCAATGTGAATGCATCATTAGAGAGAGAGGAGTAAGAAGAGGTGGATGGAGAGCTAGATGTGGAGGGAGTGAGAGACCTAGGGAAAGAGAAGATATAGGGGAAGAGAGGTGAGATATCCAAGGGGAGAGAGAGGTGAAATGGGGGTTTAAGAAGGGAGGGGGAGATAGAGAGGGGGAGAGGAATAAAGAGAAGGGATATTCTATAGAGGGGAGGGAGAGGGAGGAGGAGACAAAAGAATAAAGAGAGAGGAGTAACAAGGGATGGAGGAAGTGTGAGACTTAGGGAATGAGATAAAGAGGTGCTGACCTAGAGAGGGGAGGGAGAGATAAGAGGAGAGAACAAAGAGAAAGAGAGTGCTAAGGAGGGATGGATAGGTAGACAAGGTGTGACTAGGAGACCTAGTGAGGAGAGAGGTAGAGAGGTGAGGGGGAGATAGAATAAAATGAGAGATAATTTCACACAAAAGGAAAGAGGATAAGGATGGAGGGAGATAGGTGGAGAGGGAGGGAAATAACTAGAGAGGGGAGAGATGTAGAGGTGAGAGACCTACAACTTGGGGAGAGAGGGGTAAGAGACATAGGGGGAGAGATAAATGAGAGAGATAGAGGGGGAGAGAGGGGTGAGAGGCATAAGGGAGATGTCGAGGTGAGAGAGATGGAGGGGGAGAGAGGTGGGTAATGAGATGAGGAGAGGTAGAGAGGTAAAGAGGGAAGGAGAGAGAGAGAGACCTAGATATGGGGAGAGAGAGGGTGGAGGGAGAGTTAGTGATTGAGAGAATGGAGAGATCCACTAACTCATTTGACCCCAATTTTTGACGAAACCTTTCGACGAAAGCTATATAATCAGATGTATAGTCGGGCACTTATGCAAATTTTCATTTTTTTTTAATTTTTACCCCGACGTTCGTTGAAATTTCGACGAATCGTTGTTTTGTCTACATTTCGACGAAGATCTTTCGTCGAAATTGCGACGAACCTACAAAGTTAAATTGTGGCGGGCATAAATGAAATGAGCTTGACTATTTATTGCGACAGTGTTTTTCTCGACGGTTTTCTTGGGGAAAATCAAAAGAAACTCAAGAAGATATCGCCAGGTTGAGGGTAGTCATTATCTTTTTCCAGAATTCATTTGTGAAGTCAGATTTGTACTTCCAGGTTTGAAAATCATACTTTAAAGCAACATCTCATCAGATTTCATTTTTAGTCTTGTGCATTTTTAGAATTTCATTTCTAGATTTTAGACCTGGCTTCACAAATTCTTTATAAGGGAATTTTTTATAACTAATGGAAAATTCTTGATGGATTTGGACAAATATTATATTTGCAAGGTTTCAATTTTAACCCTAATGATCAATTTGCAATAGATTTGGGAGCCATAGCTAGATAATATCAAAGGTGTTGGTTGTTTTTTTACTGTAACCAAGTTTATCTTCTAGACACATAGCATATAAAATATCAGATAATACTACCTTACAATACCATCAATCTATATTCTAACCCAATACTACTTATCAAATCCTTATATGAATATAATCACCTATAACCTCACTCAAGCATTTTAATTAATTCCTTGAATTAAAGCCAAAATGAGAATTACACACACTATAACAGTGAGATGAACAAAATGACCCTTGATCATTTTATTCAAGATAATAATATATTCATACAATGGAGATACATGACCTTGAAATGAGTAATTTTCATTCAGATGCTAGTACTGTCTTGAAAATTAAGTACCCATGAAACTAAAACCTACAATAGAATGACACCAAACCTAAGAATAGTATCTTCACTATAATATTAGGCTCTTTACAAATTCGCTCTGCAACTTCAGTTAGACTTGACCTAAAGATATCTAACTTGCTAATTCGTATTTCTCGTCCTGAAATCCTTCTTATAGGGAAAATGAAGGAGCAACAAGCATCGGACCAAAAATACACATGTCACTAGTCACTTGGACCGCCTTATGACATTTCAAAAATTTGTTACAACAACTGAGTCTCTGGAGAATCTTCTTGTTCATCCCGTCCACTGGAGAATAACTGTTGCATTTGCCAAACTTTGAAAACTTGCACCAAAACTGCCACCAAGACATAGCCAAAATTTGTTATAACCATAACCATTGAGCTATTAACTGCCGGTTGTAGACTCTGTCCTATTCTTATTCAGTTAAGTACTTTTCTACCCATCCTTGATATTCCTCATCCGTTGGCCAATTAAAATTTACCACCTAATTTACCTTGGCACTATAAGGTGTATACTTTATTGCTACTTGATTCGCCTCCCTTTCAAAAGATTCAAAAAATGTGCTAGTGTTAATTATTTTATCCATACTACTCATCAGCATGTCATAATCTGAGTCATCACAAATCAATTTGATTTGTGCATTGATGATTTCATCTACCCTGTCCTGCCATTGCTGCAGTGATCTAACATTTCCTTGGGCATCTACAATATTTGGTAAAGATGTGTCACTCCAGTCATCAAAACTCTTTACCAACTCTTTAATCCTCCTGTTGAAATCATCAGGTAAGGCGTGGAAACCTTGCAGTGACTTCACAAAGTCTTGAGTAGGCCTTAATTGTTGAGGCCTATTAGCTGCATTTTGAGAATTTCATTTCCAAATTTTGTTGTGCAAGTTCAATATTCTAATTTTAGGAGTATAACAGTTGGAAATCATTGTAAAAACAGAATTTAATAATTTTTGGAATTAGCATTTGAATATGTTTTTTGGGGTCATTAAATTCAGACTATCTTCTCTTTTGCAGGGGTGGTTGCATGCCGAATTTTTTTGGTGTAAAATATTATATTTTGTTACTTGTGTATGATTAAAAATTATTGGAGTATGTGTGAGTTTGATATTTTTTGAAGATCTAAATATTCAATCTTGGTAAAGAAAAATCATGTCAGATAATATTAGTTCAGAACAAAATGAAGAGACAGTTGCTAGATTGTGGGCTATATTGAAAAGAAAGGGTGATGAGAAATGTTATTGTCTTTGCAATAATTGCAAGGGCTTAAAGATGAGAAGAATTTTAATCACAATAGATGAGAAACATTGTAGGCAGCATGGTCATGTTGAAGGGGGGCATGATTATCATCCATTGGTAAGTTGTTCATTATATGTGTTTATATTGATTGAATTTGTAAATATTTATATTGTTTTAACATGATATATATGTAAAAAAAATCACTTGATCATGATCATGGTTTATTTGTGTTTGTCATTATTATAAAGGTGGGGCGCCCTAGGGCACACGATATGAATTATCACGGCCCTGAGAATGTGGTTTTGCAAGCGGAGGAACATGGAGTTGTGAATATTGAAGATGAAGTTAATGATCCTATGGAAGAAGATGATCATGCACCAGAAAACACAATTGAAGATGATGGTACAAATACATTGATCCATGACACATGTAGTGGCACTTCTGATCAAGTTGATCAAGATGACTTTGATGATGTTCATGATTTACCTATACTTGAGAAGGCATACGAGCCCCTTTATGAAGGCTCCCAAACAACTCTTCTCTTTGTTGTATTGTTGTTGGTGAACTTGAAGGTTATGAATGGTTTATCCAACATAGCAATCTCATGGATGTTAAGGTATGTCATATATGTCATCTTTTTTTATCTATTTTAATTGTTGTTAGTTCATCGCTAGTAAATAAAGGATGAAATATGTACCTTTAATGTTCTTTATATTAACAAATTATTTTTTATTGTAGATTGATTGGTGAATTTTTGTTACCACCATCAAATATTTTACCTTGCTCATACCGAGATTTATCTGGCATTATGAAAGATATTGGAATGGAGTATCAAGCAATAGATGCATGTCCCAATGATCATATTATATATCATAAAAAACATGAATTTGCAATAGAATGCCTGAAATGTCATATTAGTAGATATCGAACAGATCAACTAACAAAAAAGGTGCCTCACAAGGTTCTTCGTTATATTCCCATTATTCCACATATCCAACAATTATTTAGGTGCGAAAGCTTAGCGCAATTTATGGATTACCATGCACGTAATAGAAGTGGAGATAAGATTCTTCAAATGCCTGAGGATGGTTCTACATTTAGGGACATGGAGGAAAAATGGCCACACTTTAAAGAAGAACCTCGTAATCTCAGGCTTTCATTGGTAGCGGACGGTGTCAATCCATTTGGAGAGCTGAGATCTATTTACTCGGTGTGGCCTGTTTTTGTTATCAACAATAACATTCCTCCATGGATGTCAATAAAGAGGGAGCACATAATGTTGGCAATGATTGTTCCAAGTATTTGCTTACATCAATTTTCTTTAACATAGTAGCATCTCATTTGTCTTATTTGTTGCATAATGACTTATATGTTTTTTCATTTAATAGTCATGTACATGAATTTATATATATTGCAGTAAAATGGTTATAATAATTATGTAATGTTTATGTTCATTCAACTAGGTAAGTACCAAGTTAAAGATATGAATGTATATATTGAGCCTCTTATCGACGAGTTACTAAAGTTATGGAATGGCGTCACTATGTATGACGTATCTAGACCAATAGGACAAAGACAATTTCAATTCCATGCAATGCTTGTATGGACAATTCATGATGCCCCAAGGCTAACACATTTTTCTGGTATGTTATAACGTTCGACTGCATGACTTTAACGATATTTAATTTTATGAAGTAGATATCATGCATGTTTTTTAAATAATCTATTCATTATATATAATTATAAAAATTGACATATTTAATCCAATTATATATGATTTGCAGGTCTTCAAACAGAGGGAAAATTTGCATTTCCAATTTGTGGTCCAAAGATGAAATCTTGTCATTCAACAAGTTTAGGAAAGCAGGTGTTTGATGGGTATAGGCACTTCCTCCACATAAATCATAAGTATCGAACTACTGAAAAACATATTTTCAACGGGAAAGAAGAGACTACATCAAAACCACGAAGAATGACACCTCGCCTATGGAAGTTGGAATATAATAGAATTAATTGTCAAGGTTATACATCAAATCCAATTGTTTATCTATCATTTATGATATGTTTTGAATTTATATTTTTATATTGTGTTGTGTTTACTCATGCTGTAATTGACAATGATTGTCGTTGTTAATTTGTTTAACTTATATGCTTCATGAAGGTCGTTAAGGCATTAATGTTCGACTTCCACAGGGACTACAAATTTATCCCAAACAATTTAGTAGGTTACCCTACTATGAGCAGCTACAATTGTGCATTTGTTTGATATAATGCATATCGGAAAGAATATGACGGAAACGTTATGGAAAATATTGGATGGAAGGCATGACAAAGAAAAAATTGTCAAAATTTCTAGTGACATTCAGGAAGCCAGTCATGCAATGGAAAATGTCATTCAATTAAATAGCGATGGAGACCAAATTAATATAAGTTCCCTTCCTTGGTTATTAACGAAGCAACAAAGCAATGCTATAAAACAAGTCATACGAAAAATTTGATTTCCCACAAGATTTGTTGCGAACATAAACAATATCATAACAAAGAAAAGTGAATTTGGGTCAAGGATGAAAACACATGATTGGCATACCTTCATTAAGGTAATTATTCTGGTATATTATATATATATATTTGTATACTGCATGTACTTTTCAGTGTATTATGTTTACTACTTTTGGAAAAATATTAATGAAAATATCATTTTATAATTATTGCAGTACGTTCTACCTTTATTTCTCCCAAACAACTTCGACAACAATGTCAAGCAAGTTATATATGATCTTGGAAAATACATGAGGTAAGTAGCAATATTTGTTCAATTCGTTGTATATTTTTGTTAAATATCATTAATAGATTTGTGTCTTGAATCACTTGTAGATGGTTGTCATCTAAAGCAATCCATAAAGAAGATATAAATTATTGGAATAGAAGAATTCCTCATCTAATGTGTGAAATGAAAAAGTGTCTACCTTCGACATTTTTCAATGCACAAGAACACTACCTCATACACCAAGTTGAAGAGATTGAATTGTGTGGACCTGTACACACAAGGTCAATATGGATGGTTGAGAGGCACTTGAAATTTTTGAAAGCTTTGGTTAGATAGAGAGCACATCCCGAGGGTTCTATGGTGGAGGGATACCTGGTATACCAAACCATGGTGTACATTACTGAATATCTTCCTAAGTTTGCAGCAAAGATCCATGTAGATCGCATTTGGGATCCCAACTCCATTAACAAAATCAAAGGGGAGTACCTGATGGGGAAAGGTAGATTGAGGAAAGTGTTGTAATTATAAGATAGTCATGGAGATTAATTAGAATACATTTTACATTTGGTTTTTATGTATATTGTACTTATTTAATTATTAATCTTCAATACTGATCAATTATAAATTAAGGTCGTATACCGTGGTAATTAACTAATTATACGTCTTTTGTGAATTTCAATTTTTTTTGATACAGTTGGTCGAGAGTGGGATGCACTACATTTGTACGTCGCAAACAATCTTGATTGGATGACGGTATGGATTGAACGATGTCAACAATTTGGTCGCGCATTAACATGGGATGGTGTGGCTTCATTGGTTAAAGAAGCTCATCGTAATGGATATTCCAATGTTACACCAAAGGAAATTGATTTAGCATATGGTTTAAGAGATAAATAGGTATGTATAAATATATTAATCACCCATATTATTTAATTATTTTGAATTATATTGATGTATATATATGTTGAGATTTTTTTCTTTGCATACATTCGGCCAAGAATAAATATGTTTATCAATTGACGATATTGTAATAAGTTTTGCATGTTTGACATATTGCAGGTGAAACACCACAAGGCTATGTGGTGCAATGGTCATAAATTTTGAATCAAAAAGTTGGATGACACGAAGAAAACTTGTGATTCTGGGATAACTGTAGTCTTCCAGGTGACTAATGTTTCATCTAGAAGCGACATACATCCAGAAGTCTCATAAAATCAATACTATGGGATATTGGATGATATACTTGAGTGTGACTTTAAGTCCTTCAAATTAGTTATGTTCGTCGTCCTATAGTATAGGCTACGATTGAATGAAAATGATCTTGAGAGAATTGTTATTGAACATGATAATGGATTTATCATGGTTAATACAAGGTATTTTGAGCAAGTTGGAAATGAGCCCTATGTTCTTCCAAGCCAATGTGAACATGTATTTTACTCAGAGGTTCTAGGTAAAGCAGGTTGGTCATATGTTGTTAGACATGATCCAAGAGGAAGACCGGTAAAGTATAATGTGGTGGAAGAAGAAGATACTGAAGAAATAGAAGATGATGTAGATGATGATCAGGATCAACAGTTAGTTGATGATGTGCCTGATGAAGATGTCGAAGAGGAGGAACTAGATCATGATGATGTAGGAGTTAATGTTCATGAAGATGATATCCGTGTGGATGATGACATTATCGAAACTGATATCAATGACGATGATGATGATATGACCAATCCTTACAATGTTGAATCTGGATCGGATGATACAGACAAAGAGTTGGATGAAGAAGAAGATCAATGACATTGAAATGTATGAGTTATGTTATTGTATTATCTATTTGATATTATTTTCTTGATAGAATTATATTTGACTTATGTGGTTACATAATTAATTTATGATGTTTTTAATTTTAATTATATTTGAATAATATTAGAATATGTTCAGTTAACAGATGTAAAAAATAAAATGGATAAACCAAAAGATGAAAGTGTGAGACCACTACCTTGTTGGGTGTATGGAGTCTAATGAAGATCTATAAAAGTGTAATCTATGATGGAAATAATTCAAAGTGTTTGGCACACAGATGTAGTTTATAACTTGTATAAATGTGCAAGTAAATGATTGACAAACTCTACTTGAGATAGAATGACAATCCTAGTTATGTGATTCTTCTTATTGATCCAATTAATACTCTTTAGTTACTGTGATTGACTAGAAGGGTTTAATCTTTACTTGAAAGAACCAAATAATCACATCACACAAATACAGCAAATGTGTATCGGTAAACTGAATATATATATATATATGCTTGATATATCAATTTAAACAACAAAGAAACATCAATAGTATCAACTACTTGGAGCATGAGATGATTGCAACGACATTTCACCACTTAAGATAGTCATTTAATTTGCAATTTGGTAGCAAGCTCTAAGCTAAGACAAACAGACACAGAACCTTACAAACACATATGATTTAGGCCAGTGCCATATACTATTGGGGAGTCAAATTCACAAATATTTAGATTTCCATAACAGGTTCAAACACATAACATATAAGATCTCTGACAATATTGCATTACAACAATGTCAATTTCTATCCTAACTCAATACTTCGTATCAAATCCCTTTACAAACATATCCATCTATGACTCCATCCAAGCATTTTAATTTACTCTTTGAATTAAAGAAAAAATGAAAATCATACACACCATAACAGTGAGATGAACGCCATAACCCTTGATTATATTATTCAAAATTGTGATATGTTTATACAAAGGAGAGCCATGAGCTCTAAATATATCATTATAACTCCAATGCTAGTACTGTCATGAAACATCAAACCTTCATGCTGTTGGAACTGTCAAATTTTGACAAATTCATTATTTCTTCATGATTATTAGTCTCCCAAAAAATATTCATAATGCAGACAAAAAAATCCTCACATAGCATATTTTACCAAAATCCAATTTAAAATTGTGCCATAACGCCCCCTAAATTTCAATTGACATTAAAATCTTTACATATGAAAATATCGGCATAAGTTGATGTAGGTCTCATCGATGATAATATACATATCCTAAATGTATCGGCAAGACATCAGAAGGGTCATGCCAATCAAGTTATACACATAGAGAATGCAGGTTTGTATATCTTATCAGCAAGACAAAATGTATTGGCGTGACGATGTAAGGTCACATTGAGCTAAATTACCTTTTTCCGATTAGAGTAACGTAAAGTCTATCGGAGAGAGATTTTAAAACACTGCCCATAGAATTATTAGTCATGCCAATAAAGCAAGGGGAGGACTCACTCAGTGAGACAAACGATGCCGGGGAGAATTCAGAAAGTCTTACCGACCCCTCAAGTTACACCGACAGAACTGAGCATACAAGGATGAATGGTGTTGAGAAGACAATGCGCATGGTCTCACCAAAGAAAAAGCGTATCGGTGAGACATGTCACCGTGGGGAGATCTAAGAGACATCATGGCAAGTATCATTTTGTCAGAAAAACAAAAACTTGGTTATGGCGACATAAGTCAATAAAGTGAGCATCTCGGTGAGACGAAAAGCTTTCGGAGTAAGGTGAAGAACTGTTGACCCGATTCATTAAGTCTAGGCGATAGTTTTTTTGGTGAAGGTCATGGCGATAAAAAAGCAGAAAGAAAGAAACTATCGGGGAGATTGTAAGACGTCTTAGCGGATGGGTGAACGTTGAATAGGTGGATCAGCCAGAGGTTTGAAATGTCTTACCGATGTGATCTTATCAGCAAGACATCAAACGGGTCATACCGATAAAGTTATACACTAGGAGAATGCAGGTTTGTATTACTTATCAGCAAGACAAAAGGTATCAGTGTGATGGTGTAAGGTCATATTGAGCTAAGTTACCTTTTTTCGATTGGAGAAAATTAAAGTCTATCGGAGAGACTTTGGTCATCGGAGAGAGATTTCAAAACACTAGTCGAAGTGCTATTGGTCTTGCCGATAAAGAAAAAGGAGGACTCAATTGGAAAGAAAAACGATGCCGGGAAGAGTTCATAAAATTCTTACCGACCCCTCAGGTTACATCGACTGAATTGAGCATGCAGAGAAAAAGGGTATCGATAAGACGATGCTCATTGTCTTGTCGAAGAAGAGGCGTATCGGTGAGACATGTCACCCCAGGGAGATCTAAGAGACATCATAGCAAGTATTATTATGTCGGAAGAACAAATTGCTTGGTCTCGGCGACATAAGTCGATAAAGTAAACATCTCAGTGAGACAAAGTACTTTCAGAGTAAGGCAAAGAACCATTGGCCCGATTCATTAAGTCTAAGTGATAGTTGTTTCGGTGAAATTCATGGTGATATAAAAAGCAAAAGGAAAGAAACTATCGGGGAGACTTGTGATGTCGGGGAAACTGCAAGACGTCTTGGCGGATGGGTGAACATTGAATAGGTGGATCGACCAAAGATTTGGAATGTCTTGCCGGTATGAGCCTTGATGTGACAGCGAGAATTTTGAAAAAAAAAACTTGCAACATTCATGTCTTGATCGGTAAAGACATTAATGGCGCCACGAAGCGTAGGAGATTTTGCATATCAGGGTATGATCAATTGAAATCATTGTCTCACAGAATTCAAAGTGAAGGAGAGCAAGGGAACCAACAAAGCAATTAAGGCATTCACTTGGCTTGAGTTTGAAAGAAGTTACAGTAAGTTTCTCGTCCTCTCAGAATTCATAAAAATTTGAATAATGGAAGGCACTGGTTCAGGAAAACTAAAGGGAAGAAAACCCAGGGATGGAAGCCAATCAAAAGCAAAAAAGAAAAATATTGAGTTTCAACTAGAAGGTACAGAAAGGAATCTAAATCAAGATCTCATAGACTAGTTACCTAGTTCTGGACCTAAAGCTAGGCGTTCTGCACAACTCAAAGCGGAAGTTGACAAATTGGACAACAAATGCAAATTTATAGGTGATGTTTGGACTTCGATTAGAGACTATGAGTTATTCAATTTTCATTACCACTGGAGAAATCGCTTTGAGCCAGTATGCAATGCATGGAGGCTCAATTTAGGGAATTAGTGTGCCCTAATGTTTTTATTGATGTCAAATTGGTAAAATTGTTGGCCCGACACTATGATTCGAAAAACAAAGCTATATGTGATTTGTCAGGGAATCCATTGATACATGTATCTGAGAATGCAATTGCTGACGTTTTCAGAATGGAGGGAATATGCAGTGAGAAAGTAGTGAGTGAAGAGCTCGATAGTGAGTTCAGAAGGATGGACACCATTTATAAAGGGTGGAGGTTACCTCTACACAGAATTAGGTGTCATGGCAAACCTACTCCAATGGAAGACAGTGAGGGGCCACCCTTTCATGTAGACCTCTTCGAACCTTACCTAAAATATACTTACTACTCAGTGGGATAGGTATTAGGATGGAGGTACCTAAGCATATGGCGGTTGTGCCCATGGTGATTGTTGCAGACATTCAGTATCACAATTCCAGATCATTTGACTATGATGCACATGTTTTTAAGGAGTTGGATGCATGTTTGATGGCGATAAAGAGTGGTGCTTATGTTCTCCATCTCAGATATTACTCAGTGTTGATGCACTTAGTGTTGTATTTTGGAAAAGAGCTAGGTTTATGGCCCCAGGAGCTAAGGATTTCACAATCCGATAAGGAAGGTAGGCCATTGCCTATTCAATTATGGACTGTTGTTTGGGACAGCAGGTTTGCCAATTCAAATTTCTTGCATTTTGAAGAATTCTTTGTGAAACCCTTGTATAGATTTTTTAGCCATCCTTGTGATTATTCTTTATCTGAACAAGTAAAAAGGTTTCTTAGGCCTAGAGATTACAATGGACCAATTAACCACAACTGGGGGGATTGGTATTGCTTAGAGAATGCCACAATGATTAGGGTTTATGGCTTTGAGGATACACCTTCCATTCTGCCCAGAACTATCCCAGATAGAATTGCATACCTAGAAATTGTTAGGCAAATGGATTACTCCAGTGTTATGAACTTAAGTTCATATGGGAAACATGATTTTATGCCCAGTACATTGTGTTTTAGTGATTTCACTATATTAGCTAAGGAAGGTTATGATCTGATTCTGGAAAAATTATTGCACTACAACATGAGAAGAGCACTAGTGAGAAAGAAATTTGATCCAGAAGGGTATATCCACTATGCCAGACAAAAAGTAAATCTCAGAGGGTACCATCATGTGCCCTTTAAATATGATGACATAATAAAAAATGCGGAGGCAGAGGAAGCTGAAATTGTGATTGAAAAACATAATCAGGAGTTGGTGGATGCTGAGTTGTTATCCTCCATTAAGGGGATTTCAGAAATAGACAAGCCACAAAGCTCATCTGGGAAAGTTTCAAGAATGAAGACTCGGGAGTATGCCTATGTTGCTAGAGAAATAGATGTTGAGGAAACCATGGATGTAGATACAAGACATGAAGACTATAGGTCTTTCATATCAGATGATGAATTTATAAAGACCTCAGAGTTTAAGACATTTTTATATAAGAAAAAAGGGAAAGAGATAAGGGGATAGGTTGACAATGTCACTCCAAGGAATGAGGATCAATTGTTAAAAAGCTTAAAGGATGAAGTAGACAAAGAGATGATTGACATGACCCCTGAAAAGGGGAGGGAGCTGCTTGAAAAGGCAGGTGTTATAATTTTTCCAGGTTTGGATATGAATTTTGCATTAGTATTTGATAGTTTCTTAAAAGATAACAATGCTACCCACAAGCTCAGTATAGAGAAGGTGACAGAGGTATACACAGGATCAAGATACAATCCTAATGATGAAACATTGATGATTTGGGCCTTGTATCCTCCTCACAAGAAATCAATTGTTATTGATACTGAAAAGGCATTTGGACATGTCATGACCCTGAAGGCTAGGGAGGTTGATCCTGTAGTGACTGCTGATATTGGGATAAATATAGCCAAGTTGAATAAAGCCCAAATCCAAGGATTGATAAGGGAAAGGGAGATGTACAAAACCAATAATGAGAGGATGTTGAGAGAGAATGAATGCTTGAAAGAATTGGTAGGTGGTGTAACAGAACCAATAAGGATGCTCACTCAAGGTGAGAGTTCACAGAAAAAAGACCATTGGGAAGGGTCAACTGCATACTCTCAAGGGAGAATGGATGCATTTGTTGCAATAATAAAAAAAAGGCAGGTTGTTTTAACCACTTGGTTAAATAAACTCTGGGGAAAACATTCACAGTACGTAGATGCAATAAAGGAACACGAGAGTGGATAGCAGAATTCAAGAAAGAATTGAGGAATTGGAGCAGGACACTCCTAGTAATGAAGAGATTGAAAATGCCACTTGTATTATGGATAGGCACAGGGATTTCTTTGAGGAGTTACAAGGGGATATGCAAGGATTGACAGAGGTTGCCGAAGATAGATTGACCAAGTTATGTGATGATGAAGGGAAAATGAAGGAAGCAACTACATGGAAAAGTGAGTGTGAAACAATACTCCAAGGGATGCTAGAGACAACCACTGTGAAAGATGTGATATTGGATGCAGCATGTGAGAAAAATGAGTGAATGATAATGATGGAGATTGTGATCCGCGATGTGTTGGGAGATGCCGACACTGATGAGCGTGAGGATTATATGGAGCATATGTCTGCAGTCCATTTGTGGCTTAAGAGAAATTAGTTAATAGTGGATTTGTTAAACCCTTTATGCTTTAAACCTTTTTGAAAAGGCACGTCCTTTTGCAAACTAATGTATAAGTATCCATTGTTGGATGAATGTAAAGGGGTAGAAGATAGAATTAGAATAGTATAGACTGTTGTAAGCATTAAATTTTCAGACTATGTTGCATGTATGAACTTTGAAGGAGATAATGAAATACTGTTGATTTAGTGGCTTCATTCTGGTATCAATTGTTTGTTGGATTCTTGCGATTATTTGATTGTCTCAAATATGATGTTTCTTGGTTGTTTAAATTGAAGTATCAAGTATATATTCGATTTATTAGTACACATTTGTTGTTTCTGTGTGATTTGGTTTATTGGATTCTTTAAAGAAGAATTAAAATTCCTTTCAATAAATTACAGTAATCTGGGAATGCCATTTGGATCAATAAGAAGAATCAGATAATTAGATTTGATATTTTGCCTCAAGTAATTACACTCTTGCATGTTTATACCAGTTGTAAACTCATAGTTATATGCCAAACAATTAGAGGACCTGCTAGATAGAAACCATCCGTTAAAGGCTTTCATTTGACTCCGTTTTACCCAATAAGGCACTGGTCTCCCTTATTTACATTACATTAGTTTTATTCATTTCATTTAACATCTCTTAATTGAACATATTAATTCATACCTTGATATTGCATTTACAATTTATACCAAAGTAGGATCATATCTTTCCACTTTTAAATTTCCATTTGTGGATAGTTAGATCAAGTAGGAAACATAAATTGAACATATTAATTTAGTATAAGAGTCAACCAATCATAAGGAAAACATAATATGAAGATGAATTTTCTCAAATCTTGTGCTTGTAGATGCCCTTTTGAAATCTATGCAAAATGTGGGAGGATAGACAAAGCTCATGAACTATTTGACACAATGCCTCGAATAATTGTAATCTCATGGAATACACTCTAATTAGAAAAGTCTCATCACTGCCCTCATAACAATCTATCAATTTGTTTTAGTGTTTATTGTGTTATACCCAATTTGGGACATGGGGTATAACAAAATAGACACTAAAATAAATTGAGAGATTACAATTCTTTGAGACATTTTGTCAAATAGTTCACAAGCTTTTTCTATCCTTCCACATTCTGTATAAATTTTAAAAGGGCATCTACAACCACAACATTTGAAAAAATTCATCTTCATATTATGCTTTGATGGATGTCTATACCTTGTTCCAAATCTCCCATATTAAGGAAACCAATAAGGATTTTGGTGAAGGTTGTGGAATTTTTCTTTGCATCTACCAATTGCATTTGTTTGAAAGTTTCTAAAACCTTTTCAACAAATCCATTATGTGTATATTCTAAAATCATTATAGTACACAATTTCACATTTATTTGGCTTTGCATCTACCAATTGTATTTTCTTGAATTTCCCTACAATATTTTCAATGTAGATCTCTTTTGTGGATATCTTATAGTCCTTGTAGTCCACATCACTTTGTTTTTTGAAGAAACTATTACCATATATTTCTTATTTATGTTCTAAATTGGATACATGTTTATAAGTTTGATATTACAATTAATAATATTAATTTTGGCAAGACATTAAAAGATTTTGTTGATTTTAAAAATATATGCATCCCAATGTAAAAATGCCAACAATGGAAGCAATGATTGTAACACATAATTTTTGATGTAGTATCCAATTCAAAGGATCATGTTACAATTTAGGGTTATGATTGGGTATTTAATTAGGGTTAGGATTTAGTGTTCGGGTTAGTGTTAGGTTTAGAGTTAGGGTTAGGGTTAGGAAAAATAATGTTAGGATTAGGGTTAGATTAGGGTTTATGTTTTATGGTTAGGGTTAGATTTAGAGTTTTGGTTATGGTTGGGATTAGATATGAAATGAGGGTTAGGGTTTAGTATTACAATTAGGGATTATAGTATTAGGGTTATATCTAGAATTAAGTTTTAGGGTTATTGTAATTATGATTAAGGGTTGTTTTTATATTTGGCTTAGAGTTGGGGTTAGGATTAGGGCCAGGGATAGGGCTAGGGTTAAGTTTAGGGATAGGTTTAGGGTTATTAGAGTGAATGCAACTAATTAATAAAATAAATAATATTTAGGGTTAGGTAATTAGGGTTAGGGTTGGGGTTAGAGTTTTGGTTGTGGTTAGGGTTATAAAGATAGGATAAAGGTGAGGGTTAGGGTCAAGGTTAAGGTTTCGAGAAAAAGGGTTAGGTTATGATTTGGATTACCCTAAACTCTAACCATAACCATAAACCTAATCCCAAACCTAACCCTAAAGAAAACACATAACCTAACCCTAATTGTAGTGTTTGAGGCTAGGCTCAAACACTATATAACCTAACCCTATATAACCTAACACATAACCTAGCACTAGAAAAAATTCTTCTCCCAAACAATCTCCTCTACTTCTATTCACGCCTACTAGAGTTGCAACATTCAACATTGGTGCTTCAACCATTCATTCAAAGCTAAGAATTTGAAAGCAGTGTTCATTTGTAATATAATTAATCATTTAACAATATTATAATAATTATTAATCTAATACAATATTAATATTATTAATAATATACCAATAATATTAATAATCTAATATAATTACTATTAATCTATAGATTATATATAATCTTAATATATCAAATATATCATTATAATTCATATAATGTAATATAATATTGTTATATAATATATTAATATTATAACATTACTATTAGTCAAAGTGCTTGAATATTTATGTCGAGTTTTAGTACATTATATGACAGGTTACTAAAGCGGCTCCGAGATGCACATGCTCAAAATCGACGGTGATGTTATAATCTTGATGAAAATTTGCTTGATAATTATGTTCAGTGCTGGTGACTACTATGAATGAACATGGTTGTCGATGGTGGAGATCAACGGTTGCCCGCCCTCGCGTGATACAAAGATGCAAGGTGTTTATTGATTGTGATATCACGGGCGAGCACCACATGTCTTTCCTTGGTGATGCATAATGTGGTGGGCCCTTGGTGTTGAGATGGATATTACATCAGCCTTTTAAAAGCAGTCATTCGATAACTTCTCAAACACAAGAAGATGTGATTTTGGCCCTATTAGGAGAAGAATAAAGAACAATGGAAAAGATTTAAAAATTGATTCTCAACATGAGAATGTATTATACTCATGAGGTAATAATAATTAAAAAATAAAAATGAATGTTATTATTGTAAGAAAAAGGATCACATAGTGTGGACTTGTATAACTCGAGCCAATGATGTTCTTGAGGGAGAACTTAAAGAAAAATAAAATGATGTTAGCTTAGACTATATATATTTGTTTGTTTCAATCAACATGTTTTATTGTGAGGAATGTAAAACTTAACGGAGGGTGTTGGAATATTAAGATTAACATTAATAAATTCACCTTACTAACTTATTAAAGGTGCTACTTTTCATAACTCTATAGCCCAACTATTCAATGGTCATTTTTCTAATGACTCCTTTCTCACTCTCTTGGAGGACAAACGTGACATTATTTAGGATATTCAATGCCTAGATATTTTCTGGAAAGCTTTAAGGTCAAATATATAGTGGCATAAAACTCAATGTTATAGGAAATCATTCTTAGCCAAGCCCAATTTGTTCAATTCCTATGGATAGAAGGGGGTTGATCATAAGGAAGTGTTGAGATTCCTAAGCATCTCTTTTACCTTTTAGGTTTCTCCTTCCTCTTTAAGGAAACATATCATTTCTAGAGCTGAGAAAAATTATTATATTAAATTATGAAGCCCCTTTCTTTGGCAAGGAGATTCCATGTGTGTTCAAAAATTCTTGTTGCACACATTTCCATTACTCATGTTGCTAAGAACCTTGCAAATCCTCATATTTCAAGATTGAAAAAATCCAAAGGTATATTTTATGGCCTCCCTTTAACCAAGGAAAATGGTTTCACAAAGTATCCTAGGAGTTTTATTATTTCCCTCATGACTATAATAGGCTTGGCTTACTTTATATTCACTACTCTAAATGGCGCCATAATAGGCTTTGCTTGCTTTATATTCACTACTCTAAATGGCGCCATAATTTTTTTAAATTTAATTAACATACTCTAAAACCTAACTAAAGTAGGTTGTAGCTCGTCAAATTGGACAAGTGAAAGATCAATACCAACGTTGAGGAAGACTTTGGAGGAGTGAAAACAAAGTCAATACCAGCGCCGATGAAGAGTTTGGAGCTAAAACAAGGTCAATACCAGCATTGAGGACCAGGTTGAGGGCACTCAGGGAAAATCGACGACCAAGGGACAATGAGTACTGTAAGTTTGGCACCCCCATTCTCTTTAACCTGCAATTTTCATGCCTAGTTTCCAAAGATCTTCTCGTACATTGGCCCCCCCATTCTCGTAAAATGGTATAAGATAAGATAGAAAAAATAAAATAGCTTAGTCTTTCACATTTTTATAGTGATTACTAGAGGCACATAGACCAATTCTTCATAATAGAAGAATTTGATCATACTTTTCCAATGATGGCATTATGAGAAAACCTTAGGTTAAATGAATAATTCCTAGCTAAGTTCTTGAAATCATGTCCAACCGTATAAGAGAAGACCGCTGCTATGTGTACTTGGATAACATGGAGAAAGGCTCTTTGGGCTCTTTCATCAATCTACGTATTGTTAAATTTTAACACCTAAAAGTGAGAATGAAGAATCTTTCCTAGAATGGTGGCCAATTATGCTTCTCAACACCTAGATTACAAAATCCTTGTCAATGTCATTGCCATCACAATTAAACCTATTGCTTGAGATATAGTAATAGAGGTAAACAAATTGGCTTTCTTGAAAGTAGATACATTCTAGACTATTAAATCCTTGCATCAGAGATTGTTGAATGGGCCCAACAAACTACTCATGATGCCCTTACTATTAAGTTAAAAGTTTGACAAGGCATATGATTGCATCAAATGTCCTTTCATTTATAAAAGGCTCAAATGGATTTATTTTCAACCCTAAATTATTATCACACATTCAAAATTACAAAATACCAATTAATGAAGAACCTTCATTTGAAGGTGATGTCATCATGACCTTTTAATGAAGAACCTTCATTCAAAAATGATACCATGTCAAGACTTTCAAATGAAGGTATTTTTTATTTTAAATATTTCATGTCCAAAATGCTTTATACAAGGAACCTTGGCATGAAGGACCTTCACATGAATACCTTAATTCAAAACAATGAGACATAAGTCATTTTAATACCCATTCCAAAAAGGTAACGGCCGAATATATCTCACCCAAGGTTTTACATGGAACATTAGGACTTATATGAAAGCCAAGGTAAAACCCAACCTTAGGTTCCTCCCAAACAATGTAACAAGCCAAGACAAGGGAAAAACATAAATAGAATTTAAAGAACAAGATTTTAAACTCCATCAAATCCACCATGATGCACACCAATCCACCGAGTTACAATTCCAAGACAGTGGGTGGATTGGTGGATGCCATTTCTATTTAGCCCTCAAACCCTTACACAGGCACAACAGGGCAGTCCCTGTATTTGATTGTTTAATCCCACAAAACAATGATTGAGAACTTCAAAACAAATGAAAATGAAATGGAACACATATATTTATCTAGACCAATGATCTCAGAGAATTTCAAGCTTGTATGGATCCATACAACACAAAAGAACTTCAGAAAAATTATAAAAACATAGAAAATTGCTTCAAGAACGTGGTATCTGATATGAAATTTTGGTATCAACTCCTCCAACAATTGCAATGGGATGGGAATACAATATAATAGAAGTGGGATAAAAAATGCGTCGTTTGAAGCATGAAACCAATATGCAAAGATGAAAGAAAGTGCTAACCCCTTAAATTGAAAAAGTTTCTTTTAACTTTAAGTTTGTTGGGTAGCCAATTCTTTTAAGCTATCAAATCCTACCATCATACATAATCAAAATGTTGTTGTTTCAAATGACTATAAGCACTAACTTTCACTATTTGAAGATGTTGAAACCTTGTCATAGAGAATTAGAACATTGATGTGACCACTCATCCTACCTTAAAACATACCAAAAGTCTCCTAGCAATTAGACATAGGAAGATTTAAGATGACTTAAACAATTTTTATTGCCAAAGCATAAACTTATGATGACTTTACCAAGCCTAGTACACACTCCCTCCTTGTTAATCACTTACTTAGACATATGGAAATTAAATGTAAATTTGCTGCTATTTTTAGTCATGTAGGTGTCCAATAAACCACTTGGTGGTGTTTCCCTTCAAGTTTATTTACTTGAATGAAGAGCAAAAGTCCTTTGATTACAATTAGAGAATACATTTGACGCCTTAGTTGTGTAACTGGTGGACCATAGTCACATTTAACACTTGTTACAAAGTTTGGGAGTTAAAACGTTAAGTAGATTTAATTTGTGATGGACACATTTGGACGGTAGTAACAATAACTTGCAATCTATCAAGACTTGATTACCTTATAACCTGTCAATTTCTAACAATGAAATGATAGATTAATCATAATGTCACCTTCGGATCACATCACCATGAAAGAACTTCATCCAACATCCTTATGAGTGCAGGTACCACAAAATAGGTATTTGTCAAATTTGTCTTCCTCAAGTGAGGGAAATTCAGGAAGAGAAGAGGAAAGCGAGACATGTAGTAGGTCTAAAAGAGGGATATCAACTAGAAGTCGGAAGATTAGAATAAAATTCCGTAAATGCATGGAATTTTTTCTTGCTAAAGGGGGGTCATGTTCTTATGATGATGAGAGCATAGGCGACATCGAGGTGCCCTTGAGGTAAAAACATCTACGCAAACAATGGGTACCCAAGGAACTTCCTCCAATAAACACTGATCTTTGTGTCAATGAGAGGATATATCGCATAACACCATCGCCATTACATGGTTTGGGCCTATTTTGCATGGACGACATAAAATTTTGTTATGAAAAAGTTACTGAGTTGATGGAGTATGTTGGACCCTGTTACAGTTACAAAGATTGGATGCATCGGGTTCGATATACACGAAGTATGCGTAGGTATGCACTATCAGCAAATTATATACAACTAAAGAATAAGGATCAAAATAAAGGAGTGGCTAGGTACATTGATGGGAGGCCAAAAGCATCAGGGAATATTGTAGGGTTTATAAATAGTACACCACCTGGGTCAACAAATAAGCAACCCAATTGTATATTCGAGGCACAAGAGGGAAACCATGTATTCGTATGTGCGATAAAATCAATAACTCCAGGGGAAGAGTTGCTAATCGATTACAATTTTCATCGCTTAGATACAAACATAATTACTATGGGGGTGGTATGTACTATATATATACCATTTTACCCAACCTCCAATTAATGACTCCAATATACCATTTTATTATTATGTTTTTTTTCGTAAGTCTATTGGTTTCATTTCGGCAATGTTTTTTATATTTAATTTTTGTCATGGCGGGACATTGATCATATGAGGAAGGCTCCAGCCTAGAGCGCAGATCACGATCCATCTTCAGGCGCTTCTATCCTACAGGTTTACCTCATCGTAATTGTACAAATTAGATACGAGCGAAATTTTTTATTATTATGTTTTTTTCATGAGTTTATTGGGTTAATTTTGATAATGTTTTTAATATTCTTGTTGCAGTTGGTTGATTAGGGAAAGGCACCAGCAGTACAGGAGAGCATCCATATGGAGGTGCAGTCACTATTATGTGATGATGACATTGCATTTTCCACAAACCCTATGGATATGATGAGGAAGGCCCAAAAAAAATGCAATCAAGAAATCCTTCAGTTGGTATTCGTAGTGCCTCAAACATATGAGATAAGAGAAAGGGTTAAAATATTGTCTGAGAGAGCACAAAACTTGGAAGTAAGTTGTCATGAGATCTTTAATTATAACATAAGTTCATTCATGGTTTTATATTTTGTACTCTTTTATGTCATGAACTAAAATATGTGTTGTTTTTACAGGATTATTTGCATCCTCGTGATCATGCTGTTGGTCGTGATCAAGGTACTGCAAGTGTCTCCTGGGAAGTAGGGGACGGTACAGGTGTCAATCTGATCTTCCTATGCATACAACACATCATCTGACCCCATCATCTGTGCCTATATTGTTTTCTGAAATGTCAGCAACACATACCATGCAGGCATTCGGTAGTCCAACCTCTAGCAACGAACACATGCCACTACATGTGTTAGTACCTGTGGATGCAGAGGCCACTACTACTGGTGATGTTTTAGCAGCATTTCTTGGATCTTCCCGTATTACTAGTACGGGAACATTGCTGGTCACATTTGTGGTGACTGAGGATTTCCTTCCCATAAAGATAGAGAAGGTCCCAGGTACTTTAAAATGTTTTAATTATTATTAGTATTATTTTTAAGTAAGTGCTAACATTGGGGATAGTGCCCTATTATATTGATTTACAAAATGGAAATATTTGCCTACATTATAATTGCCTGTTTATAGCCACTATATATTCGACTGTATGCTTATCATGCTTTATGCTACTATATAGCTATATACTACTCCCAGTGCGTACCCCAACTTTACTGCATGTTTCATTCTCCTTTTGTTGAACCAATCCTCATTTTGAACAAACCTTGCAAAGGCATTCATGTCATTGTTGATTATGCTCGCCCGATATACATCCCATGCATTGCCTAGGAAGCAACTCATTGCCTTGGTCTGATTCTGTGAGCTGCTAGTGCATTCCTCCCCAGCTTCAACCTCCACTTCTTTCCTGTCTCCCCTTGACCCGTTTTCTCCAAAGATGTATTTCAAGGAGCTCACCATACCTTCCGCGGGTAGTTCCAAGCTAGCATTTTCCACCACTTCAATGTTGATCAGCGTAAAAAAACCCCCAAGCTTCTCCACCAATACTTCTCTGGCGCCCATAACATCTATTAATAGGCTTAGGACTACCTCATAGATTATGCCATCGCACCAGTGGTTCCCCTCCTACAGGATCTCCTAAGTTATTTGCTCTATTGCTTCGATCACTTGTAGGGAACCGACTGAGAAAATTATTTTGCACTGGGCTCTCAACATCTCATTCGAGCAGATACAATGCACACCAAACTTATACACCATTGTCCTTCTGAAGTTTGAGTCTGGAGCAGTGCCTTAACACATTTTATCCCTCAGCTTCCAATAAATGCTTGCGCTTGTCCTGTGAGTCTGGCACAACTTCCTAATGCTTTGGCTAAATTTTTCTCGAGTCTTATCTGTTATCCCATCCGATTGTCCCAACTCACTCCTTTTTAGAGATTTAAAAGATCTTTCATCCGTCCAAACTGTCAGTGATTAGAAGTGTTGGCAATTCTAACCACTGCTCCATGCAGTTTTCAACTTTTATTACCTTTCCTTGATTTACTCCGTAGTTTTCCAGGAGGCCCGCAGCCTTGTTAGCTTCCCTATAGACATGTGATAGGGTATATATTCATTTAACTTCCGAAGAAGGGATTTGATTGCTCCTATCCAATTGTCTAGTTTCCAGTTTTGTGTTTTCCCCGATGTGATTGCCTGAATGCAGATTTGAGAATCACCTTCTATTTTTACTGAATCAATTCCTTTCTTTATACAGACTTCCAATCCCAATGCGAGCGCCTCCATTTTTGCTATATTATTCGTGCACATATCTAAGTTTTTGGAAGCATCCCAAAAACCTTGCCCTTCTGAGTTTCTAATTATACATCCTGCTCCTGTAGGAAATGATGTTTTTTATAAACATCTAAGTTATATTTCATTGGAGCTCTTCAGGCCCACCATACTTACACGGTGGAATGCCCAAAATCAAGATTTAAAAGATGGGCTCATTAACCGTTTAGTTGTGTTGTTCGGTGATAAAACATTCAACCGAACCATGGTCCTTAAGAAATCCGATACCTATCTAAAGTATGTGAGGGACTAATATAGGTCACATTTAGAGAAGAACAAAAAGTACGAGCGTCCCCCCATGATTCCAGAAAGGGAGTGGAAGGACTTGGTGTCGGATGGAAAGGAGAAGGCTGAAAAGAAGAAAGGAAAGATACCGCCGGGCCAAGGAAGGTATGTGATACTATCAAAAATTTAATTATATACTGATTAATCTTTCTTTTTACATAATCTAACGTATTTCAATTTTTTCATAGGTTGCCCGACACATCGAAAGCAACAAAGGCAAGACTAGAAAAACACGGGCAACACAAACTTGGCTCTGGTGGTTATATGAAAGTAGCCGCATGATTTGTAAGTATCAATAAATGAAATATTGCATCCAAATAATAAATTGCAAACAATTTTGGTTTTATCACACCATAGAAGCAAAATTCATGATCGTATGCAAAAATGCAGGGCTTTGATTTCAACAGAGTGCCCACAGAAGAGGACCTAAAGATTGCCTTCGACCAAGGCTATGGAGCCCTGACTGAACAACAAAGAGTCTCGACTGGGAAAACACAATCTTCCACTGCATCCAACACGCAGATAAATAAAATCAATAAAATTTATTTCAAATTTAATACTTGTGCAATCTGTTCAATATTAATTTCCACCATAGTAATGTGCCTATTTGTTTTACACAAATAAGCAATGATAATCCTGCACATGACATTGGAATGCAGCCTGGTGAGGGTGGAGCACAACCTACCGATGAAGGCCATGGTGTGCATCCCGGTACTGGATGTATTCATGTGCTATACAAAATGTAGTATGGATTAATACAATTAAGCATCTTTAATTCAATTTGGTGTATTAATCAAAGTAACCTTTCGTGTTTCAACTTTAGAGCATGTAGAGCATGATCAACATGTTGAGCATGATCAGGCTAGACAAGATCAGGAACATGATGTGGCTCCATCAGGTAAGCAGGACCACTCTAATGTTCTTTTAAACATATTTAATTGCAATTGGTGTATTAATTAATGTAATCTTTCATGTTTCAACTCCAGATCAGGATTTAGAGGGTGTTCAACATATTGAGCACGAGGCTATAAGACAATATCAGGAAAATGATGTGGCCCAATCAGGTAAAGAGCACCACTCTGATGTTCTTTTAACTAATGAAATACGTGTAACAATAATAGTAAAACATATCAATTTAACATTTATTTGCTATTGCAGCAGACCCCCCCTTGCAGCTGCGTCCACGTTTTGAGTACATGACTAGGCATACATTAAGATCATGAGAAGAGCTCAGAACAACTCAAGGGGGGACAAATGATTTTGAAAACGATACTCCACTTCAGCTTTTTTTAGCTGCAAAAAAGAAACAAAAAAAAAAGTGATTGTAATCATATTATGACAGCCATATTTTTGATAATATGTAAAAACTAAAAAAATGAAATATGTTAATAAATGAATGTGAATATGTTAATGAATAAATGTTATATGTTAATGAATGAATGTTATATGTTATTAATGGATGAATGAATGAATTTTATATGTTATTAATGGATGAATGAATGAATGTTATATGTCATTAATAGATGAATGAATGAATGAATGTTATATGTTATTAATTCAGGATGAATGAATGAATGTTTGGTTTCAAAGATTTGTTGATGGAGATGGCTTGTATGACAGCCAAGAAAATAGTTATCATTATTGCTGCTACAAACAGGCCTGATATCATCAATCCTGCATTGTTAAGGCCTGGCTGACTTGACTACTTTTATATATCGCCCAGAGTCACCTCGATAAGTATTTTGATCCATTTGTATCATCATCGACAAGAGATCATGTATCGCTAGGATATTATATAGTTTCCCCGACGTGGTGAGTCTCCCCGATGATTATTCTTTCGATCTCAACTATGTCGCCAAGATTCCTGCCGATGTAATCTTATTAGCGTCACATAGTTGGTCAGGTAGACATTCAAAACTTACTCCGATGGTATATGTCTTGCCAATATGCTTCCCTCGTGCTTCATTGATGAGACAAGATGTGTATCTCGCCGATGAAACATCATCGTTGAGACCAAAATCCAGTCCTCTCGATATATCTTCTCAGGCAATTTTGATCGCTGTAATAGTCTTGATCTTTCGCGATATGCCTACATTTCAACGAATAGTTTTTTTTTATAAAAAAGTGCAATGTTTCATCGAATTTACGACGAACTGAAAAAATCGTCTGACGAATTTGCAATGTATCCGATGAATTTTCGCCATAATGACTTGCCTATTTCGTCACACGTTCGACGAAATTTTGTCGCTATTTCAATCTAAATTATGTCGCCAAGACTCCTGTCGATGTATTCTTAATGGCGTCACATAGCTGGTCGGGTAGACATTCAGAACTTACTCCAATGATATATGTCTTGCCGATATGCTTCCCTCGTGCTTCGTCGATGAGACAAGATGTGTATCTCGCCGATGAAATGTCATCGCTAAGACCAAAATCCAGTCCTCTAGATATATCTTCTCAGGCAACTTTGATCTCTGTAATAGTCTTGATCTTTCACCGATATGCCTACATTTCAACAAATAGTTTTTTTTTTTTTAAGTGTAATGTTTCGTCGAATTTACGATGAACCGCAAAAAGCGTTCGACGAATTTGCAATGTATTCGACGAATTTTCACCGTAATGACTTGCCTATTTCATCGCGCATTTGACGAACTTTTGTCGCTATTTCAATCTAAATTATGTCGCCAAGACTCCTGCCGATGTATTCTTAACGGCGTCACATAGCTGGTCGGGTAGACATTCAGAACTTACTCTGATGATATATGTCTTGCCGATATGCTTCCCTTGTGCTTCATCGATGAGACAATATGTGTATCTCGTCGATGAAACTTCATCGCTAAGACCAAAATCTAGTCCTCCCGATATATCTTCTCAGGCAATTTTGATCGCTATAACAGTCTTGATCTCTCAAAGATATTGGCAATACGTCGAACTTTTGTCGTAATGGCGACGAACTTATGTTGTTAATCTGACGCTTTGGCAAAGGTATGCCTCCCATGATCCGGGTATTGTTCATCGCGCGATCAACAAAGTGGGTGTCGTGGTTCCGACGAGCTTGCGTCGTGAGGTCAACGTTTTACAGCCCGTCGGGATGTAGACGAAAATTGAGCGACGACGTTGATTTCTATGATTCGTCGGTCGGCTGACAATGTATCGTCGAGATTCCAACGAACGGCCGTCAAAAATTGGGGTCAAATCCTGTAGTGCTAGAGATGGGATATAAACAATAATAGAGGGAGAGAGAAGAAGAGAGAGGTAGGGAGGTAGGGATAGATATGGGGGAAAGGAGAAAAGGAAAGGTAAAGAGGGAGAGAGGGTGGGAGAGACCTAGAGAGGGGAGAGAGAGGTGAGAGAGAAGAGAGGGAGAGAGAAAATAAAGTATCAGTAGAGAGGGAAGGAGGTAGAGAGGGAGTGAAAGGTAAAAAATCAACTATCCATCATAAATCTTAAACCCTAAACTGTAAGCCTTAATCAAACTATGAGAGAGAGAGAGAAAGAGAAAGAGAATTTGGCTCTAGCATTCTAAAATTCCATTTTCCTTTGGCTAGCACCAAATTTGGCACTATGAAAATGGTTTGAACTAGAAATACTAATACAAGCTGGGTTGGATTTTCCTTGGGCATCTAACCCAAAGGTTTGGACGACCATTTCATGCCAAAGACGTGTTTTTGAAAAGGTAAATAAATTTCACATATTTTTGGTCATGATTTCTATCAGATTTGTGTGTGTTTCACTACAAATTTATAAAATACCACGATAATACTAAGCTCTCTCTTAGTTATCTAGCCATATAATTTTTTTCACATTTTAATTATTGTAGTGTCGAAAAATGTTGTCGGGAACATTTTCACACTTGTTTGGGCCCTCCTTGTTGAATTGGGCTTAATGTTGTCTTGATTTAGTGTTGTAATGTGGTTGACACATTCACATTAGGTCTTGGGCCCTTGTGAAAAAATGGATTTAAATGGTACCTTGCTAAAGTGTTGTGAAGTGTTGTAACCCACTTTCACACTTTTCTAAGGTTTTATTAATTATCTGGACATAATAAACCACTTTTTAACCTTAATCTTGCCTTATTTGGAGCGTTATAAAGTGTTGTAACACACTTTCACACTTCTCTAGGCTTGTCATTAATAATTGGACTTCTTTATGCTTTAATTGGCCCCATTTTGCATCCATGAGCCTCATTTATTACATATTTTTGAGGATAATCCTAACACCAATCATTAGCCAATCATAATTTAGGTGTTTTAGGCTTGAGTGACCCAAATTTATTGATCTGGGACTCATTCGCCACCTTGGGCGAATGAGTCCCACCTGGATCTTTTGGTCCCAAACCTGATTTCACACATTTCTAAGCATTTTTAAAATTGGTCCCAAAAATTAAGCCCGGTGTGACTCATTCGCACCTTGGGTGAATGAGTCTCGTGTGGCCGAAAATTAAAATTAATTCAACTTTATGGTGGGATTTTATTCTCCTAGATCTAATGTCGGCTTGTAGTGTTGTAATTTTGGGAATTCTTGTATAATTGAGTATAAATACAAGTTTCTTTCTCTCATTTTACACCTAGCAAGTTGAATGAGCATCCTTATAGAAAAATTGAGTTCACAAGAGAATTCAAGCTTTCACAAGAGCATTTAAGGGCATATTATCAAGCATTCTAGAGCATTCTTCAAGCATCAATCATCATGTCAAAGATTACATGCATCAGGTTTGGTTTTGAGCTAACAATTGTGATGTAGGATTTCATGATCCAAGCAAGTGTTCAATTCAAGATCTATCTCCTTCAAGCAAGAGTCAAGAACTACATCCATTGGAGCCATCTCAAACATATTTGCAACACTTTATTGAAGGGTTTGGTGAGTTGCAACATTGTCATTTGTTCATTCATCATTCTCCATTCCTATTTGATTTCATTTCAAGGTTTAATTACCAACAAGGGGTTTGACCAAGGCAAACCCATATCCACTAACCTAACAACATTTTCCCCTCTCCTTTGTGTGTGATATGTAGGTCTAGGTTGCAGATTTCCTAAGGAGCAAGATTGGAGAAAAGTTGTCAACAAGCTTTGGAGAACCTTGGAGAAGACCTACAAATTACAAATCAGAGATTCAGATCCAAAAACTTGCAAAGGCAGATTGAGTAGAATGGGAAGAGAAAATTCAAACTTTGAAACTTCAAAAAATCTCAATTGGACTGATTCGCCACTTGTAGCGAATGATTCCTAGTCCCAATCATTTTTCAGATTTTTGCAGATTCAGATATCCATTTGGCAGATTCTTGTTCCCGCATAGTTTTCCAAAATTTGGACTGATTCACCCATCTTGACAAATGAGTCCTAGTCAGCATTAAATTCAAAAATTCCAGTGTTTCAAATCTCTTTCTAGTCATTTCCAGATTCCCAGGTGCACACATTCTGTTTTGTAGTTTTATGTGTTGTTTCATTCACTTTTCTAGGTCATTTAGTGTTAGTTTGCATTCAATTAGAGTTTTGCATTTAATTATATTTTCCAAGTCTAAACTTGGTGGTGAACCCCTTATTAGATCACATTCATCCCCTAGACCAACCCTCTTGCAAGGTCTCTTTCTCTTTTGCATTGAGATCTCAAGGGTTTGTTCTTGAGTGAAAGTGAAAATTGTCCTCCTAGGTCCCAAACCCCCTAGGTGGAACCCAAATCCTAATTTTTCACCTTTCAATTATGTGAAGGCTTTCATCTTTAATTTATTTTATTGGTGTGTTCATTTTTTTTGTCAAAAACCAACATGTGGTATTTTGGGTATAGCTTTTTGCTCGTTCATCAAATTTTGAAACAAATTACATTTTTAGAAACTCGACTCCATTATACATGTATTTTTTTAAAAAAAATTATTAGTTTTCAAAAAAATTATGGGGGAGCATGCTCAAATTTCTATTTTTAAGGATGTGTCCATTTCAAAATTAGTAAAAAATCATATATTTATTAAAAAATTAGCCGAAATATCCAGCATAAGCTACATGGTGTTAGCTAATTTCTCATCAAAGTGATTTTTAAAATTCTAAAAAATTAGGGGGAGCACACCAGATGCTATGTTATATTTTTTTGAAAAAATAGGACCACTTTGTGTGCTTGCTCTTTTTGAAACCCTTAATATTCACCATTTTGTTTTTTTAAATAGTAGTTTAGAAAGTAGACTTAGAGCACAACTTTGTTCTTGTAGTATCTTCAAATTTTGAGCATAACTATCTCCATTTTCTCGTCGAATATTAGAATTTTCTGATTTCAGAAAAAGAGTAGCATCTAAAGACCCTGTGTTGTATCACATCTTGGTGCACTTACCTGATACATGGGTGAGAGTTTCTCAAAAATAATTGTTCATGAAATATCCATGCAAAGCTAACAAAGACAACACTTATATTTGTTGGGTTATGTATAGAGGTGGCAAGTAATATTTTAAATTAAATGTAAACTAAAACAACCAACTTCCCAAGTCAAATTTTTAAATAAGAAATCAAGGGGTGTGTTTTTGGGATCCACTAAAATATCTTTGATTGCATGACTGTTCTTTGAATCATTAACTCATTTTATTATTCACTGTAATAACAGTTTCATAAATTGTGCTTGGGTATTTGAAAACTTATCTTGCAATTTTTTATTTATTTAAGTGTTTATTATTATTCACATTAAATAACCTTAACAAAATTACAATACAAAATTAAAAAGTGAAGTACTAGATTCCATGAATCTCTTAATGACCACATTGAATTGGTTCAATAAATTGTCTAGAAACATATGATACTATTCAAAATGAGCGAAGAATGAAAGTACCCACGTTGAATTTAACACATTTAAGTTATTTCCACAAGGATGAGAATAATATACCAAATATGTGTAATCACAGTTAGAAATTTGCAGGGAGAATTGAAACTTACCTTCATTTAGTTCATGTTTAGATTGAACATATTTCTTTGCAACCTTTAATCAGTTCAGATAAGCGTATCTTGTTCATAAACCTTAGTTGGTTCACATGGAGCCAATTTCCTCACAATTATAGGAAATCTGATTGCTATGGGATTTGTGGGACTTTAGACTGTTACTGAATATTTATGTTCAGAATTAGGTTCACTTAGAGCAATTTCTCCCAGTGATGGTGTCATTAAAAAGGAAGATCATGTAATCCTTTTGAAATGGTTAGTTAAAAATTTGTGGAACTAATGATGTTAGCAAAATGGGTTGATAAAGTTTTTTATAAGGATGAAAAACATCCTCTATATAGTCAGATTCAGATAAAGGTGCTTTCACTATATTGCAAGTTTCTTTGGTGCTATCAGATATGGGGGAATTATCTTTGCAACTACACTAATTGAAATTTGAAGTCGTAAGTGAAAATGTGGGACTTCTCTTCGAATCAAAACCATGTGGATTTTCACTTTGCATGTAAACTCATGCAAAAGTTGACTCTGTAACTACACATATGGAAGTTGACTTTGAAAGTGTATTTGTGGGAGTTCACTTTGGAACTACAATTTAGTGAGTTTTCTCTTCACAAGTGAATATGTTGAATTTCTCATTGTATTTGAACTCGGAAAAGTTCATTTCATAAGTGAAATTTGCGGGTTTACAAAAAGATTAGGTGCATTGACACAACTTTGGTTAGTTGGGTTCACTTGGGACCCTTTTCTTGCAAAGTGGGACTTTCCTTTGTTGCTTAAGATCAAGTTCAGTTGGAGGATATTCTTCCGCAAATGTGAGAAATGAGGTTGCTACAAGATTTGTGGGAGCTTCAAGTGATACAAGTTATTAAAGTCTTGTAGTTGGTTCTGATGGACCACCTTCTTTCGATAATGATGACATCAAAAAAGAAAATGATGTCAAAATTCTAGAATAATGGCACACTTAAGCCTTTGGAAATAATGATGTCAACGGTGACATATGGATGACATCCTTTATGTACGGAATTGAGTTTTCTAATGTCACATTCAAGTTCCTCACTCACCTTTGCACTTGCAATAGGAAATCTCGCATAGGTGTAGTTTCATATGTTGACGTATCAAAACTACCTACATATAAGGAGTGGACTAAGAAATAAAATCGGTAGAATGGCAATGGCATAAAATGGCGAACGAACAAACAAAGAGTTGTGATATTGCTATCAAAATTCAACCATGTAGTTTTACGAGTCAAACTCATTGACCCATGTTTTATAATAGCAAATGATGTTTTTATGTTATTCAAAATAGTTTTTTCTCCTTTAATTAGGTTTATGTCCTCTTTATTAATTCATTGATTTGTTTTTGTATTTAGGGATTGTTTTATTTTTTATCTTGATTCTTTTTATCTAATCTTATTAATGTGTATTATCTATATTTTTTTCTCTTTTCCTTTCCCTACTTGAGTTTCGTGTCACTTTCTCTCTCGCCCTCCATCTATCATTCTACTCCTACAACTCTCTTTCATTCTGATAATGAATCACAAAGTGTGATTTGAAACATTGATGCAAAAAACAACACACAGTTGAATCCAAAAAAACTCTTATATCATTATAAATTGAATTGCTGATGATGAATTTTCCTAGAACCATAAAAATCTAATATCTTTAAATGATATTAATTATCTTGCATCCTTTCTCACACACAGTGAACCATCACTATACCAAATTAACTCATCCAGTTCACATAAAAAACGCCTTTCTTATAAAAATAAAAATAAAATCACATATTTTACAAGTCCGTTTAAAAGCGATTTGTCAAATGTACGTTTGTGTTGTCATAAAGTAGTCAGTAGACTGTAATACTAATTTAGAATATAAACCGTACTCAACGCACAGAATCGACCGTCAAATTTAAACGAAAGTGGAAGGGAAGCATTGTCGTACCACGGTGAACATAAATTTCACATGAATGCGAAGAGGGCGGCTTTCATTCATTTTGCTTTGGAAAACAAACTCCAAATGCATTTGACAACCAGATGAAAGCGACAGAAAAAATTGACATACAAAACACGTGGATCCTATTTTTCCTATCTGATGCCAACAACCTCCGAGATGTGCGCCGCATACTTTGCCTTCTCATGCTTTTCCTTTTCTATGTTTCTCTCTAGTGCAAATTCTTTCCTCTCCTTGCTTTTTAAGACCCATGCTAATGATTATTCTACCTTTAAAGCTTAAATTTGGTTGACTAGGGTGCTCATTAAAAATAATCAAATTTTAAGCAAACATCTATACTTCCATATCTTCTATAACAATGAATTTGCTTGGATTGTTATATCTACACCTTGTCTCCTTTTATGCAAACTATATAATATATTTGATATGTATATTCCTCGTTCTTCTTCGATCCTATGTTTCTTGAGTTCAAATTTGATTGAGTGTAAAAGAGCAAGTTTTCTATATAATAGGTTTAATGGATGAGTATTCTTTGTATTGTTATATTTACGTTTTGTTTTTCTTTTTATACAAATCATGCAATATATTTATCAAATATATTTCTTGTTCCTCTTCGATTTGATGTTTCTTGAGTCCAAATTTGAGTTGAGTGTAGAAGAGCAAGTATTCCATAAAATGGATATAATGGACAATCATGATGAGCAAAAACTATATCAAAAATAGTAAGATAAGCAAGAGGTTTTTATTGTTCATGCAATTTCTTAGTTGATCTTGAGTATCAAAAATATCAAAAGTAGTAAGATAACCAAGAGGTTGTTATTTTGTATGCAATTTCTTAATTGATCTTGAACAACATGTGTGTATAGAAAGTGTGAAATCAGTGTCACCATGGAGTCATTTTCATTATAGTTCATTTAGATCCTTTTTGATGTTTTTTTTATGAAAAATGAAAGGAAGTTGCATCTATTTTAGGGCATAGACCTTCAAGAGAGGAACAAAGGAAAAGAAATGTATCATTTGAAAGAAAAGACAAGAGTTGAAGAGCTAATGTAATGAAGATATGGAAGAATTATTGAAGTTACCCTTGAAGATTACCTTATGTATATGGCACAAAAGGATACTCCTCTCCCTTAGTTTGAGGAATTGGCATGGAAAGAGATCATTCGGGATCCCTTAGAGCATGAGAAGGTTTATCTTTTCAAATATTTTCCCATTTTTGTGGAGGAAGACATCTAGGAAAATTAAGGAGATTGTTCACATCCCAATGAGGAGGAGCATTCATGTGTATAAGAACTTGGAGGGAGAATAGTTAGGATTGGATTTTGAGACCTTATTTTTGGACATTGATGAAGACTAGATGCTTTGATTTTAACACTTGATCAATGTATTTGCAATAATTTTTATGAGTTTGAGGATGACATCAAATTTTGGGCATGATGAAAATTTCTTGGAAGAACTTTTTGATGTGGAGGATCTTGAAGCATTATATCATAGCCATGGTTGGTGCACCTTAAGAATGAAAACAAAGAGATTCAAGAACATCTTAGGAAGAATGATTACTATCAAGACTAATCTTACCATGTCCTTAGGCCATGCAGATCATGACAAGTACAAGGTGTATGTGATCAACGATATAAGTGGACACACATGTTCAAGTGTAAGAAAGCACATGTCATTCATCATAATTCTATTCCTTTCCAAACATATATAAATGAAGAAGAGCACTTATGCTAGAAAAAATGACAAAGTGAATCAAAGGCAAAAGCATTGAACATCAAAAGATAAAGAGGTATTGATTCCTCCTATTTTTCTTTATGCAATTCATTTAGTCCATTATAATTTTGAACAAAACTTGTTGCATGGAGTAGGATCATCAAGTAGGGGATTTTTTTTGTGATCACCATGAATGGACATGTATGACTTTGATCTCTATTTGTGTTCATTGGTTTTTTTGTCTTTCAAACAAGTTACAAATACAACAATAGTTCCCTATTCGTAGTTAGTTTTCAATAAGAATCAATGTTAAAGTGTTCAACACCATATTCAATGGTAGATCAAAGTCATCAATGTGCAATGCTTAGTGCTTGTGTACAATAATAGTAGATGGCTTTTAGTTGTGTTAACGATTTGTTGCCAACTTCCAAGTTTTTGTGCATTAGTGTGTAGTTTTAGTTTTAACATAGTCATATTTAATTTTAGTTTAGATATTGTGTATTTGATGTTGTGCAAGTATTACATATTTAGATTAACTTGAAGTGGAAAAGTTTATGACTTTGATGCCTAATGGAATGAAGGCATGAGATATGAGATTTGACATATGCAAGCACACTTTCCTTGAAATCCACCAATAATGTTGTGCATTTTTCATGCACAACATTTAAAAATATATATTTTAATCAAGTTACATAATGCAAATAAGAAAATCATTTAAATGTGTATTGGAAGTGAGATCCAAAGTAAAGATTGAAAGGATATGAATGATGGAATAGTAGGAAGTTATTTTCTATGTTATCAAACAAAATTCAGATCGGTCTAGCTTTACTTTTGTACCAACATTCGATATAATTATAATTACATCTTGAGAATTGTAATCCTTGCAAAATAATAATTGACAAAGAGAAGATTGAGAACCTTCCATTCAAAGAACATATACAAAGGTTGTCAAATATAGTTCTAATTTTGGTATTATTAGAAGAATACAATATGATAAAAAAATTAATGAAAGAGAAGATGGAAGAAAATGAAAGGCCACAACAACATGAATTCAAAATAAGCTAGAGGTGAAAATACAAGCACTTGTTCTACATTCCAAAGAAGTTTGGGAAGCACACATAAGGAAGAAAGGGGTCAAAATCAAGACCTTTAAAGCTAAGATAAGAGAAAATGCATGGATCTTAAAGGCATTTAATGCACATGGGAAGATCAATTCAAAGAAAATTGATATCAATCAAAAAGCACTACCAACTAATCATAGTGAGAAGCCAATTATATAAAGAGACACAATCCATGAAAAATGATGCAACAATATTATGAGAGCATTGTGCAAGGAATTTAAATGCCAAAAACCATAATCCATAACAAATAATGGTGCCTCTATGAAAAAGAAAAAGAAAAATCACCAATGTAACCCTAAACCAAGTGTATCCACACCAAAATGGCATAGTTGTATAGCTAAAAGAGAGATTCATGTTATGATAAAAAGTTTCTTAACTACTTAGACATAGCTCGTGTGATTAAGAAGGTGGCATGTGATTTTGAATGGTAGTGTATCCATATCGTTAGTCATTCTAACACACTCCAAGCTTTTGAATTTTTTAGGTGGCTCATCTAAAATCATATTAATAGGCAAGTCCTACTAGATAAGTTAGAGCAATTTCAGATGAGCCACCTAAGTTAAAAATTAGAGTGTGATGTTTAAGCTTTCCCTTGTTAACCTCCTAAATGTTGAGATGAGTGGTTGTATCAACCTATGCATGAAGGATATTGATGGTGGAGTTAACTAATTGAACACATGAAGGGTGTCAACGATGGTTGACTAAAACTATAGATCACATAAAGGAGTTATTTACAATGTATTTAGCATCTACACAAATTTTGCATGAGCGGTGGAAGTTGAGTTCTCCACTTGTGGCTCCAGTGATCAGATATTAAATTATCCATGCATCCGACTTTTGGACTAAGTTTAAACTTAAGTCTATTTCGGTTATTGCAGGAGTTGAAGCCATCTATTCATGGTTTTTGTTAGTTATTAAATATTCTATGCCTTAGAATATTGAGGAGAGGTTGAAATTGATAATTTCTGAGACACTATTATGCTACCAGAATTATCCCAGTTCTTGTTGAAGATTGGTGAACACCTGGAGAAGCTTAGTGTTGATATTGTATTGTAATTTTTTTATTACTGATAATACAAAGTATCGTGCTTTTGGTGTGTGGGGTTTTTTACTTGGAAAGGTTTTCCCCAAGTAAATTTGTACGTTATGGTATTATTCTTTTATGCATGTATTTGAATGTGTTTCTTTCATTGTAACAGTTTAAAGATTTGTATGAGTTTGCACTATCTATCCTTCATAGATTAGTGTTGGAATCATTGTTTTACACCTATGCTTCCTTTCAATTGGTATTAGATCCTGGCTAGTTTTGGGTCCCATTGTTTGGTAGTGGGTTTTTTGTACTGATCTTTGTTTGAGTGGGAGTCTTTGCAAAAAAAAAAAGATCTTGTTGTAGAAATAAAGATGGTGGACACATCTAGTAGAATCAAGATGGATAAGTTTAATGGCAACAACTTCGAGTTATGGAAGTTGAAGATGGAGGATATGCTCATGGATAGAGATCTGTGGGCTGCAATATCTAAAACAAAACCAACGAATACGACTCGAGAAGAGTGGAATCTGAAGGATAAAAAAGCCAAGGGTTTGGTTAGACTTTGTTTGGCTGATTCAGTGCTCCTGAATATCCATGAAGAGAAGACTACAAAATCTCTTTGGAAGAAGCTTGGAGATGTTTATTATGCTAAATCCCTGGTAAACAAGTTATTCCTGTGAAAGAAATTATATTCTCTAAATATGGAATATGGAGGATCCATTGTAGATCACCTGAATGCATTTAACATGTTGATTGCTCAGTTGGTGACAAGATCAAAGATGAGGATCATTGCATGCTTCTATTATGTTCTTTTCTAGACTCATGGGATCACCTGGTTATGGCTATTGGAAGTACCATTGGACCAATTTCAAAATGGACGATGTGATTCCATCACTCTTGTTTGAAGAGATGCAGAGGAAATCTTCTGAGATGGCCAAGCAAGCACTTTTTGTTCATGGCAGACCTAAAGAGAAAGGAAATAAAAAGGACAAGAAGTTTATATCAAAATCTTCAGGGAGATCTAAGTCTCCTGGCAAGTCCAAGGAAAAATGTTGGAGCTACGACAAACCTGGTCATTTATGTAAAGATTGTAAGGAGGAGAAGAAAAAGAAAGGTAAAAAAATCTTCTTTGATTTTGAATCTGAAAAATCCTCTCAAGATGATGCAGATGCTTTTGTTGCAGCCTTGACAACACATGCATCAGAAGATGTGTGATTAATAGAATCAGGTGCTTCTTTCCACATGACCTCGCATAGGGGTTGGTTCTCAAAGTATGAAGAGTATGATGGTGGGAAGGTGTATCTAGGAGACGAATCTCATTTGAAGATTGTTGGTCATGGAAGAATCAAGATTAGATTCCTTGATGGTAGAGTGAAGGGGATTGATGGTGTGCTGCATATCTTAGATTTGGCACGAAACCTTCTTTCTATGATTAAGTTGATTAATGAGGGTGTGCAAGTTGTTTTCTCAAATGGAGGATGTAAGATGACAAGAGGATGTATAGTGTTGGCTAAGGGTGTTTGGACCGACACTCTGTACAAGCTAGATGCATGCAATATTCAGTTCAATAGTTATTTTGATACTCCAAAGAAAAGGCCTTTGGATTCTTCATCCTCACCATCAAATCTACCAGTGAAGAAGTCTATTGTTTGTACATATGATGGTCATGCTTTATGGGTACCTAAGGGTGCAAATGCTTTGGAGAGGAAGCTTCCAGTGGAGAAGACAATGCTATGGCACCAAAGACTCGGTCATATTGGTGAGAAGAGTCTTAGAGCCTTGAAAAATAAAAGCCTTGTTGAAGGCCTTCATGATTGTAATCTCGAGTTTGACTTTTGTGAATATTGTGTATATGGTAAACAAAACCATGTTTCTTTTTATTCCAGTTCTCATAAGTCTTTCGAGGTTTTGGACTATATTCATGCAGATGTGTTTGGTCCTATGAATGTTCCTTTGTTCAAAAAATCTGTTCATTTTGTGTCTTTCATAGATTATTATAGTAGAAGGACATTCTTTTATTTCCTCGGGAATAAATATGAAGTCTTTAATTGATTTAAGGAGTTTAAGGCTTTAGTTGAAAATCAAATTGAAAGAAAGATTAAATGTTTGATTACTGACAATGGTGGTGAGTTTTACTTGGAAGAATTTGATAGGTTTTGTAAGGACCACATGATTGAGATACATAGGACAACTCCTTACACCCCACAACAAAATGGAGTTGCAGAGAGGATGAATAAGATGTTGACAGAGAGGGCTAGGATTATGCTGAGTGGTGTTGGTTTTGAGCAGAAGTTTTGGGCCAAAGCTGTAGCCACAATATGTTATCTAATAGACAGATCTCCTACATCAACTCTTACTAAAAATACACCCATGGAGGCATGGTCTGGTAAGAAGCCTTCGATGAGACATCTCAGAGTTTTTGGTTGCGAAGCTTATGCTTATGTTCTAAGTGAAAAGAGGTCTAAGTTGGAGAACAAGGCAACTAAGTGTATCTTCATTGGCTATGGTGTCAGTGTGAAGGGGTACAAGATTTTGGATCCAATGGCTGAGAAGGTTCTCCATAGAAAAAGTGTAATATTTCAAGAGTTGAAACCTTCCATAGTTGAGCTACAACTAGAGAAAGAGAAGAAGTAGAAGAAGGAGGTAGTTCAAATTCCACTTACTCTGATGAAAAGTGAACTACATAATCCTATTGGACTTGGTGATGAGGAGAGCCCAAGCAACTCTGAAAGTTATGATGAAGTAGAACCTCAACCTCAACAATTCAAGAGGTCTACACATGATAGGCGACCACTAGAAAGGTTTGATTGTTCACCAGAAATATTTGGTTATTCACTATTGGATTCTAGTTTTGTTTTTGATTTGATTGCTAACATTGATGAGCATAAGATTGTTAGAGAGGCTATGGGTATGAGTGATGTAGATTCCTGGATGAAAACCATGAATGAAGAAATGGTTGCTTTGAAGAAAAATAGTACATGGGATTTGGCACCCTTTCCTAAAGGATGGAAACTTGTTGGATGTAAATGGGTTTTCAAGAAGAAATATGGTCTTGATGGTAGTGTTGAAAGGCACAAGGTACGGTTGGTCATGAAGGGGTATTCTCAAGTGGAGGGAATTGAATATGGTGAGATATTCTCTCATGTTGTGAAGCTAACATCTATTTGGTTCCTGTTATCACTTGCAACAACGTATGATCTAGAAGTGGAACAAATGGATGTGAAGACAGTGTTCCTTCATGGTGATTTGGAGGAAGAGATATATATGTCACAACTAGAGAATTTCATGGTAAAAGGTAAATAAAATCTAGTTTTCAAGTTGAAGAAGTCTTTATATGGTCTTAGTTAGTATCCTAGAATGTGGTACCAAAAATTTGACACCTTTCTATTGTCTTTGGGATCTAAGATCTAAATATGACCATTGAGTATATTACAAATCTAATAATGGTCACATTCTTATAATTACATTGTACGTAGATGATATGTTGTTTTTTGGGAATGGTATGAGTTTGATTTCAGATATGAAGTCTCATTTGTTAGCACAGTTTCAAGATGAAGGATCTAGGTGCAACAAGGTATATTCTGGGGATGGAGATCAAAAGAGATAGAGCAAGAAAAAAAATTTGGTTAAGCGAGAGAAACTATGTGAATTTAGTGTTGGAGAGATTCAACATGACAACTTGCAGGAAATTAGTTGTTCCAGTGATGCAAGGGACGAAGATTTTTGTGGAGGATTGTCCAAAATCTCCTATACTGAGATGGATGACATGATCAAAGTACCATATGCGAGATTTGTTGGTAGTCTGATGTATGTGATGGTTTGTACGAGGACAAACATTGCCCAAGTAGTGGGAGTCATTAGTCAGTATGGCTAATCCTGGATGGGTACATTGGGATGTGGTAAAGAGAGTGCTTAGATATTTGTAGGGTACTTCTGAGTATTCCATATGTTATCATGGTTATCTTATTGGTTCTCAGCATTTTGTAAGTATTCGTGGATATGTGGATTTAGATTGGGCAGGTGACATTGACAACAAAAGATCCACCAGTGGATATGTGTTCACGATGAATGGTGGTGCTATAAGTTGGATGAGTAAGCGATAGGTTGTAGTCACTTTGTCCACAACATAAGCAAAGTACATGGAAGCTACTCATGCTTGCAAGGAAGCCATTTGGCTTAAGAGGTTGTGTTAGGATATTCGTTTTGATGTAGGACATGTTACTATCTATTGCGATAGTCAAAGTGTCATTTTCTTAGAAAAGAATCCCACTTTGCATGCTAGGACAAAGCACATTGATGTTTAGTTTCATTTTGTTCATGATATGGTAGAAGATGGAAAGGTAATATTGGAGAAGGTTGACACTTTGAGAAATGTTGCAAATGCACTGATGAAGCCAGTGAGCATGGAGAATTTCAGATGGTGTGTTGCTTCCATGGGCCTTGGGGCCCTGAGCAGTTGATTACAGATGATTTATGATAGGTCTTCGACAAGTGGGAGAATGTTGAGATAAGTGGTTGTCTCAACCTATGCATGAAGGATATTGATGGTGGAGTTAACTTATTGAACACATGAAGGGTGTCAAAAATGGTTGACTGAAACTATGGATCACATGGAGTTATTTACAATGCATTTAGCATGTACGCAGTTGCTGTATGAGCGATGGAAGTTGAGTTCTCCGCTAGTGGTTGTGGTGATCAGATATTAAGTTATTCATGCATCTAGCTTTTGGACTAAGCTTAAACTTAATTATCTTTTGGTTATTACATAAGTTGAAGCCATCTATTCATGGTTGTTGTTAGTTATTAAATATTCTATGCCTTAGAATATTGAGGAGAGGTTGAAATTGATAATTTTTGAGACACCATTATGCTATCAAAATTATCCTAGTTCTTGCTGAAGATTGGTGAACACCCAGAGAAGCTTAGTGCTAATATTGTATTGTAATTGTTTTTTACCGATAATATAAAGTACTGTGCTTTTGGTGTGTGGGGTTTTTTACCTAGAAAGGTTTTCACCATGCAAATCTATGTGTTATGGTATTATTATTTTATGCATGTATTTCAATGTGTTTCTTTCATTGTAATAGTTTAAATATTTGTATGAATCTACACTATCTCTCCTTCATATATTAGTGTTGGAAGCATTGTTCCGCACCTCTGCTTTCTCTTAGTTGATTGCGATATGAAGGAGGAAAGAAGAAAGAAGACCCACGTAAGGAATCCAGTCATGTAGGATGAACCTGCTCAAAATTTCAAGAAATACATCCATTGAATATTTTTAGTGGCATGAAATGCATGGTGCGACCATAGGGACAGGTGCTCCTTTTTCATTGCATAGCCATTGAAGAATGGCACAAATATTAAAGATAGTGCACAACTATCAGAAGCCATGGAATCCAATCAAAGGAAAAGTGCAAAAACATGGCATAGGTTCAAACCATCACGCAAGCTTCTAGAATCAAGTGCAAGTAGTCACAACTCAATACAACCATTAAACAAAGTCTCCAGCATGTCAGAATAGTTCAATCAAAGCACAAATCAACAGACAATGCTCACATAGGAAAATGTTAAGAGAGGTGCCATTGGAGCAAAAGAGTCTGACATAGAGATGGGTTTTTCCATAGCCTGTGAACCTTTAGAACCAACTGATTTAAAACCATTTTATCATGCAACAAATGTGGGCACACGAGGTTTATAAAGGCTTGAGCTTGAACTTCAAAATCAGAAGAAAAGCTCACGACTATAAAAATGTATTGTAAATAACCTTTACCAAAGGAAAATAAAACAAAAGCTTTGTCAAAGTCAATAATATTGTAAATTTGAAGATCAAACCTTTAAATACAAATGGAAATTAATGATTTATTATTATTATTAATTGGTAAGTATATACATTTTATTTTTTTCATCTTATATTATAAAATTTTCTTCATATTTTGTATTGCAAATTAGATGTCTATAATATTAATAATGTATGTTTAAATCGTTACTTTTTTGTATATTTTAATTAAAATTATAAATATTTTAACATTATATATTCTTTTAATATCAGTATATGCTAGTTGTTAATAATAATTCAAAATTTACAAAATTATTTAAAAGAATAATAATTGTGTTATAACTTTTTATGCATAATAAAAGACCAATTATAACTTATATAACATACAAGTATAATTATTACATTTGAACTCAAGTTTAAATCTAGTCTCCCTTTTATAGATAATAAGTTTTAGTTAAAAAGTCTTTTATAGTAAGTAGCATTATAGTATAATTATATAATTATAAATTAAATTGTGCTCATTATCTTTTTGTTTTGTAGTTGTCTTTAATTTGTTATTTCATTTTATCTCATGGTTGGTTTCCTTTTGGTTCTTTTGAACTAATTTATTTTTTATTCTATTTTCTATTCTCCTCTTTGTTCTCTTATATTTTCTATTTTCCTAGTAATCTTCAGCCCCCAAATCTTGTACCATCATCCTTCTCTCCCCTCTCTCTTTTTAGCTGATCTTGATGTGCAACAAAGCATTCTCTCCAGTTTTGTTTCATCATGATGATGGATCACGTAGTGTAATTTGAAACATTGATAAGAAAAACCAAAAAAATAATCAAATCCAAAATCATATTCAAACATCTTTCGCATTTACTCTACAAGTCATATCCCACATGTGTAGATTTCCTATATTAACACAAGCTTACACAAAAATACAAATTTGAACATTAACAACTCCACTCCCTATCAAAACCCATTTAACTATCCAACCATCTATTTTTTTATTCCACATATATTAGATTTAAACCTTTAAATATTTTTACTAATATCTTTCATAAAAATAGTACATATTTTTACGATGAAGGCGTGTCCTTATTTGAGCTTTCGAAGCTCATTTTGTCCTTCAACGATTTAAATGGAGGGAGATGACATGGTTGACAGTTCAAACATTGCAAACTCTTGATCATTTAAAAAGCAACCAGACATTCCTCCCGCCTACAAACGCATTAAACTTTGCATTTAATTTTGCCTCACATTTAATATGGTAGTGATGCAAATATCTCAAATTAGGAATGTTGCATTTACTTTTCCCTACTCTCGCCACCTTGATCTCTGATCTATATGTGGAAAAATATCTGCAACCTCAGGTTTTCGTAATATCCTTTCTGCAAGCTCTCAACATTTTCTTGTTGTCGGCATTAGTGAAGAAATACACCATTAGTGTAGATTTTTGAGGTAAGTCATTTTCCGTTGTTTCAGTACGAGGTTTTGGTAACCTGTACATAGTTGGTTCATTTTTAACTAATTCTATAAGTATTGTTTTGTTATCTGTATGCAGTCATTTGTCATTGTTCCTGCAAACTCTGCACATTTTCCCTTAAGCTTTATCTTCCAGGTAAGTCACTTGCCTTGATTTCAATGAGCTTTGTAGAACATTGTTTGTGGAAGCATACTCAAAAACCCTATAAATTAATATAACAATTATTTGGCACATCAATTAACCCTATAAATGTATGCATATGATTTTTTCATGTTTTATCAAGTCTTGTATGATAATGCAAATTTGTAGAATACTCAAAACTAGAAATTAACAAACCCCAAAATCAACAAATAAAAAAGATATAAAATCCAAACATTGATAGCTCATAAACCATAACATTGTGCAACAAGCCTGTCGTTTGCCAATCTGCCCAACAAGCTCGTTCCCATTTCTTGTATTGACAACTATAGAGGGCATCGTCCTTCGCTCCTTCGCATTCATGACAATTGTAGGCTTCCCTCCTTCCATGGCTCGCACTGTCGAATTTGTGGTCTCGAGGTCGATGCCCACCACCTTCTCATTCACAACCCTAACAGGCCCCACAACCCGCCTCCATTGTTGTTGTTGTCAATTTGTACAACAACTGCCATTAATTAGGATTTCAATAAAAAAAATGCAAACTCTCAGAGGACTCATTCACAACCCTAACAGGCCCCACAACCCGCCTCCATTGTTGTTGCTGTCAATTTGTACAACAGCTGTCATTAATTAGGATTTCAAGAAAAAAAATGCAAACTCTCGGAGGACAAAGGTGTAGACATGGGTACGCAAAAATCTCTTATAAGTTTTGTCTTTCCATTTATTCGTAAGCACGTATGCAAAATCTCTCCCTAATTGACCATCCACAAACTCTTCGGGTACCCATTACACACTAGGGTGCCATTGCTAGTTTTATACACTTACCCAATTATCTATAAGTATATATACAAAAAACACTCATCGTCCCTTTAAAAGCAACTTGTCAGATCTACGTTTGCGTTGTCATAAAGTACTCTGTAGGCTTGTAAAGTTAAACCGTACTCGACAGGCAAGTTGGACCGTCATTTTTAAGCCAAAATGGAAGGGACGCACGTGAAAGCAAAGAAAACGGCTTTTAGCTATGGAAACAAACTGGAAATGCGTCAAAAATTAACAAGATGAAAGATGGCAAACATTTCGACGTCAGAAACACGTGAACCCTATTTTCCGGTCTGACACCAACAATATTTTCCGATCACGCTGCCTTCTCATGATTTCCCCTTTCTATGTTTCTCCTGCAAATTATTTCCTCGCTTTTTTCAATCCATGTTAATGATTATTCTACCTTTGAAGCTTAAATTTTGTTACAAACTTATCAAATATCTAACTTTATCTAATGGTAAAGTCAAAAGTCAAAAGGGTTGTATTATTTGTCCTCAAATAATAAGATTAGGGGTGTTAAGATAGAGATTCAAATTCAAATTCATATAGTAGTATTTAATGGTGAAATTTTAAGTGGTTATTAAGATAATTAAGAATTTGATGTATTGAATAAAGTTGGATGTGTGTTAAGGGAGAATGTTCCTTTTATAGCTTACATTAAAATGGGTCGAGTTAAAGTCATTTTTTGTTAAGTAAAATAAAATTTCTCTCAACTTAGTTTAAGGAAATCCAATAAGATTGTAATATGCTTTTTATTCAAATGTATTTATATAAGGATAAAGTGTCAATGAGGTGGAGTAAAGTGTTGGAATTTAGAAAATTACATGAAACTTTGAAATTATGATAGAATGTTCATAGAACATTCAAATCATTGACAAATATTCAAATGACCATCAACATTTTGCTAGCTTCCAAAAGTGTAAATAAATTAAAAAAGTGCATATTAATGAATGTTGTGTGTCACCTATAGATTGCAAAGGAAAGATTTGATGATTGAGAGATGACATTTTCTTTCCCATGCACACACAAACTAGGTCAAATATTGAATAATATATTTCTCCTATAGATGCAACAACGATTAGAATGACGCAACTCTCCTTAGCCTACAACATGATGGGAGTCTCTTGTATTTTGATGCCTTTATCTTGTAGAGGAAAATAGGAAGGGGCTACTACATCAAGTAAATGGATAGAAATAGGATTTTTCATGAATTCTTACAATTTTTATTCTCCATGTTGATATTGTGTAGATGCTTGGGTCATTTTTTACCAATTTTTTTTTTATGAGGAAAAGGGTAAATCCTTTTACATTCAGTAGATGTGAAATTAAAGGGTTGTTTCCACCTTCCACAAGAATTTTCTTCCTAATAGGATTCAATTTTAATTGATTACATTCAAAAGGAAACAATCTCTACTCTTGCCCTACAATCATTACAAATTGAGGAGCTCAACAATACTACAAGAATATGTCATTTACAATTGTAAATTAGGGGTTCAAATGGTGTCATGTGTTTATAGATGAACCAAAGCAAATAGGGTTCCAACCTTTTAGGAGATGGAACTTAGGGGACCTATTTCACTCTTTAGTTCATTAGGAAACCAAGATCCCTCAACCAAGTGACTCAATTGAGGGAAGGGACTATTAGGAGGTTTCCTTGGGTGTGATTAAATGGGGGTTCACCATTAAAATGAAGCTTCAAAGGAGAAACACATAGTCTAATGCACTAAACCCTAGAAACTTGAGAGCATCAAATCAAATGAACAAACATAAATCAGATAGTAAGGAACATGGTAAACTGATGGATTCCAAGCAAGATCTGTAACTCTTAAATTCTTCTTTTTGAAGTGCAGTGGGACTCATACGCGAGGCTGGGCGATTTAGTCTTGCTACAAGAATCTATAATCTTCCACTGACAAATCAGGATCTACAAAAAAATGGTAAAAAGAGGTATATTGAGACTCATATGCCCAGAGGGGCAATTTAGTCCCAGTATTAGTGTTTGACTGAAACTTTTGTAGCCTTTAGTGATCTTTTGTAGCTTTCGTCTTGTCCGATCCCCAAGTCCGAAAGTCTAAATCATGGCTTGTGGGTGAGTTTTCGTGAAGATGACAACTTCTTGACAACTTTTTCCTCTTTTGTAACTTTATCTTCAAAGGATCTTCAAGCTCCAATTCACCTAAATATGGAATCACACATGAAGAGAGAAAAATGTTGTTTTGTCAGAGAATAGTGGTTTGCCTTGGTCAAACCCCGTTTTGGTAATTAAACCTTAAAATGAAATGAAATAGCATGAAGGAATGATGAATGAACTAATGTAATGTTGCAACTCACCAAACCCTTCAAATAAAGGTTACAAACTTGTGTGAAATGGCTCCAATGGATGTGGATCTTGACTCTTGATTGAATTATTGAAACTTGATCTTGAATGCTCACTTGAATCATGAAAACCTACATCACAAATGTTAGCTCACAAACACACATGATGCATGAAGACTTTGACATGATGCTTGAATCTTGAATATAGCTCCAAATGCTTGATGATTTATTGTTGAATGTGCTTGAATGCTCTTGATTTCATAATCTTTCCTTAAGAATGCTCTCTTGAAAATATTAGGATAAATTATGTGAAATAACCTTGTATTTATACTTGTTTATGCTAAATGTCCCAAAATTACAACACTACAAGTCGACGTCAGATCTAGGATAATAAAATCTCACCAAGAATTTGATTTAAAATAGGTCCTGGTTAAAGTGGGACTCACATGCCAACAGTGTCTTAAACACGAGACACAAACTCCAAGAAGTGTCTTAAACCGGTATGTACTCCTATGGTGACTGGTTGAAAATTAAGAAAAAATGATGATTCACTTGAGGTTGATCAGAGCAAGTATAGATCTATGATTAGTGGACTATTATATTTAATTGAGCTACTAGATCGGATATCATGCATGCAATTTGTCTTGTTGCTAGATTTCAAGAAGATCCTAAAGAAATACATGTTGCAGTAGTGAAGAGAATATTCAAATATTTAAGAGGCACACCAGATTATGCTTTGTGGTATCTTAAGGATACTGATTTCACATTAAATGCTTATACAAATATGGATTAGGCTTGTTGTGTTGATGACAACAAAAGTAAAAGTGGTGGTGCATTCTTTCTTGGATGTAGATTGGTATCATGGCTAAGTAAGAAACATGATTCAATTTATTTATCCATTGCAAATGTTGAGTATATTGCAGTTGCATCATGCTATACATAAGTATTATGGATGAGACAAACTTTGAATGATACCAGAGTTGTATTTGACAAACCTATATCTATCTTATGTGATAATATAAAAATTTCAATGAATCTAATGATGCATTCAAGGACAAAGAATATATCTATTTGATATCACTTTTTGAGAGAGAAGGTTATGGAGAATGAAGTGAAGCTTTAGTATGTTTCTACAAAGGATCAAATTGCTAACATATTTACTAAGGTTCTTTCTAATGATACTTTTGAGTATTTTCGAGAGATGTTGGGGGTTATTGCCCCTCCTTTCTTGAACTAGATGCATATAGAGGTGCATCAGTCTAGTGGATCTATGGATCTATCTCTTGTTTGGACTGATATTGGTGGCTACCTCTCAGGTGGAGTAGGTAGTATCATGTGTTGTCATTGTGTTGTTGATTTAAGTGGGTATACTCCTAAGGGGGAGTATTCAGAGCATGTAATTTTAATTTAGTTTCAAAGAAGGAGAAAAATGCTAAACATTTTATCCTTTCCCATTTATGTCAAAGGGGGAGAGAAAGAAATGTGAAAAAAAAGAGAACTTATCTACTGAGGGGGATAAGATCATCTAAAGAAAAAGAGAGAGAGAGAGAGAGTGTTCAAAACTATTGTGCAGTCTTTGGTGGCTTTTCACATCTCGTATTGCCATCAATGGAAAAGGGGGAAATTGTTGCAAGAATGATGGTGTTGTGATTGATGTCAACATGAAGTCTATTGATAGGTGTTTTCATTGATGTCAACCCTGGGATGAAGATGTTGAGGATATTGATAAAATTGTGAAAAGAGGAAAATAGGTTGCGCATGTGTAGTTGAGACATTGAGGAAGTGTTGTGAGTACATGGAGCTATTATTTTGAACTGTAGAGTTTGAAGATGAGGTAATGAGCTGAGATGATGGTTTTGCTAATTGGTTTTCAAGTGCTTTTGAGACAATTTAATAAGTAGAGTAAACTATGTTGTGCAAATGTTCATAATGAGCTCCCGTATTATGCTTCAATTGGATTTAGGTTGTATGGATTTTGGAAATTTCTTATAATGTCTGTCTTTTTGTGATCAATTTTTTACTTGATTTGATGTAGTATAGTGTAATTTTCAATTATTAGTATGCAAACAAGGGTTATCAGTTGTTCCAAGTTAAATTTGTTGTTGATGCAAAGCTTGGTTGATGTATTCGATGAATCTTAAGTAGTTTGTGGATTGTTTTGGATTAAATTCAAGTAAATTATGTTGTTTAAAATTTTTGGCTTGATCTAAGGAAGCATGTACTTAATGTTTATGGTGTGTTGCACATGTATTGGCCGACCTTGTGTTTAACACTACATGGGAGGATTATGAAATCATATTGAGGTGTACTAGGATCTACGTGTGTCCTAATTAAGTTTTTTTGTAGGTTGCCTTTCATTCCTATCCACCACGAGAATGTTTAGGTGTCAATATATTTTGAATTTGAATATATAATGGCTAGGTGGGTGCATAGAAATGGGTAGCCAATTTGTGGCCAATTTAATTTTTCATCCTGAAATAGCGAAAAAGTGAGTGCGTTATAGTAAAATGTGCCCACGTTATGGTTTAAATTTCAAAAAATGCATGCATTTTGAGTTCAAAAAATGTGCATTTTTTGAAATAAAAAAACATTTCCAAAACGTGAGTGTGTTATAACGCGCTCATGTTTTGGTCTACATTGAATTTTTTTTCTTCTCTTTTTCTTGTCTCTTTCTTCTTGTTATCTTTTAGGGAAACTATATACATGAAAGTATAAGTTGACATTTACATATGGGAATTTAATTTATTATACTTTAAGTTATATTTCATGTATATAGGCAGGATGTTTGAGAGTGGTTTCAGATCTCTAGGAGTTATAATGCAAATTCTAGTTTTTAGAAGATCTCAAAAATTTCAAACTTAGTCAAATTTCAGTAATCAACATGTCAAATTTTAGTAATCAGGAGGTCAAATTTCAGTAATCAGAAAGTTGTATCATCTTTCTCTATCTATCTCACTCATTTTTTATCCCTTATGCTCTAGACCTCTCTCTCACACTCTCTCATTCCCTCTATACATCTATCTATCTAGCCTCTCTCTCCCCCTCCATCCCTCCCTCCTTTCCTCCTTCCCTCCTTCCCTCTCTAATTTTCTCTATCTCCCCCCTCTCTATCTTCCTCCCACTCACCTTCCCTCTCTACTTCACTCTATCTAACATATCCCTCTCTACCTCTCTCTCTCTCTCTTCCTTCATCCCAACCACCTTCCCTCTCTACTTCTCTCTATCTAACCTATCCTTCTCTGCCTATCTCTCACCCTCCCTCCTCTCTCTCTCAATCTCTCCACCTTCCACCTTCCCTCCTCTCTCTCATTCTATTTATCACACTTCTCTCTCCCTCTATCCCTCCCTCCTCCCCTCTCTACTTCTATATCTCTCTCTCTCTCCCTCCCTCCTCCCCCCTCTCTATCTCTCCTTCCCTATATACTTCTCTCTACCTCTCCCTCCATCATTCCCTCTCACTCTCCCTCTCTCTTAATATCCCAACCTTCCTCCTTCCCTTTGTCTTTCTCTCTCTCACACACTCTCTCCCTGCCCCATTTCTCTCTCTTTGGTTTAGGCTTAATGGTTTATGGTTTAGGGTTTAGTATTTAGGGTTTAGGCTTTATGGTTTATGGCTTAGGCTTTAGTTCCAACCCCCTCTCTCTCCCACTCTCTCTCAAGTCTATCTCTCCTCCTATCCCTCCCACCCCCTCTCTCTCTCTTAGGTATATCTCCCACTCCCTCTATCTCTCTCTCTCTCTTAGGTATCTCCCTCGTAGGTCCCCTCTCCCTCTCTCAGGTCTCTCCCTCCCACTGTAACAAGAGAATACTCTCTCTCTCTCAAGTCTCTCCCTCCCACCCCCTTCCCCTCTTCTCAAGTATCTCCCCCCACCCTAACTAGAATACACACTCTCTCTATCTCTCTCTAAGGTCTCTCCCTCACCCCC